>OW240913.1:273510345-273522133 GCA_933207985.1 Pelobates cultripes
CACACACAGACTGCTGAGTGTACACACACACACAGACTGCTGAGTGTACACACACACACAGACTGCTGAGTGTACATACACTGCATTGAGGGGTACAGTGTATGTGTTTGTGTGGGGGGGGGTGATGTGGGGTGATGTGTGTGTTTGTGTGGGGTGATGTTTGTGTAGGGCAGGGGTGCTGTGTGTATGTCGTCCCCCATCCCTCCCTCATTTTTCCCCCCCATCCCTCCCTCAGTTTTCTTTCCCCCATCCAACACTCCGTTTTATCCCCCCATACCTCCCTCAGTTTCCCCCCATCTTTCCCTCAGTTTTCTTCCCCCTTCAATTTTCTTTCTACCCCCATCCCTCCCTTAGTTTACATTGCCTCCCCCCGCCTTATGGATGCGCTGGCGGAGCGCACCCACCCTCACTCCGGCGACCTGTGGCCGCGTGCCCACAGAGGGGGCTCGGCGTGCCACCGGTTCGCCATCACTGCTTTAGAGTATGTATTCAAAGGGTAGACTCAATTAAAACCAAGGAAGAAATACATTCCTCTATCTCTCACATATATACCCTGTACAATGCCGTATGGGAGCCATGGGCTAAGTTTATGCAAGACTAATGGACTGACCCATGTCGAGATCAAAACAGCGCTCTTTTACTCCCTACCTATCCCATGGTTCATGAAACATATGGAAAAGGTGTCATAACTTCATCAACACTTGACCTTAGGCCATCCCCTCACTCCCTTCTCCTCTGGTTCCCCATCTCTGGTGTCACTGGGCTGACACTGTGCAGCCTGACAGAGGTTGTGCTGGCCGGGTTGTGCTGACTCTGTTTTGGCTGCTACCCAGTCCCTATCACACTACATGCTGTCAGGCTGAGATACCTTGATTTGATTCGTTGTGAGCTAATATTTCCTGTGTTAATATAATGCATAATATATCATCATGACATGCTAGCCATCTTGCGGCAGACTCCGACCGTCTTCTGGTCATTACAGGCAATGGTCAAACATTCTAAAATACCTACTATAATTCAGGTTCATAAGGGTATACTCAGGTTCATTGGACACAAGTGCTCCCCTTCTCTAGGGATGTTCCACATGTATTGTTGTAACTATTTGACTAGGTTACCTATTAACCAAGTATAAAATTCTATTTGGCAGTTCCTACCTAATGCCCACGAACGCAACATAGATTGCAGAGTATTGACTTACTCTATATTGTTTCACTATGTAACAACTCTTCATACCACCCTGTTTCATGTAACAATTACTGACATTTCTGTGATATGTTCTAATAACATGATATTGCACCTTTTCAAAAAAAAAATTTGCTATACAAAGCTGGATGTTTTTAGGGAAAATACTTTGTACAGTCCCTTATTTGAATCAAATCTTGCAATATATCTGACCAGTTTTGTCTTTGTTACTGTCTGTCTTATTTATATAGGTTTTAAGGCCGCTTTTGGACCATGATATTCCTTTTCTGGGATATTAATGTTAGTATATTATTGTGTACTAGACGGCTTATTTCTGATGTAATTTGAAATAGATTAATATACCTTTGTATGTCTAATGGGGATATAATGGGTTATTTTTTGTTTCTGTGAGGTTCCTTTCCCCAGATGTTGTTTTGTCTATCAATATTTCTATAAAAGAATTTAATAAAAAGAAATTAAAGTCAAATCTTGATTCATACCTGCCCAAATCAGTAGCTATGGTTCCGGGACTGGAGGTGGGCAGAACAGATCAAAAAAGGGGGCATTTCAGAGCTCTTACTGTGCTTCATGGAAACATTTCCCTAGATGCCTAACACCAGGGAACAAACTCGGGACATCAGGAAAGGAGCCTGAATTCAGGACTGTACAACTGAATCCAGTACTATTGCAAATTGTGTCATTATTCCCAAGAAGAAAGTGTCTAAAATTTCTCAGGCAATCATAGGCCTTCTGTTGATTTTTGTTGAAGAGCTCTGCATAATTTATAGGATTCATACAGTGAGCTGTGTAGGGTAAAAAACGACCCATAGGTTATCTGTCGATTGCTTTCTCTGACAAATTTCATAACCAACATCTGGGGGAAGTAGGAAGGGGGTAGGGTGGTGCTGGGGGCAGGTAAGCTATCTCAAGGGGTCTATCCGCGGGGAGACGGGGGCAGTTCACTTCTCCTCCCTTTTCTTTTTCTCTCTCTCTCTCTCTTTTCATATTTTTTTTTCTTCCCCATTTCTTTCTTTTTTCCAACCCATTTTCTATTTCTTTCTTGGTACTAATAGCTTTTTGGTACTAATTCAAAGGTCCAACCCTGACATAAAGAGGTGCACGTATAACCAGATGCAATATACATGACCATATGCTTGAACCAATGTTTAATGTTAATTGTATATACTGTTCTAATAATTGTTGCAAAGACTTGTGGCTCTCATATTACGAGGGACACACACTTTCAGTTACCAGATCTAGGGACTGTCCCTACATTGTATATGCTGATGACCTGTGTATCAAAAATAAATGAAAAGATATTTAAAAAAAGACCCACAGGACACGCTTGACTCTTTTTGCGTTTGTCTCTTCCTCTACACTTTCCCATAAACACTCAAATTGCAGCTGCAGAGGGAGTCAGTGGTTGTAGTGGGTTACCTTCATTTGAGTTCAGTTGACTATAGCTGTGATGTTCTGGATTGTAGTGAGTATAACAGTTTGGCTGACATTCTCACATGCTCAAAATTAAATTGCCAGGAGTGAATTTCAAATTGTAAGCCAAACTAGCAGAACCAAAAGCATTTTTGGCCTAACATTAATTTTAATTTGCCAGCAATTGATACTATAGTGAATAATCCTGATATGGTTTTGTAGTTGAGCTGCTGCTAGATGCTTCTTGTGATTTAAATACCTTTCTGATGTCATGCCTGTCTAGACATGCTTCTTTCTGTGCAGTTTATTGTAGTTTCAGTGCTGTAAATTTGTGGCTTTATTAAAGAAAAAATTGTGTCTCATTAGTGTATAGTAGATGGTGTCTTGGTGCATTCAGAAGCAGGCGCCCAACAAGGAAAAAAAACAACAACAAAGAAAACAGTGATTGTCCTTTTCTAAGCCATTGAAGCTTGTTGCCATTTCCCTGTTAACTTCGGAGGGAGACATATTTTTGCAGGCATGTCAGGAAGGATGAGCTGTGGGGAGGACATAAGCGGCATGGAGGGGGTATACTGTGTGCTGTGCTGCTACCAACAAATGTCCAATATGCGCAGAAGTGACATTAGCTAGTCTAGATTTCTGGATGCAGGCTAATGATGACCCAATGATGCTGCCTGAGGTGATGTTACACATCCAGCAGTGAAAGTGTTAAATTTCATACGCAAATGCTGCACATAAAGACTTCAGGCACCATAACCAGTTCAAATCACTGGTTACCCCAACCACCATGACCACTACTGTTGTGTGAAATGGTCATGGTGGTAGGAGTGTAGATGTACAGTATTTCAGCTTGAAACATTGCACGCACAGAGTTATTTGCAATTGTATGCTGTGGGCTGTTACACCCCTGTCACATGTGAGTTTGGCAGCCCAGAACTCTGTTTTGGACTTCCTAATGTCAATTCTGTGCATATTTTATGTCTCGTCATCGCTGGTGACAGACGTTCTCTGCTGCTTCTTGTGTCACCCCTCCCTCCCTTGTTCCGTAACTGCTGCCCTCCCTCCTCTTTATCCAATCTGCTCATTTTTTGTTTTGTCTTATGCTTTCTGCCCTCCTTCTATTCATACCCATGCCATTTCATAGAGATAAGAACCATTTGGCCCATCTAGTCTGCCTTATTTTCTAAATACATTCATTTGTCCCTGGCCTTATCTTAAGTCTAGGATAGCCTATCCCACGCATGCTTAAACTCCCCCACTGTGTTAACCTCTACCACTTCAGCTGGAAGGCTATCCCATGCATCCACTACCTTCTCAGTAAAGTTACATAGCTATAAAGAAACTTGCGTCCATCAAGTTCAGCCTTCCTCACATTTGTTTTTTGCTGTTGATCCAAAAAAATGCAAAAAAACCTAGTCTGAAGCGCTTTCAATTTTGCAACAAACTAGGAAAAAATTCCTTCTTGACCCCAAAATAGCAGTCCGATGTCTCCATGGATTAAGCAGCTATTACCCCACTAATTAGAAATTATATCGCTGTGTGTTATGTTTTTGGAAGTATTCATCCAATTTCCGTTTAAACAACTGTATGTACTCTGATAAAACCACCTCTTCTGGCAGAGAATTCGGTATCCTTTTTGCTCTTACTGTAAAAAAAACCCTTTTCTTTGCCTTAGATGAAATCTCCTTTCTTCTAGCCTAAATGCGTGACCTTGTGTCCCAAGTTATAACCCTGTTTATGAATAGATTTCCTGATAATTGTTTGTACTGCCCTGAATATATTTGTATAATGTTATCAAATCCCCTCTGAGGTGCCGTTTTTCCAAACTAAAGAAATTTGCAATTTTTAACCGTTCTTCATAACTAAAATGCTCCATTCCTTTTATCAATTTTGTAGCTTGTCTCTGCGCTTTTTCTAGTGCCATGATATCCTTCTTTAGAACAGGTGCCCAAAATTGCACATCATATTCAAGGTGTGGTCTTATCAGCGATTTATAAAGAGGCAAAATTATATTTTCATCCTGAGATTTAATGCCCCTATTTATACATGACAAAACCTTACTTGCCTTAGCAACTGCAGATTGACATTGCATATTGCTGCCTAATTTGTTGTCCATAACAATTCCCAAATCATTCTCGTGTGTGGTTATCCCAAATTCAATACTGTTTAGGGTGTAAGTTGATTGTGCATTCTTGACCCCGAAGTGCATAACTTTGCATTTCTCTACATTAAATTTCATCTGCCATTTTAGTGCCCAGTCCCCCAATCTATCCAAATTCCTCTGCAGCAAAGCAATATCCTGCTCACATTTTATTACTTTACAAAGTTTGGTGTCATGTGCAAACTCTGAAAAGTGTCTTTCAATGCCTATTTCAAGATAATTTATAAATGTTAAATCGAAGCGGCCCCAAAACAGAACCCTGAGGGACACCACTTACCACTTTTGTCCAGCCTGAAAATGTACCATTAATGACAACTCATTGTACTCTATCCTTAAGCCAATTTTCTACCCAAGAACAAGAATATTAATCTAGACCAATTTCTTTTAGTTTGAAGACTAACCTATTGTTAAAGGACCATTATAGGGCCAGGAAAACAAATGGACAAGCCAGTCCATAGGAAAGCATTCTCAATGCTTTCCTATGGACACTGGTGTCTTCTCACTGTGAAAATCACAGTGAGAAGCGTGGAAGCGCCTCTAGCGGCTGTCAGTGAGACAGCCACTAGAGGCTGGATTAACCCATATGTAAACATAGCAGTTTCCCTGGAACTATGTTTACAGCAGGCAGGGTTAATCCTAGCTGGACCTGGCACCCAGACCACTCCATTAAGCTGAAGTGGTCTGGGTGCCTATAGTGGTCCTTTAAGAACTGTATCAAATGCCTTGGCAAAATCCAAGTAGATCACATCCATTGCAACACCCTGATCTTACTTCTTTGTAGAATGCAATTAGGTTAGGTTGACATGACCTATGTTTAATAAAACCATGTTGATAATTGCTAATAACAAAGTTCTTCCCCATGAATTCCTGAATATTATCCCTTAATAGCCCTTCAAATGTTTTCCCAGTTACAGAAGTTAAGCTCACAGGTCTATAATTTCCAGGCAAGGATTTTGAACCCTTTTAAAATATAGGAACGACATCCTCCAATCCTCCAGTACAATACCTGAAACAAAAGAATCTTGAAAAATTAAATACAGTGTTTAACTTATTTCCCCACTTAGTTCCTTAAGTACTCATGGGTGAATACCATCAGTGCCCGGAGCTTTATTTACATTAATTGTCTTTAACTGCTGTAGCATCTTGTCCCGAGTCATCAAATCACAAGTTTTTTTGCAGCTATCATTTGCATATCTCTTGCCATAGGATTCTCATTAATATATCCTGAAGAAAAATAGTTATTTAACATTTCTGCCTTTTCCTGGTCTTCATTAGCTAACACACCCATCTCAATTGCTCAATTTCTAGTTTAGCCTTTTTGCAAGCATTATTGGCTTCCTTTTATATCTTATATAGGATGCATCTGATTTGTCCATTTCTTATTTTTAATCTCTTGTTTTACTTCTCTACTAAGCCTCATTGATTTAAATTTGTTTCTTTTATATTTATTACCCAAATGTACCTTTCAGATATTTGTTTGAATAGATTCAGTTTATCCTCAGTGGTTTTTTTTTACTAAGGAGTTTATGCCAGTCGATATGTTGTAGAGCTGCCCTAATCTTATTGAAACTGGCTTTTTTTAAATTGCACGTTTTAAAAAGCACATGCTTTTGCTTTTTTGAGTTTATTTAAAAAATTACCATATTGTGATCACTATTTCCCAAATGCTCCCCTACTTGAATGTTGGTCAAAAGATCAACATTGTTTGTTATTACGAGATCCAGACAAGCATCCTTTCTAGTTGGTGCTTGTACCAGTTGTGACATGAAGGTGTTATTTAACACATTCAAAAACCTGATATCCCTAGCTGAAGTACTAGTCACTCAATCCCAATTTATGTCCGAGTAATTAAAATGTCCAATAATTAACGTTACCCCGATTTGCAGCTTTCCCAGTTTGCTCTAACAGCTGTTCTTCCTCATTAATATTTACATTAGGTGGTTTATACCATTCCAACCAATAATCGATTTCCCTTCTTTTGCCCCAAGCAGATAGCTACCCATAAAGTTTCAACATTTTCCTTGTCACACTCCACTTGCCTAAGATTTAACTTTAACTCATGGTTGACATACAAACATACCCCACCACCTTTCTTGTTTTTCTTATCCTTCCTAAATAACGTGTACCCATTTAAGTTAACTTCCCAGTCATGTGTCTCATCCCACCATGTTTGTGACTAAGTGGCTACTAAAAAAGACTAAACATACCCCACGTTCAATACCTTGGGTTGTCTACTTTTTCAAATGGTATGCCATTATGGGGGTAATTCTCATTCCTGGGCTACCACACCGTCTCAAAGGTAACATTACTAATCTGGCAAATTTCAATGTGAAAATGGAACGTTCTATATTTGACCCTGTAACTTTCCAAAACACCATAAAGCCTGGTAATGGGGGGTACTGTTGTACTTGTGAGACTTCGCTGAGTACAAATATGTGCATTTTTTTGCAGTAAAACCTAACAGTATTATGACATTTACAGCTAAAATGTGAGGCGGAACTACAAATTTTAAAAAAAAAATTTAATTTCTCACAGTTTTTTACATTTTATTCATAATAAATTGTTTCATAGCTAAATATGTGATATTAAATGAAAGCCCTGTTTCCCCTGAATAAAATGATATAAAATAAGGGTGGGTGCATTTACTATGAAACAGTTGAATTACGGTTGGACAGACATGTAGCGCAAATGCCAGGTTTTGTTTACATTTTGTTTTGTTCACAACGTGTACATTTGGCTCTCTCCTTAAGGGGTTAATATGTAATTATGTGTTAAATAGATGTTGTTGTTGTTGTTGTTTTTTTTTTTTTACAATAATTTCCCAACAATAAGAGCAAGGAAACAGCATGAATGGGAAAAATGAAAGCAGAAAAGAACTGTTGTAAGATCAAATAGAAGGTAACTGTGCACGGTTTAGCCAAATTAGTTAAAGGACCACTATAGTCACCCAGACCACTTCAGCTCAATGAAGTGGTCTGGGTGCCAGGTCCCCCAGGTTTTAACCCTTCACATGTAAACATAGCAGTTTCAGAGAAACTGCTATGTTTAAATTGCTGGGTTAATCCAGCCTCTAGTGGCTGTCTTCCTGACAGCCGCTAGAGGTGCTTCCACAATGCTCAATGCGAAAATCGCACTGAGCACGCAGAACGTCAATAGGAAAGCATTGCTAATAGGAAAGCATGCTCTCGCCGTGCATGCGCATTCGGCTCCACTCGGTCGTCGGAGAGGGAGGAGAGGTCACCAGCGCCGAGGGAGCCTGGCGCTGGATAAAGTTAAGTTGCTGAAGGGGTTTTAATCCCTTCAGCCCAGCGGGAGGAGGGGACCTAAGCACTATATAGTGCCAGGAAAACTAGTTTGTTTTCCTGACACAATAGTGGTCCTATAAATTAGCCCATTGCCTCAGTTATTTTGATCATATTTCTTTCTTAAAAAAGGGAGTCAAGAATGTAGCCTCTTAAACAAAGATCATAATGAGTGCACAAACACAAATGCATTTCTTACGAATCGTCTGCTTTATAATGTTCCTCTAGTGCAGCATTTCCCAATTGGTGTTCCGTGGAACCCTAGGGGAGAACACAATTGGGCTTCCGCCAAAATTTGTAAAAATAAAATGGCCGTGGGCGGTGAGGGAGCAGTGGGCAGTGATCTCCCTGCTCAGCTCCCTCGCGTGCACAGCAGTGATGCTGGTGCCGGAATATGACGTCACTCTGGCTCCAGCACCACTAAGAGGTGCACGAACGAGCTGAGCAGGGAGATTACTGCTCTCTCACCACCAGCACGCCAGCCGCTCAGCAGCCTCACTGGACCCCAGGGACCACACGCTCAGCCCAGCAGCCCGACTGGATCCCAGGGACCGCACGCTCAGCCCAGCAGCCCCACTGGACCAATGGGACATAGAGACTCCATGCCAGCACTCCCAAAGGTATGGGGGCAGGGTGGAGTAAAATTAAAAAAAAATAAAATAAATTGTATGTGTGTCTGTTAGGGAGTTTGGGTGTCTGTTAAAGAGTATATGTGTGCTTGTCAGTGAATGTGTTTGTATGTATGTCTGTAAAAGATTATGTGTGTTTGAGTGTGTCCGTGTGTGTATCTGTGTGTCAAGGTTTGTGTATATGTGCCAGTGTGTGTATCTGTGTGTGCAAGTGTGTTTGTATGTCACTGTGTGTATCTGAGTGTGTGTATCTGTGTATCAAGGTGTGTGTGTGCCACTATGTGATACACACCGGCACATACAAACACAGATACACACACTTTGACTCATAGAGACACACACATACACACTGTGTGTATCTGTGTCAAGGTCTGTGTATCTGTGTCAGATTCATACACACAGAAACATATAAACACAGATACACACACTTTGACACACACACCTTGACAGAGATATACACACACAGATATACACTGTGTGTCAATGTGTGTGTATCAGTGTGTCAAATACATACACACACACACAGATACACACACTGGCACATACAAACACAGATACACACACCGGCACATACAAAAAACTACAATCAGTGGGCGGGGCCTGACCGCCAAACCGAGCGGACGCACTACACATCAACTCCAGACCAAAATTCACATTAATGCCTATTCTCACTGCTCGGTAGCCCTTTCAGGCTGATAACCTATGACCGGAGGCTCCTGGGCATCTCGAGAAGCAATCTGGGATCTGGAGCTGGAGCTGATTTGTGGCCGCCGACAGGCAACACTTGAGGACTGGTCTAGGGCCTGGCAGGGGAGGCGGCCGATCCTCCGACCGGACCTGGCCGTGCACACCAGGAGTGCGACAAGGGCCCTGCACCCCCCCTTGTGGTCCGGTGGGGGTTATCCCAGACCCCACCAAGTTAACACTCACCTTGGTAAAGCTGCAAACGAGCAACCATGGCTACACAGCCTGCAGAGACACGAATCAACCGGAGCTCATCCAAGATGGCCGCCAAGCTAAGGCCAGAGAGAGGGGACATGGGCAGCCATTCACACGCTTACTCCCTGGAGGCCCTTGACCGGCTCTGCTCAAGCCTATGCACAATACTATGTGACGGCGGAATGCCATACCGTCAAGCAACCTGTGTGGTGGCCTCATGGATTCGTCCTGTGACCCGCCGGCGCCATTATGGACTCCCACTGCAGACCTTCAAAGCGGCCATCTAGCCACGCAAGCATCGACGACCACAATGGCGGGAAAGGGACCCAAGCGACCCGGGCGCACACGCTCGCTCCCACACACACAGGATCGAGACCGCCGGGCAACCCCAAAGTCCAAGCAACATACCCAAGTACAGAACCCCAGGCCAGCATGTAACCACTCTGCATTCCAGGGCTAAAGCAGAGCATCACACCGCAGCACAGACGAAAACTAAGCAGAACCCAGCTGGAGCTGGGCCCACGAAAAGGGACCACTGAAACTACTTACCCACAATGGCCAACCCCGAGGGGGCACCTACCATGCCGCACAAGTGCACATAGCACCCAAGAAACTCACACTCAGCACCAACAGCCCAGCAGGGCAGGCATCGGCTGACGACGGAAGATCCCACAAGCTGAGGCCCAGACACCTCTCCCGGGCTCTCTGA
This sequence comes from Pelobates cultripes, assembly GCA_933207985.1. Taxonomy (NCBI): domain Eukaryota; kingdom Metazoa; phylum Chordata; class Amphibia; order Anura; family Pelobatidae; genus Pelobates; species Pelobates cultripes. The sequence continues at coordinate 273,520,699 of OW240913.1, forward strand.
GCACCGGGCTATACTGCCTCACAGACTCCTCTCTCTCTATAAAACCGCATATGCTGTTGGCGAGCTATGAGTTGGAAGCGTAAGCTCAAGTGAAGTCCTACTCACACCCTGATCTGCCAGGCAAAACGAATAGTTTAACATTAATTTAACACTGTTTCTCTTTTACCTTAACATGCTACATAGGCAAGTAACTTACAACACTAGCCTGCTTCACATAAGCTAGCCTCCCTGAGTTAACTTAAATGTATATTCCAGCTTGGACATGTGGAACTAGCCTGCTCCCTCTCGAGATTTAACTTAATTTTACTCCACTGTCGTCTAGCTTAGCGCACTTATAACTACATTTACTGCATAACCATGTGTAGCCAGAATCTAGGAAGGGAGTGTTTAACCCTATCTACCCCAGTTACATACTGCCTTGCCCTAGCCTGATTGTTACCCCCATTATCAACGAAGTTATTTTATGTTATGGAAGAGACTAAGTAATGATAATACAGACTGTATATTACGCGACGTAATCATATATATGTATAAAAATGTGCTAGCCTTAACAAGTACCTCTATGCCTTACTGTTTGAAATGTGCTAGAGGATTGCCTTTGGAGTACCTCACAAGCGACTGTTACAAACTTACGCACTACAAAAATAAAGAATAATAAAAAAAAAAAAACTACAATCAACACGATGTTGATACACTATGTTAAAGGGTTCCATAGGAAAAATTTATTGGGAACCCCTGCTCTATAGAAAGCCTATTAAAGATGTAGTTATTTCCCCCCTCATTTCTATTTGATGCCGTAATGTAACATTCACTTTAGCTACAAAACAAAATCGCATTGTTTGCAGTTCCAAAAACCAGGGCAATGTAAATCAGTTTATGTTCACACAGCACATCCATGGGCTGTATTATTTCTTAGTTAATAATTAAAAGAAAAAAAAAAGCTGTGCAGTTCTGAGAACAATGCTAAATGGGATGACCGCTGAGTAATATCTACCTCCTTTGTCAGTAAATCATGTTTGCTAACCTCCAGTAACACAAACGTTATGTGCTTTTAGTCAGTTGTTTTTCTGTGTTTCTGTAAATTGCCTGAAAATAACCTTTCCATGTTTTGTCATGTAGGAGTGAGTGCATTGCAGTTGTTTGGACACAAGTGGGCTAAAATGCGAAGGCGGTGGTGCTTTTCATATTACAGGTTTCTTTACGGTCCTCGTTCTCCTACATTTCTTGTTAAAAAGGAAGAGTATTCGGAACTTCCCCACTTTGGAGGCGTTTGTTATTGTAACTAATGTTTTAAATTAAGCACCCGAAATATGTGAGATGATTGATACAGCCTTGATTAATGTGCACATTCTGTCCTGAATGGTCACACTCTAGTACTTGCTAGCTCATTTAAATGGCCGTCTGAGAGTACTTTTTATTATTTTTACTGGCTGGC
>OW240913.1:273522468-273996119 GCA_933207985.1 Pelobates cultripes
ATGAAATGCCCTGCATAATTTGTGTGTGCAGGGTTAAATCTATCAGAGTGGATACCTGAAGCTCCCCTCTGTCTGCAGGGGCCATTTTCAGTGTACCCAGACCTTTAAGTAACTGTTTGCAGTGCCGGAAACTGCATTGAAATGCCTATTAAAACATTGCGGTGTGAGCTGGGTTAAATCCCTGCTCAGACCACTAACCCTAGGTATCAAAGGATACCTGGGGCTCCTGTAATTCAGCTGGTGCCATTTTTAGATGAGCTCTGTGCAGCACTGAAATTCCAGTGTAATTCTGAACACTTTCAATAGATGGTGGCAACATACCACCATCTACTGTGTTAAATATTCAATAAATACAGTAAAACTAGTTTCTAATATAGAATTGATATAAGCAGGGGGTTACCTTAGGGTTTGGGTTAGGGATACGGTTAGATTTAGGGGTAAGATAAGGGTAGTGTAAGAATGAATGCTGTTTTAGGGTTAAAGATAGTGTAGGGTTGAAGTTATGGGTAAGATTAGTATAGGCATATGGTTAGAGCTAGTATAAGAATTGGACAAGGAGTATGGTTGACATAGCATTAGTGTGGGGGGAGGGCATAGGGTTGGCATTAGCTATCAAAAAATATAGATCCTGAACATATTAGGCATTTAACAATTTGGATTTATATATGAATCCATTTTGATTTTTTTTTTTTTTAATTAGTTGCACTGGATGTGTAAAAATTAATAATAAGGAAAAATGACTTTGTTTTTTAAATTTCTCCCCCCCTTTTAACAGTTTGTGTGTAATGTTAGGTATACATATAGGATGTTAAATGAAAGCCCTTTTTGTCCTTTAAGTAATATGTATGGGGCACTTGAAGAGAAACCCTTAAATTACTGTGGAACAAACCTATAGATTAAATTCAAGGTTTTATTTTGAGTCAGAATGTGGACAATTGTCTCCATCCAAGGGGTTAATATTCTAATATGCAGGGTTAAGAAACAGAGGACAATGGCTGGAGAGAGAGAAACGAAAATAAAGTAAAACGATATGCAGTAAATTACACAGTATCACACACATTGTGTATGTAAATTGGTGTCAATCAAAGCGAAACTGACCACAGCCACTTTAATTTCTGCTTTTGTGGGGGGTGGGGGAATAAAATCAAATGTAAGAAAATAATTTTTTTTTTTTTTTTTTAAATGTTTGTCACACAGAATGCAACCCCTATCTACACATCTGCATTCACTATACACACAGCATACGCTGCACATATCATCTACTACACAAACACACACTCTGCATCCACTACACACATTGTATCCATTGCGCATACACGCACACACACACAAACACACACACACACTGCATCCACTCCACACTTCACAGCTGGGTTAGGGGCCTGAAAATTTCTGGTGTCAGTCCTGGCTGCAGTTGCTGTGCGAAAGATATATACACTAGTGCTTGGTGGTATATATGCACTTTTTATCCACATCTTCTATCTATGTAGATAGAAGAAGATATAGAGCCTAAAGAGGAAGGGGTGTTTCTTCTTATTATTATTATCGCCATTTATATAGCGCCATCATATTCTGTAGTGCTTTACAATATTATGAGAGGGGGTATTTAACTATAAATAGGATAATTACAAGAAAACTTACAGGAACGATAGGTTGAAGATGACCCTGCTCAAACGAGCTTAGAGTCTATAGGAGTTGGGGTATAAAACACATTATGACAGGAAATAGCAATCAAATAAGGTGGGAGTGAAGCAGAGCTGGAGGAGAGAGTAGAGTGCTGCCCTTTAGGAGAGCGCAAGAGTCAGGTATGTAAGGTACAGGTTAGTCTGGGAGGCCATAAGCTTTCCTAAAGAGATGGGTTTTTAAGACACTTCTTAAATCATTGAAGACTAGAGGAGAGTCTGATGGCGGTAGGCAGGCTACTCCATAGGAAGGGAGCCACCCGCAAGAAGTCATGCAAGCGTGAGTTGGCCATACAGGTGTGAACAACGAACAGGAGAAGCTCACGGGCAGAGCTGAGAGACCGTGAAGGGGCATACCTATTGATCTGTGAAGAGATATAAGAAGGGCTAGAATTGTTCAGTGCTTTATAGGTACGGGTAAACACTTTGAATTGACTCCTATAGGATACAGGAAGCCAATGTAAGGACTGACAGAGGGGTGAGGTGTGAGAGGACTGACTAGAAAGTAAAATCAGTCTGACTAGAGAGTAAAATCAGTATAGAGGGGCAATACGGCTTTTGGGAAGACCAATCAGGAGAGGGTTACAATAATACATGCGGGAAATGACTAGATCATGGACAAGCACCTTGGTAGCATCTTGTGTAAGAAAGGGGCGAATGTGGGCTATGTTTTTAAGATGGAATCTACAGGATTCGGCTACATACTGGATGTGAGGCTCAAAGGTGAGGCCAGAGTCAAGTATGACGCCAAGACAGCGCACTTGCAAGGATGGACTTATGTGGATACCACTAACTTGAAGGGAGAGCGAAAGAGGAGGATCAGTATTAGGAGGAGGAATGACAAGGAGCTCTGTTTTAGAGAGATTGAGTTTCAGAAAGCAGGAGGACATCCAGTCAGTGTTGAAAGATAGGAAAGCAGTGACACGTTGCAGGACGGCAGGGGAGAGGTCCGGGGAGGAGAGAGATATCTGAGTGTCATCAGCATACAGGTGGTAGTGGAATCCAAAAGAGGTAATAAGTTTACCAAGAGAGGCAGTATAAAGAGAAAATAGAAAGGGACCAAAGACAGAGCCTTGGGGGACTCCATCCGAGACAGGACGAGGGGAGGAGATGTCATTAGAAAAGGAGACACTGAATGAGTGTTGGGAGAGATAAGAGAAAAACCTACGAGAGGACAGAATCACAGAGATCGAACAGTTTGAAAAAGGAGAGCATGATCAACGGTGTCAAAGGCAGCAGAGAGATCAAGAAGAATTCGTATGGAGTAGTGGCCTTTTGGATTTAGCTGCGACTAGGTCATTAGTAACTTTGATAAGAGCAGTCTCAGTAGAGTGGAGAGGGCGGAATCCAGATTGAAGAGGGTCAAGGAGAGAGTTGTAATTGAAGAAGTGAGAGATATGTGTAAAGACCAGTCTTTCCAGAAGCTTTGAGGAAAAAGAGAGCAGGGATATGGAACGATAGTTGGAGGGGGGTGACGGGTCAAGAGATGGGATGGGTACTACAGTGGCATGTTTAAGGGCAGCAGGGACAACACCAGAAGAGAGAGAGCAGTTGAAGATGTGTGTTAAGGAAGGCACAAGACAAGGGGAGAGAGATCTGATAAGGTGAGATGGGACAGGATCGAGCAGGCAAGTGGTGGGGCGAGAGGAGAAGCGCAGCCACCTCTTAAGTGTGGTTCAGTAGCCAGGGAGAAAGTCTAATGGGTTGGAAAGGCATGATCGTGTAGCTGAGAAAGAGAAAGGCAAGGTGGGGAGAATTCTTTCCTTAGCATACAAAGCTATCGGCTGTAAGGTTAGTTTGAGGGGTGGCCACAGCAGGGCGAAGAATAGAGCTAAAGGTGTCAAAGAGACGCCTGCTATTGCGGGAGCATGAACTAATGAGAGAGGAAAGGTATGACTGTTTGACGAGGGCAAGGGCTACGTTATATGAACACAATATAAGTCTATAATGGAGAAAGTCTGACTGGATGCCAGACTTCCTCCAGGAGCATTCAGCACAACGGGAGCAACTTTGCAGGTAACGTGTTGATTTAGTATGCCACGGTGGGGGCATGTAATCCTCGAGGTTCATGTTTGGAACTGGGCTGCAGTGTTCACGGTTGAGGTGAGGGTAGTGTTATATGTGGAGATGGCCAGTGAGGGACAGGAGAGGGAAGGGATGGATAGCAATTGTGAATCAATATCAGCTGACAGCTGCTGGAGGTCAGTATAATTACGGTTCCTCCTGAGGTTGTTGGGTGAGGGAGTACTTGAGAGCAAACGATAGGAGGTGGTGATCAGAGAAAGGAAATGGAGTGTTGCAGATATTAGATACTGTTCATGCATAGGAGAAAATGAGGTTGAGGGTATTGCCAGCTACCTGGGTCGGAGAATTAGCCCACTGCGATAGCCCGATGGAGGAAGTAATTGAAAGTAGTTTAGAGGCTGCTGAGGTCAAAGGTGGGTTAATGGGAATATTGAAGTCCCTGAGAATTAGAGATGAACTATTAGAAGAGTGGAAGTAGGGTAACCAGGCAGCAAAGTGGTTAAGGAAGAGGAAAATTTAATTAATTTCAAATGATGGGAAGGAGAGGGAAGGGGGTGGGTGGGTAGAGTTTAAAAGGAGCAGTGGGGTGAAAGCAGAAATCCTACACTGCCAACTTTACTCTCAGCTTGTCTTGGGTTGTGGGTAAAGTGAAGACCACCAAAGGATAGTGAGGCAGGGGTAGCAGTATCAGATGGAGAGAGCCATGTTTCTGTTAGTGCAAGTAGGTTTAGGGAGTGGGGGATAAATAGGTCATGGATAGAAGTTAATTTAACAGTGAGCAGTAAGTGGTGTGGCCTTGACAACAAGCGGTGGGGCAAATATACATTGCATCCCTCTCCTAAATATTGTATAGCATCCGAATAAACTTGCACAGATAGTTTATTTTAATTTTATTTTTTTAATCTCTGTTTTAGAACAACAAAAACAACTTTTGGTGCATAGATCTTCATACACAGCAAATAAACAGATATTAGATCATGAGAATGGTCTCTGCACTACTTTAAAATAACGATGGTTTACGAATAGAGCAGGCTATACCTAGAGTGGCTATTACGTGAGCTTCAAGGTAGATGAAATTTGCTGTTAACCTTATGCACTCTAGATTCTTCCTGATTGCCCCCACTGCTACCTTCAGACACATCCATCCACTGTGGATAATAAAGCTCATTGATTATTTTTGTTAATATGAATAGGTACCAAAAGAACACGAACCACCTTAAGTGGTAATTGCTCAATGTCTACACACTGTGGTGAATAGAAAAAAATTATTAAGGAATAAAACATCCGAATTCCCCTGTTTATTTTTTTGCTAAACAGTGAGTTGGACAACTGCACTAAACAGGGTATCAAGGAAAACCCATTATGATTATAATGCATTTTAAAATAGGGGAATTCCATATCAGTTGGGCAATATACAGTTTTGTCAATGCTGCTTTAGGTCAGTCTAAAATTCCGTCCGCGTGATATTTTCTCTGGTTGGACAAGCACATCATTTTTAAAAGTCTTCAGACAGGAAACAACTAATAAGTGGCATTATGCAAGACTCTTTCTCCAGGGGGAAAAGTTGTTCAAAGGAGAAGCTTTTTGTAGGATTTACTTTAGTATATACTATATAACCATATGTGTTGCTAGGAACCACTAAATTCAAAGCCCAGGCACCATGGCAGGACTAGTGGAGCAGAGCTGTTCTAAGAATTAAACTGAATTGTGTTTTGTTTTACAGTTGCTGTTACCCCGTATAAGCTATCTGACACTGGTAACGGACAAAGTAAAAAAGCATTTCCAGAAGGTAATGCGTACAGAAGATATTAGCGAAATCTGGTTTGAATATGAAGGAAGTCCTCTGAAATGGTGAGTATAGGAGAACCAAAATCTCTTCTGTTTCTTCTTTCCATACATTTTTTTCGTTTCTTTTGACTTAATAACTTTTCTTGGAATGTTCTTTTTATACTTTTTGCAATTTAAAAAAACAACAAAATTTTTCAGCTTCCTGAATCTAGAACCTTCTTGCTGTCTCCCACCTCCTCCATCTAAAATATCTATATGTGAATTACAGTACCTGCATAGAGTTTTTTTTCCGTCCTTCTCAACCAACAGTACAGGTTTCTGAGTTTTGGTTCTTGTAAATGTTTTCATACATAGAAAAGCTGCTAACTGAACTATAATTTCCCGAAACCCCTGATCTGCCGATAACTTGCTGTAGGATAACGGCAGTATTTTTTTTAAAAGTCCCTTAGAAAAATAATCTGAGCATTCCGGTTGACTGATCACTTCCTTCTTTGGGCAGTGCAAACTTGCAGTTTATGTGAAACCTACAAAATAATTGCAAATGCAGCCATTTCAGATGTGCCTTTCTAAAATAATTATTATTTATTGACTGATTTGCATGTGTGTAATGCATTATCGATGTAATCCATTCAAAAATAAAAATTCCTTTAGCTTTAGTACTCCATTAACGTTTGCTTCACCATTCATCTGCTATTTTGATAAGAACAATTAAGAATTTATTAAGAGGTTAAAGGTGTTCACATGACTGCACTTTTACATTCACTGTTGAGTTCAGTGGATTCAACAGTGCAGTGTACCATGAGTAAACTGGTAACATCTGTTATCTTTATATTTTCCATAACTCCCACTCATACATGTGGCAAATTAACATGTTTTAATTGCAAAATCAAATTTGATTTAATAAATGCATTCACTTTGACTTCCTGCTTTGGTCTTATTTCAAGACCATTGAAATATGTGTCCATTTCATAGACATGAGGCACCACAGTCACCAATTGTATCGGACATGTGGTGTTAGCATGAAAATGGCTTTGTGTATATAGCTTAATATGGAGTGAACATTTTAAAGGGAAACCTTGCGTCAAAAATGCATATTCTTTATGCATCTAATCGTAGCAACAATATGCATTCACTCAAATTTGCAAAAATGTTTCATAAGCCCTACATACTTGTTTTTCAAAGTAGTTGCGGCACTGGCCTTTGCAGCCAATGAAAATCCATTTTTTGCAGAGGGAGGAGATACTGAATGTTTGAATGCATTTTAGGCAGCCATGACCCAGGAAGGATCTCTAACAGCCATCTGAGGAGCGGCCAGTGAAGTTATCACTAAGCTGTAATGTAAACACTGCATTTTCTCTGAAAAAACAGTGCTTACAGCAAAAAGCCTGACGGTAATGATTCTACTCACCAGAACAAATTCAATAAGCTGTAGTTGTTCTGGTGACTATAGTGTCCCTTTAATCTGTTGGGTATAATCAGTGTTTACATTGCCCCCAGGGACACCTCCAAGTAGCCAGTCCTCAGATGGCCACTGGAGGTGCTTCCTGGCTCAGTGCTGCACAGTTGGCAGCTCTGCCGTTCAGCGTCTCCACGCTCTTCATGAGGATGCTAAATTTTCCTCATAAAGATGCATTGATTCAATGCACCTCTATAAGAAGGTGCTGATTAGCCAAAACTGTGTTTGGCCCCGCCTCTTCCCGTTTTTAGCCAATCTAATGCTTTCCCTAGGGGAAAGCATTGGATTGGCAAAAAAACTGCAATTCTGATGTCACCAAGGGGGCGGGACCAGCGGCGGCGGGCCCACGCAGCGCTGGAAATAAGGTGAGTTTTAATTGCTTTTAAGAGGGCTAAGTGGGGGGCAAGCCACGTAATGGCGGGTTTTGCACTATAGGGTTAGGAATACATGTTTGTGTTCCTGACTCTAGTTTTCCTTTAACTTTGGACTTCACCTTGAACTTCTGATAGTTTTCACTTTAGTGCCTAACTCTGTCTAGTGTTAAGACCTTCATTTATATAATAACGGATTAGGTAGCTGCTTGCTTTCAGGATAGGCAAAGATCTTCAGACCCTTATACCCTAATCCTCTTATGTCCAACCCACACAGCACTTGGGGTGACTGTGCTTGGTGGAAATTTTTTTGGGGAGTATTGGAGCTATGAGACTCCCCAGCAGTGCAGTGGTAGAATTATAGAGTGTTGTAGCACTTAAAGGTTAAATACAGGACTTGAGTCTTTTTTAAACATGTAATTCTCTTTAACCAGCAGTTTAATGGTATTGAGACTGTAGAAATCTGCTCGACAAAATCAGTCTTATAGATATCATCAGATCCTTATACATATTGGTGGTGTGCAAAAAAAAAAATACAGCGTAAGACATTCATCCCTGAACTTCGCTGTGATTAACTTTAAAAATAATTTGTTTGGTGATTACATTTTTATCCATACATTGTGCTAACCTAACCTGGCCAGTAGCATAGGACATGACATTTCGAAATCTGAATAATATAGTGTCTTCTGATAAAGATGGTAAAACAAATAATTAGACAAAGCAGGCAAATAAATACATTTTATGAATTTGTGTGGCAATCCTGTTAGTCATCACCAAGTATTAAAAATTGGTGAGCTTAACGTTGCTTAGATTGCCCCCTTTAATTACTAAATATTATAAAATAATGCTTTTTGTTTGTCTGCTTAGTCACAACTTTGTACATAATTTGTCACAGTTTTGATTCATATTCAGTAATTTTGAGTTTCATTTTATGTGCTATTTATCTTCCGCCGGGTGTAAACAGTATTTGGAACTTTACCGGATAATTTAAAAGTAGATTTTATTTTAACTCAAAAATTTAATGATAGGAACACTATAGGGCTATCAATTCAAACTTTTCCCTTTTCCGTAGTTATAAAAAGTCCCCACCCCAGTTTCCAATAAATGTAATTAATCAAAGCTTTTTACTTACCTTTTTCAGTGCCAAAACTCCCTCTGCTCTGCTCACCCCTCTATACCCTGCAATGTAATAGAGGAGGCAGCAGACTCCTTCAGCAATGCTCCTCATAGAGGAGCACAATATTAATGTTTTCCTATGAGCTTCCATGTCCTGTGACCATTTTTTACTTGGTCAGTGCAGCGGAAGCACCCCTAGTGACTGCAGTATAAACTTTTAAGTTTCTACAAAAATATGTGTACCTTAGAAAAATAATAGTTCATTTCAGAAACCAAGATAAAATGTACTAACAATGGTATAAGTTGCTGAATAAATTAAAATTTATATGTATTCAAAAAAGGACATAATTCGAACAGCAACTTAATGTATGTGCTGGTTGTATCCTGTTTTTGATAAAAGTACATTACTTTCCATGACACCTGTAAACCAGGCTCTAACAGTCTTCTTTACTTACTGTGTGTAATTGTGAAAAGGTTTTATAGCATTTAATTTTGGCATGTTTGCTCAAAGAGAGAAAAGGGTCAGTGTGTCTAAGGCACTTTTATGTCTTTTTCTTTGCTTCGTTATTTTAAATAACATATTTCACCCAGAACTACAGATTTGTGCGTATTGTTAGGTGCACCAATATGTTCAGTAATAACCCTGTTATTGCACATGTACAATTACTGTGAATTAATTGGCAAAGGGTGAAAAAGTACAAGTGCACATTGCCAATTGATACGTTCTCAGGTTACAGATGTACATTCATCTGTGGACGTTTTCCATTTCTAGAAATGATCCACACTGCTTAAATTTGCGACTGTTTTTCACAGTCCACAGGAAAGTCATTTGAAAGTTGTTTCTTCATTCTGGAAATGAATGTTCCACTGAACTATGAAACAATTTCACTTTTTTTTCTGTTTAACTGCTTAGTGTGTTTCAGCTTTCAGTCATTCATCAGAAATCCCTGATCAGTGGGTAAGTTGAGTAATTTTTAGAGCATTCACTTATTCTACTTGGTCTACTGGTCAATTAATTGTCCACTCTAAAGGCATTACTATCAAGAGTAAATATACAATAAATACTTTGAAAATTAACTTTAAAAATATTAATGTGTTCATTGAAGAGTGTGTATAGCTAAATATTGAAATGATTAGGCCCAACACTTTTCCACATTCACCATAAAATAAAACTTTTGCATGGCATACATGATAGCACAAAAGCATCCCTCAATGTCATGCCAATAAAAAAGCAAGTGGCAGTGTTTATGGTTCTCGGAGTGTTCATAAATTTAAGAGATGCATGTTTCAGATCTGCCTAATATTCGTGGGAGTTGGTCTTTATGATAACCACATTAATAATTCAATTATCTTCATCTTCAGCAAGGGTTCTTAACCTTTTTTGATAGTATTTCACATTATTTATTTGGAAAGTTTGATGATCCTTAATAGCAATTTTATTTCAATTGCTAATTCTAAAATTGTAATATGACTAAATTCAAAAAGTTGGAATTTGATTTGATTTTTCATAGCATCAAAAGGGGTCTACACTTAATGCTAAAGGCAGCACTGTAACAGTAAACAAAGTTTACCTGTTCCAACTTGTGGGGACCCAATTTTTGATCCTAGCCCAGAGGTTAAGAATCCATGTTCTGCTATGCAGCTGCACAGAACCACAATACATCAGTTGTCAGCCCACACTGTCAACTGCATAGAGGAAACATGATATTTCTAAACTAGGGTTAGTATGGGTTAGGAGGAGGAGTTTATACAAACACTCCAAGCACCATAATCAATACAGTTCACTGCAGTGGTTATGGTGCCATGACTGTGTCCCCCTCCCCATTGTAAGAAGTCAGAACTTTTTGAATGGTATAATTCTTACCTGCGGTTTGCAATCTGCTTAGCATCTCTCCCTGTTTCCACTCAGCCAGAATTTCAGCTTCTGTTAACTTCCTGCGCTAAGAGGTCAGTAAATCAGATCCTAGTCCTCAATTGAGGATCTTATTTTTTTAGCAAAATGATCTGTTTGGAAGGAGGGTGGGTATGCTAAAAATTCTTAAAGGTCGGCAGAAAAACAAAATAACCTTGATTTTCTAAAATTACAAAGCAATAAGAAATGGACTTTAAACTCTATAAAGTTTACATTTCAACAACATGTTCATTTAGAAAAATAACCATGGGGGTCTACATCTGTTGTAAGTATGAGTGGTTGAAAAGAAAATGTAAATTAATTAAATTCCTGAAATTACATATATTTTAGAAAAAGCAATCTGAAACAATACCTAAATTTAAGACTGATATAAACACCATAGTATTTCAGCAGCATTGGGAAGATGCAAGGGAGAATCTAAGTCTGTTGCCAACATGCTGTGTGCATTTACGACAGACGTAATTATGCACAGAATGCCAATGTCATGTGTGCTGGGGGTGCAACTAGCAAGTACCAAAAACTCTGTATGTTCAGTGTTTCAAGCTGAAACACGGCACATTCCAACTCCTACAACCATTTCCAGTTCAAAAAGCCAAAGTGGTTGCGGTGGTTGGCGTAATCCTTCTAAGGAACACTGTAGTGTTGTTCTTATTCCGAACGCTATAGTCTCTCCAGAATATCTAATTTAAATAAAATGGAAAAAAGAATATTACTTAAACATTTTTACCCCCAGCGCCAAGACCCACTCCCCTCTCACAATGTCATGTTGACTCTTTGTCTTCCAGTCCAGTGCTCCTCCTAAAGAAGCTTTGTAGACTTGAAAGCCTGTGCCTCGCTCCTCCAGTCAAATGCTCTCTATGAGAAGGATAGGGACACTATAGGCACCCAGACCACTTTATCTTATTGAAGTGGTCTGGGTGCAAAGTCCTTGTCCCCTTAACAATGTAATGTTAATTGTTGCAGCTTCTGAGGAAGGGTTAAGAATGCAGGGTTTCAGGGTTAACACTGCCTCTAGTGGCTGTCAATCAGCTGTCAACTTTTGCTCTCCTAGATGATGCTGGACACCCTCCCGCTCTGCATGAGGACTTTCAGCGTCAGTAAAGTCGCCATAGGAAAGCATTGCAGCAATGCTTTTCTATGCAGGGTGCCTAATGCACTTGTGGTGCTCGCCGCACATGCGAATTAGCCCCCCTCCCATTGGGTGATGAGGGAGGAGGCTGAGCGCCGACCCAGCAATGAGGGAGATCTGGGCTGTAATTGGGTGAGTACAGTAAAGGTTTATACTAAGAGCTATAGTGCTCAGAATATTACTTTGTATTCCTAGCACTATAGTATCCCTTTAAGGAGAACCAAGTATGACTTGGTTCTCAGTGTGGAAGCCCTCTAGTGGCAGTCATGAAGACAGCCACATAAGGTGTGTTTAGCCCTGCAGTGGAAACATTGCTGTTTCTACTGCTAAAATTACAGGGGCACTGCACCCAGTCCAGTTCATTGAGATGAAGTGGCCTGGGTGCCCATTGTGTCTCTTTAGCATAATTTAACAAACTTTCTATATGTAAGAATTTTGTAAATCTTTGCTATACTAACGTCTGGCCAATTAAACATACACCTTTGAAAAGGTTCCCAAATATTTAAATCTTGTTTAGCATGTTGGAGCACATGCTATTGTGGTTGCTGCTGTAGTGGTATTTTCAGCGCGTTTACTCTTTCTGTTGTATGAAATGTGTCCGTGGCACACTGGTTGAAATCCTCTGTTCTTACACACACTACTGATCTAGTTTCAGAACATGTTAAAAGGTTATAAAAATAAACACTGAAAAACTTATGAGAAGGTCGATGTTGGTTAAGCAGAGCTCAATTTCCACTTGCCCACTAATCAATAGCGAGTGCAAATTCAACCCTGGTGAATATGCCTTCTCACAAGGTAAAGTCTAGTCCTGGCTATTAACACAAGACTTGTATTGAAGGATATTAGTGTGCTTGGTACACATAGTATGATTTTTACCGGAATTCATAAGTGAATATCTGCATAACTGTTTTCCAAAATATTGTTTTTGCTACATTTATACTGTTTTTTATGCTCTAATAATTAATGCAAAGCCGCAAAGGAACCCAACTGATAAAATGTGACTCATACTCTTTAGAGAAGTGATAATTCAGAAAAAAATTGGAAAGTTACCATATTGCTATTTTCCTTTGTATAGGAAATAAATTGTCACTACTGAAATATCAATGAAAGGTAAACTTTAGTTATTACAAGAATAATTCTGTAAATGCCAGATGTGTGCTACGCGACCATCAGTTTTGTTTGTGATTCATAATTTAATTATGGACGCAACACTCTGTGATTGGGTTTCCAAATTGAGTAGGAATAAATTACGTTGGTCAAAGATCCATTCTCATTCAAGCATTGATGATTAAGGCTACTAGGGAAAAGTTATAGAGGAGCTTTTCTGGAATTAAAACCATTGCATAAATCTTTACAAATCATCTAAACCTTGTGCTAACCATTTATTATGAGATGCTCTGTCCCCACCCAATTTATAGTAAAGATTTAGCAAATAACATCATAATCTAGTACAGTCAATGCAAAGTCAGGGAGAAAAAGTGCGTGTTATACGCCGATAAATACGGTATAATTTTTAGTTTAACTTATATTGTATAAGGAAATATTGTTATTAATAATAGGGACGGGGAAGAGAGGGAGAAACACTGGAGTAATGACAAAAGAATGGAATCTACTTCCTTGTCTTATGTTTTAATGTTGAGACCTCCTATTAGCTCACACGTGTGACATTTCTATTTTCGAAATAGTTCACCATACAAACTGAATGTCCCTGAGGTTCTTTTTTTTTTTTTAAATTGTTCCTGCTGTATTTTTGGGATCTTTTTGTCGGGGCTGCTAACCCTTATGGTAGCATGCTTAGTGTTTTGTTTGTGTTTGTTAAGTCTATATGCTGCGACACTTGTGGAGGTTAGAGAGCACTCGCGCCTATCTGAGCGCAAGAGGGATCATCTCTGGGATAATTGGGGATATAAAATAATGTCAATCAAAATAGCTTCTATCAACGCACATGGATTAAACTCCCCAATAAAGAGGGGCTTTTTATATAGAATGCTGATTGATGAAAAAAATCGATTTATGTTTCGTACAGGAAACTCACTGGAGGAAGGATGAAACCTTCTGGAAATTTACAAGATTTCCCATTGTTTGAGCACACATTTCTCTGATTCCAAGAAGAGAGGGGTGGCCATAATATGTTCATCCAAGATTACATTTGAACAGCTTCATATTGAAAGAGATCCGCTGGGCAGATTTTTAATTCTAGTTTGTAAGTTGAATGACATTATATATACCCTTGTTAATTTATATGCGCCAAATGAGTTGAGAAAATAAAAAAGGGTGTTTTACTCATTGGTGGCGATTGGAATCTTAGATGTTAAGGATTAAAAAATGTGTTGAACAATAATGGTCAGGTCTCTAATGAGACTCTTTGGGCATCATTTAAATGTGTAGTGAAGCGGGTATTTCATCCAGTTAGAAGCTAAAGCCAGGAAAGCAAGAAGTGCTAATTTAGCAGACCTCTATATCCAACTTGCAAAACTTGACCATCTTAATAAAAAGAAACCAACTCACGTGATTCATTTACATATTAATGCAATCCAGTCCCAGATCAAATTTATATTGTAAGAAAAAGTAAATCAATTAATTACACATTTAAATCAAAGATGGTATGTTAATAATAACAGAGTGGAGAAATCTCTTTCCAAAAAACCTGATCTAAAGAAATATGGAATTAAAAAAATTATAGAAGGTGGAAGAGTCCATCTGTCCCCTCAGAATATTGGCAAGTCTTTTGCAGAGTATTATGCTTCCCTCTATAACCTTCAGGATAATAGAGTTTCACCTATTGATTTAGATTTTTTTTTTTTGCTAAACTTTCTCTTCCTAAAATTGACTTGATAAAATTAAATACTCTGAATTTCATCTGCTGTGATGGGTTTACTCAGAGTTATTATGAATCTTAAAAATAACAAGGCCCAGGCCCAGACGGTTTTACAGCATATTTTTACAAAATGTATGAACCAATTATTACTCCTCTATTATGCAATTTATTTGCAGAAAAGGAGAAATATAAGGGCATCTATTCTGATATGTTAAGTGCAACAATTTCACCAATTCCAAAACCTGGTAAGGATCCATGTTATATAAGCAACAATCGCCTGATCTCGCTTTTTAATCAAGATTATAAAAATCTTCTCTAAAATCTTAGCTGATAGATTTAGTTTGGTTAAATCGAGATCGGCTTGCGATAATGTTCGTAAAATTTTAAATTTAACGTTAGTTGCTAACAGAGATATCCTTCCGTCAGTTTTCATTGCGGTCAAGACTGAAAAGGCGTTCGACAGAGTGAACTGAAATTTTTTATCAGCTACCCTTTCTGCTTTTGGAATTGAAGGAAAATGTAAAGATCTAGCACTGTCACTGTTTTCTAGTGCTTCAGCAAATATCTTTGGAAATGGCTTAGATTCTGCTTAGTTTCCTATTAGAAATGGCACCCGACAAGGTTATCCATTAGCGCCTTTACTTTATATATTATCTATAGAATCTCTAGCAGCATCAATTAGACTTACTAGGAACATCACAGGCATCTATTTAGCCAATCAAGAACATAAAATAACACTGTTTGCGGACGATATAATCTTGACTTTGACAAATCCAAGGGTTTCTATTCCAGCTGAGATGGGTTGTATAGAGGAATTTAGCCATTTTTCCAACTATAAAATTAACATTCATAAGACTCAAGTTATTCACAATAATCTTTTTTTATTCACAGAAGCTATCGCTTTTCAAAGCGTTCAAATTTAATTGGTCTAAGAAACTTATATCATATTTTGGCATTAAGATTAATTTTAGTATTAGCTCCTGGACTCAGGAAAATTATAGCGAACTCCTACAAGAACTTAAAAGCTTGATAGATAAATGGAGTAAAGTTCAACTTTCTTGGCCTGGAAGAATAAACACTCTAAGTTCATATTTGCTTCCTAAATTGGAGTATCTTTTTCAAACAGTTCCTCTCAGAGTCCCCAGAGAAATGTTAAAGTCCTTTCAGAAATTGTTTACATCGTATGTTTGGGGAGGTAAGAAACCGAGAATTGCGCTCGAGACAATGTCAACTAGGACGTCAGAGGGAGGGCTATCTTTTCCCAATGTTTTCCTTATACATAATTCTGTTATGTTCTCCTATTTTCTTAAATGGGGAAACAGAAACTCCAGTACAAAATCTTGGTATAAATATGAAAGAAATGTTTGTGGTAAATTTAACCCCTTTCATTTTTTCTGGATTGATAATATTTTTAGAAATCTCAGTATAGATAATTTAGTTATTAATCAAGTATTCCAATCTATAGATCCCATAAAGAAACTCTCTGACATTCAATCAAGATCAGGTATCTCTTATAAAAAACTATTTACATATATGAGAATATTTGACTTTCTCCGTAGAGTTCCAATATTAAATGAAACACCCTTAGATAAACTTCTATTCGGCAAGGAAATATTTCCTCCAAAATTAGAAAAGTTTTATATTCCTCAAACCAGGATACAAAATTTAGATCCATCACAGAATGGGAAAAATATATTGGGAAAACATTCCCTCTCCAGTCTTGGAAACATTCTTTTAAAATACTTTTAAAAAAATCTAATCATTGTGTAAATTTTCAGGAGAACTTTCCTAAACTTGCTCATAGATGGTATATGGTTCCTACTGAGCTGTGTAAATTTCAACCAAATACTTCTAGCCAGTGTTGGAGATGCAACAGGAATCTGGGTTTAATAATACATATTTGGTGGGATTGTGATAAACTGAACATCCTTAAATCTGAAGTTATTAAAATCTTAACAGATTTAAAACAAAATGTTGCTTTGACCTCAGAGAGGTTTTCTCTTTCATTTGAACTTTCCTCATTTGTCGAAAACCATCATATCTTACCATACATATTTTTTTTTTCCAATTTGACAATTTTTATTTTCCAAAAACGTGGGTATATGGGGTACAGAAGAGAGACGGGGGGGGGAAAGTATGGCAGTACATCACATGTTCTCGCATATAGTATACATCATAACCTTCGTTACATGGTATATTACATTCCAATAACATTACAATAATTTTTCAATAACATGCTATCCCTAGTGTTAGACTTGGGCTTGTTCCCTTCCATTGGGTTCAAGACCCGTCCTGTGCTTCGTCACTGCTTGCGTACCCTACGATTGTGACTAACTGTCATTAGCTTTTTCTTATCTCGCATGGTCTGTACTTCCCAACCTAGTTCATTCCGGGTTACCCGGCTTCTACTTGTTTGAATCTCTCCTCTAATATCCCAACGTGGAAGGGATTTGTAAAACTTGTGGGGTGGGGAGAGAAGAGTGTAGGAAGGTGGGGGGGGAAGGAATTTGGCGAGATCTGCGTGTCCCTTTTCCTACCGGTTCTGTTCCCTATAGAGACTTTATACTCCGCTCAGGACTCTTGGCTCTTGGCCTACCCAATGTCCTATGCCTGCCTCCTCTGTCCTCCCTGGGCTCTATCCCTTGGGCCCTCTCTCTTACCCCCTGGGGTGTATCTCTTGTCTCACGGGATCCCCTACGGGGCGACTCCCTGGTTTGGGATTATTCGCTGTCTTCCTGTTCTTTGGGGGCGTATGCGGCTTCCCATTTAACTTGTGCTTCCTCAAATTTGGCGCTGTTGCCATAGTTTTTCCTCGCTACCTTTTCGTAGTGTAGGTTGTTGGAGATTTGCCTTGTCAGGGCACTTTTAGTCGGTGCCTTTGTGTTTTTCCATTCCCTAGCTATTAGTGTCAGGGCCGCTATCAGTATGTGGAAAACCAATATTGCCCCAGCTCCCTGAAACTGGTCTAAGTTCATGAATAGGAGACTCAATTCCGGGGTCAATTTTATGTTGGTGTCTACCATCTCTTTAGTTATGTCCTCTACCATCTCCCAATAGGGTCTGATCGTCCTGCACTTCCACCATATGTGGAGCATCGTGCCCTCCGACACCCCACACCTCCAGCACAGCGCTGATGTTCCCTGGTATATCTTCGCCAATCTGGTAGGCACCATGTACCATCTATAGTACACTTTCCTCATTAATTCTATGTGGGACGTGCACAATGTCTTCCCCTTATGCGCTGTTACAGCTGTCTCCCATTGGGTGTTATCAAATTGTTTCCCCAGGTCCAGCTGCCACGCCTCGCTGAATCTGTCTAGATGTGTTGGTGTACCTACGTTCATAAGCGAGTAGCACATGGAGATAATCCCTTTCCTCTGTTTTTTGTCCATGCACGTTTTCTCCAGCCTCGTGAACTCGCCCCCCCCCTGATCTGTGAGTCTTTGGGCCCCTAGCATTGATTTAAGTTGGAGATATGGAAATATCAATTTAGAGGGCAGTTGAAATTTTTCTTGGAGGACGGGGAATGGTCTGGGGTTGTGTCCTTCTAGGAGATCCCGTACATGTGTGCATCCTCTCTTGGTCCATTCTCTGTAATCAAACGTGTTGTTGGCTATATGTAGGCTAGACAGCGGGGTTGCCGGTGACCATGGTGACATGGACACTAATGTCGATTGTGATCTATCCCAAGCCTCCAACATTGTTTTGGTGGTGGGTAGTATGTAGGGTTGTGGAGGGCGTAACCTTTTAGGTACCCATATTAGTTTCTGGAGGTCTGTTCCTTGTAACCAGTGGTTCTCTATTTCTAGCCATTGGGGGTATGAGGACTGTGTATGCATCCCTATCACTGGGGCCACCAATGTCGCTTGACAGTAGGTCTTAATACTTGGCAACGCTAGACCTCCCTGGGTGATTGGTCTGTGTAGGAATTTTGCCGCTACTCTCACTCTCTTTTGTGCCCATACAAATTTGGTGAGTATTGTTTGTATTTTGTTTAGATATGAGGACGGTAGGCCTGTCGGTATCGTTCTAAATAGATATTGTAGTTTGGGGAGAAGAGACATTTTAAATGCAGCCATCCGTCCCAGCCAAGACAGGTATTTATCTTTCCATGCTGCCAAGCTGGTCTCTAATTCTTTTTGCAGCGGCTCGTAATTGGCCTTGAAAAGTCCCCCTATTGTCTTAGTCAGTTTTATTCCTAGGAAGGTGACACTGTCTGCTCTCCAGTCCAGCTCAAATTTCTCTTTCAGCACTCCTATCACTTCAGTGGGTATACCAATTCCCATTGCCTGGGTTTTTGTTACGTTTAGTTTATAATAAGAACTTTTACCATATTCTTTTATTACACTTAGTAAGTGTGGCATCGATGTTAGTGGTTGGGTCAGGGTTAGGAGCACATCGTCCGCGAATAAGTTGGTTTTGTATTCCCTGTCGCCTATGCGCACGCCATGTATAGAGTTATGGTCCCTGATCTTGGCAGCTAGCGGTTCCAGGGCTAGGACATAGAGCAGGGGCGACAGAGGGCACCCCTGTCTCGTCCCATTGGAGATGCCAAAGGGGTTCGACAGGAATCCTGCATTGAGTACTTGAGCTTTCGGCTCGCTGTACAGCGCCTTAACCGCCGAGCGAAATTCGCCTGGCACCCCAAACTTTTCCAAGACCGCCTCCAGGAATTTCCAGTGCAGGCGGTCAAAGGCCTTCTCCGCGTCTAGGGATACCACAAGGCCCCCCTCTTTGTGTGTTCTGGGCAGACTGTGTACTATATTTAGGACTTTGCGTGTGTTGTCCGCTCCTTGTCTCCCAAGCACAAATCCCACCTGGTCTGAATGGATTAACTGGGGGAGGAGTGCGCTCAGTCTCGTTGCATACAGTTTGGCGAATATTTTCGCGTCTGTATTGAGCAGGGAAATGGGTCTGAAGTTTTGGGGGACAGTGGGCGGTTTCCCTGGTTTTTGTAAGGTGATAATATGGGCTAGTAGTGACTCTGTAGGGAGAGCTTGTGTAGTGGTTGCCTCTGTGAACATGTGTACTAATTGGGGTGCTAATTGGTGTAGAAAGGTTTTGTAGTAGCTGTTGTCTAGGCCATCTGGGCCTGGGGCTTTGCCATTAGGTAGGTTTTTGATTACTTTATGGATTTCTGTCTCTGATATCGGTTTTATGAGATCTTGCGCCTGTTGGGGCGTGAGCCTGGGGAGGTCTATCGTGGCCAAATAAGCGTTTATGTGTTCCTCTGTGGGGTGGAACGCAGAGTCGTTCTTATTTATGTTATATAGAGAGGCGTAATAATTAGCAAATTCATTGCATATATCTTTTGGGATCATTTTCTTCTCTCCCGTGGGGGACATGAGATAGGCAATTTTTTGGTTTGCTCTTTTTTCTTGTAACCTCCTAGCTAGGAGTCTACTAGCTTTATTCCCTTGCATGTATTGTCGCGACTTCAGTCGTTGAAGCATGAACCCTGTCTGCTCTAGCGCCTTCTGGTGTAGTTTTGCTGTAATGGTGGAGATTTGCATTTTAATGGCATTAGAGGGTGAGTGTTGGTTCTGTGTGTTCAGCTGGTATAGCTCCCGTCTCCATTGTGTAATTTGGGATGAGGACTGTTTGTGCAGGTATGATGCCCTTTTAATGAAGACCCCTCTAACTACTGCCTTGTGTGCCGCCCAGATTGTGCCCTTAGACACATCTGGAGTGGTATTTTCTGAGAAGTAGTTACAGATTGTGGCCTCTATTTCCTTTTTAAATGTGCTATCATACAGTAAGGAGGCATTCAACCGCCATGGGCTGCGTTGTTTATAATCATATTGGTCTTTGACCGTCAGCGTAATTGGTGCGTGGTCTGACCAAGTGATTTGGCCTATTTCGCAGTCAGCCATTTGGTTAAGGGCCTGTCCGTGGATTAGGATCCCATCGATCCTTGAATATGTGTTGTGGACATGTGAGAAGTGGGTATATGCCCGCTCCGATGTGTGGGCTATCCGCCATGTGTCAAAGTAGTGGTGTAGGGATAGGAGGTTTTGTATTTTTTTACATTGTCTGTGTAGTATTTTATATCTTGGGCTGTGGCGTGGGGTATTGGAGTCCAACTTTGGGTCCCACACATGATTGAAGTCCCCGCATATAATGGACATTCCCTCTTGAATTGTGGACAGTTTCTGTAACAGGTGTTGTAGGAACCCGCCCTGATTTGTGTTAGGTGAATAAAGATTCGTGATGGTGTACAGCATGTTGTTAATCGTACATTTCAATATAACATATCTCCCATTTGTGTCTAGCTCTACTGAAATCATTGTGAAAGCCACTCTTTTAGATATTAGTATGGAAGTCCCTTTGGACTTTGTAGTGGAAGCCGCATGGTATTGGTGTGGGTAATCGTGCACAGATGGTGGGATATAGTCATCGGTCCTATAATGCGTCTCTTGTATACAAACAACGTCCGCATCCGCTTGTTTAAGGTCTCTGTACAATTGGTGTCTCTTAACCGGTAGGTTTAACCCTCTAACATTTAACGAGTATATTTTCATGGGGGTCTGTACCCCGTTAGTTTAGTAAGGGACATACTGAATTGTAAGCACCTGTGCGGGGAGTTCGCTCGCCCCAGCAGCATCAAGTCGAGCGATTTCCCCCTCTTGGAGGGTAAGATTCGGGCACCCCTCTCTCGCCTATTCGTGGGTGATTGGGAGCCCTTGCGGACATTATTGGGTACCAGAGTCCCTTGTGCTTGATGTTTCGTATAAGCGTCCTGCGGGCATATGGGGAAGGTTATATATTGTCCGGTCCCAGCCAGACCGGGGGGAAATTGGGAACATAACAGTAACAGGGTAAATGAACTTAACAAAAATGTGACGTGTGCCGTATGTGGCATAGGTACAATTTAGTACCTCTGGGGGGTGGAAGTACTACTACTTCCTCTTGGTGGGGTGCTTCCCCGACTTGGCCCACTCCTGTGCCGTCATGGTTGTCATGGCGTCTAGGCAGTCTGGTCCCAGGCTACCCTACTGGAGTGATTTACCACTTGTGAGGTCTTATATACGTAAACAGTTAAAACTGTGTGTGTGGTTTTTTTTTTTTTTCCTCAATTTATCTAACTGTGTCATAACCTCAGTAAGTCGCTTAGTTTTATACGATACCCTTACGCTCCTCCATGGTCGTTGCATCATGACCTTTCTCACCACAATCACTTGGTATAGTATGCAGTCTATGAGTCCAATGACATAGTCTTTCAGGCTTTTCTCCAGTTCGTGGAGGAACCGCCTGTCCTATTCAGGCTTCTTCTCTGGCTCTGCTCGGCTATGCCCCAACGCTGTAGCAATCGAGATCCTTCCTCAGGTGTTGTTATGGCCGATATCTTCCCGCCTCTGGACACCAGGATTTTCACCGGGTATCCCCACCGGTAAGGGAGCTTGTGGGTCCTGAGCTGTTCCGTGATGTCCTTGAAGTCCCTCCTTCTTTTTAGTGTATATGATGATATGTCCGCGAAGATCAGCAATCCCCCATAAGGTTCGGGGAGTTTCTTCTTCGCCCTGCTCGTTTGGAGTATCACTTCTTTTACGTGATAATAGTGCATCTTTATGAGGACATCTCTCGGGGTGTCTTGTGGCAGGAAGCTGGGTTTAGCTGTTCTATGGTATCTGTCCATCAGCAATTGATCTGTTGGTATATCAGGTGCTAGTTTTTTCAACATGGCAGTCAAATAAGTTGCCAGTTCTGCTTGTCCCACTTCCTCCTTTATCCCACGTATTCTTAGATTGTTTCTGCGGGCTCTGTCTTCCATATCAGCAAGCTTTAGTTCATACATTTTCATTTGGCTGCGGATCTCTTCCACCTCTCCCTCTATACCTTTATGTGCTTCACTAGCTCCTCCATTTTTTTTTCTGTGCCGGTTGTTCTCACTTCCAGCTCTTGGATATCTTTATGCATGGCCCCTATTGCTGTTTTAAAGCTGTTTTCCAGCCTGGCAGACATTTCTTCTAGTAGTGTCCGCATTACCTGCTGTGTGACAGGGTTTTCGTTCTCAGGGGACTTACTATGCTGTTCATCCTGGTCGTCGGCGCCATCTTGGATTTCATCCTGCACCAAGGCCTGCTTCCCCTGCGGCGTCCGGGAGGTGAAAAAAGCGTTTTTTTCGGCCTTTTCTATTTGCCGTTTCCCCTTAGCCTGAGACATGCTTGCTTGGGGATAAGTGTCCCCGGTTTTATCGTCGGCTGCAGCCGCCTTATTGCTCCTGTGGGTCCTGTCGGAGCGGAGCGCTCAGTACATGCGGCCGCTCAGCACCGTCGCCAGGCCACGCCCCCTTACCATACATATTTTAATAGCTGTTAAAGGACCACTATAGTGCCAGGAAAACATACTCGTTTTCCTGGCACTATAGTGCCCTGAGGGTGCCCCCACCCTCAGGGACCTCCCTCCCGCCTTCTAAAGGGGGGTAACACCTTTTCCGCTGGGCGGGCTCTCCTCCTCTTCCTCTCCTCCGCCCGGGCCTGAAATTGCGCACGCGCAAGAGCTGCGCTCATTCAGCATAGGAAAGCATTCACAATGCTTTCCTATGGGACTGCGTGCTCTCACTGTGAAAATCACGGTGAGAAGCACGCAGTCTAGTGGCTGTCAATGAGACAGCCACTAGAGGATTAGGGGGAAGGCTTAACCCATTCATAATTATAGCGGTTTCTCTGAAACTGCTATAATTATGAAAAAATGGGTTAAGCCTAGAAGGACCTGGCACCCAGACCACTTCATTAAGCTGAAGTGGTCTGGGTGCCTAGAGTGGTCCTTTAAGCTTTGTAAGATGGTTTCAAACCTATTTGATGAGGTTCTTTTGATAAATATACCAGGTTAAAATATTTAGTCAAATTGTAGAAAAAGAACATGTTGGCATAATCAATATAAGCAGTGAGTTAGACTGATACTGAATGATTGGCTATTTTCTTGTATGACTTAAATCCATCCATGTGTTTTTGTAAATATGTGAATTAAAAATGAAAATGCACACAGAATTGTTCACAGTGAATTGTGTAGATTGCATTTTCCCCCCACTTCACTATTACTGTACCTTTTATATTGTATTATCATTTTGGGCTAGGGTATGTGGCATATTCCCCCTCCCCCCAAGTGCCAGCCCTGCAAGTGCCCTCACGGACTGGAGGGGAGATCAGAGATCTTCCTCCCTGGTCCGCAGGCATCGTGCGGGCAGCCGGCAGGGTAGTGAGGGAGATAGGAGCTCAACCTGCAGCTCCTCCAGGTCCTCCTCTCGCGAGCACGGAGCGTTGCTGCGGTTACCACAGCAATGTTCAGGATCTCGCGAAAGTGAACTCTAGCCCTGGAGTTGCAGGCTAGAGTTTACTCTCACCACTGTGACCAGCAGGGATTCCCCACGGACCACCATGGATCGAGAAATGTCCCCCTCCTCCCTCAGTAAAGGTAAGAAGGGAGGGGGGAAATAAATGTTTGTTTTTTTAAATTATTATAAAAAAGCCCCCCTACCCTCCTCATCACACATTCACACATTGCCCCCCCCCACACACACTGCCCACACACACACATACACTTCCCCCACATACACACACTGCCCCCCTACACACACTGCCCTCCCATACACATACTTCCCCCACACACATATACACTGCCCCCATAGACATACTGCCCCCCATACACACATTGCCCCATAGAGACACTGCCCCCACACACACCATACACATCCACACATTGCCCCGCATACACACACACACTGCCCCCACATACACACACACACCCCCATACACACACTTTGTCTTTTGTCCCCCCATGCACACACACTGTATTCCATAGACACACAGCCCCCATACACACACTGTCCCCACAAACATACACTGCCCCCATACACACTGCCCCCACACACACCATACACATTCACACATTGCCTCCCACACACCATACACATTAACACATTGCCCCCCACACACAGACCCCCATACACACATTGCCCCACACACCCTACACATTCACACACTACATCCCACACACACACACACACACTCTGAACCTTTCACGCACACTGCACCCCTCACACATTGCACCACTCACACACACCACTGCTCCTATGCCCTACTACAGCCCCATATCCGAGCAGACCCCAGGTAAGTTGTCAAACTGTTCTTAAACGGTTTGACTACTTACTGTGGGAGGAGGTCCCGGCACTCCTGGCACCATAACCACCACACAGAGCTGTAGTGGTTATTGTGCATGGATTATTTCTTTAAATAATCTACAATTCCCCCTTCCGATATCAGGCTCTGGATCCGCCACTGCCAAGCACATCTGAACACTCTCTGGCAATTAGCTAAGCCCTGATTAGGAGCTTTGGTAGTGAGACAGGAAGTAAGACAAGTCAGACCGTTCAAAAACAGTTTGCCCTCTTACAGAGGGGAGGTAAGAGGTGCAAGGGCAATTTGGGTACCAAAAATACTGTAGTGAGTTCTAGCGATTATATTATTTAGTGTTCCTTTAATGTTAGAGTGGCATCAGTGGTGTCTGATATTAGTAGGAGTTAGACCGTATGGCAGGTATATTATAACCACGTATATAGCCTTTTTTTTTTTTTTTTTTTTAACAGCAAGGGTTCTTAACCATTTTGCCAAGGTTTCATATCATGTATGTGCGGATAGCTTTGGTGATCCTTATTTGCAAACTTGCTTCAATTGCTTATACTAAAATTGTAAAATGAGTAAATTCAACAAGTTTGAATTGATTTGATTCTTCCCAGCATCAAAAGGGAATGCGAAAGGCAGCACTGCAACATTAAACAAACTGTAATTGTTCCAACTAGTGGGGACCCAATTTAAGATGCTAGCCCAGGGGTTAAGAATCCCTTTTCTGTGGTAACTGGGTTCTGCTCTGCAGCTGCACGGAACCACAATACAGCAATACATCAGTCGTCAGCCCACACTTAGAACAGTGAATCATGTGGATGGCTTTGTTTTCCCATAATAGACACTTCACCATTACTCTGTCTTATAATGCATGCTATTTTTAGACTAGGGTTAGTATGGGTAAAGGGGAGGAGTTTAAAGGAACACTCCAAGGCTATACAGTTCACTGTAGTGGTTATGGTGCCAGGATTGTTCTGACCCCTTCTCCCCTCCCCACCCCATTGTAAAAAGGCAACCTTTTTGAACTCGTACATGTTTGGGGTCTTCAATACGCTTCTGCCTGAATACCACAGTCAAATATACATATTAAGGTACATGAATAGCATAACATTGCTGTGTGTTGCATGTTTACTCTGTAGTAAGTTGGTGTTCAATAGTATTCAGAACATCAAAGTTTACAGGGAGAATTAAAGTATTGTATCTATAGGGTTAACAAAGATCTCCAGGAGATGGCGCCATTGCACTAATATTTTGTGATACAAATTGTCTCCGCTTTTTCGTCTTTGGGTTTGAATTTTGACATTAAGAAAAAGCATCTAATACTGTCATATGCATATTTTTTTTGATAAAACTTATCACAGTGAGTCATATGGGGCAAAGATATTTGTTTAGCAAGTTCTATAGAATACTGAACCACGCTTATAAATCTGCAGCATTAACTTTCAGACTATGATTTTTTTGTAATGCTTCAAGTAAAAGTAAATATTGTTTAGACAAACGCTAACTGTAATGCTATGAATTATTTTGCTTGCTTTCCCAATGGCAACAAAGGGTTAAAAAAACATTTTGGTCACCGCTTGGTCTTTAATGTTGTTGCTAAGTATTAACATCACACATTTTTCGAGCTGTGGTGATTGACTAAAATTGTTGGACTAGAAGGTCGGATTGATCCATATGACAACAAAATTCATCATATGATTTGGCCAAACAATTGCAATACTGTTATGAGAGTAGTCTGCACTCTAAATTTTTTTTTTTATCAAAACATAACTGCTTTGGCAGTGATACAGTCATGGGAAAAAGAGAGTACACCCTCTTTGAATTCTATAGTTTTACATATCAGGATATAAAAAACAATAATCTGTACCTTAGCAGGTCTTAAAATTAGGTAAATACAACCTCCGATGAACAACACATGACATATTAACAAAAATAAAGCCAAAATGGAGACGTCATGTGGGAAAAACATACACCCTTACTGCTTCCATAGGAATTAAGTGGCTAAGTAGCAGAAATGTGATGCTAATCTAATGCCTTTATTTTACCCCACTCCCTCTAGCATGTAAGCTCAATGAGCAGGGCTCTCAACCCCTCTGTTCCTGTGTGTCCAACTTGTCTGGTTACAACTACATGTCTGTTCGTCCACCCATTGTAAAGCGCTGCGGAATTCGATGGCGCTATATAAAAATCATAATAATAATTATAATAATAATCATCATGAAGTGTGACGTAGAAAAGCCAAAATTTTGCAGTTTGTTAGCCTGGAGCATTCAGGTGTGTGTTAAAGGAATATTATAGGGTCAGGAACTCAAACGTGTATTCCTGACCCTATAGTGTTAAACTAACTAACGATCACCTCTGATCCCCACCTTAAAGTTAGAGTTAAAAACTCACTTTTTTCTAGCCCTCAGGAAAACATTGGATTAGCTGAGATATTCAATTCTTATTATCTCAGCCAAAGAGACGGCCAGGGGCGGAGCCAAATGCAGTCCTAGTCAATCAGCATCTTTTCTTACAGATGCATTGAATCATGCAAAGCTTGGAGATGCTGAACGTCCGTACTGCACACTATGGAGCACTGCCCCAGGAAGCACTTCCAGTAACATTCAAAGCACATCAGCAAATCTACAACAGAATGGCTGAAAAAGAAAATAATTGATGTGTTACAATGGCCCAGTCAAAGTCCAGACCTCAATTCGATTGACATGCTGTGGCGGGACCTTAAGAGTGCTATCCATAAATACATGCCAGCAAACCTCAATGAACTGAAGCAATGTTGTAAAGAAGAGTGGGACAAAATTCCTCCACAATGATGTGAGACTGATAAAATAAATTTTAAAAAAAAACATACAGAAAAAGATTATTTCAAGTTATTACTGCTAAAGCTGGTTCTACGAACTATTGAATCATAAGGTGTGCTTAGGTTTTCACACATGGCTTCTCCATTTTGGCTTTATTTTTCGTTAAATCATGTCACACTGTAATATGTCATGTGTTGTTCATCTAAGGTTGTATTTACCTCATTTTGAGACCTGCTAAGGAACAGACATTTGTTATGTCTTGATATGTAAAACCATAGAATTTAAAGAGGGTGTACATTCATTTTCCTATGACTGTATATCTACATGAACGATAAATGCTATTTTCTTATCTGATTTGGGCTATATTCAGTAATTGAACATCATCCGTACATCTTTTTAAGTTCTGTGATTGTGCATGGCGATAATAGATATGGCATATTGTTTTCCAACTCTCCAATGAAGGAAAATTGCTTTCTATTCTGAAGCAGGATATTGAGGGTACACTGTGTCCGGGTTATTCACAGAACTGTGAACTAAGATCTGAATGGCAAAATTTAGGCTAAAATAGTCAATATGATGAATTTTGTGATTCTGATTTTCACATGCTACATTTTGACTAATGAATAATCCAGTATGAGGTTGTGGATATTGTGCAAGAAGCTGAGTTTGCCTTTCATTGAGGCTACGGGTTGTTGGTACAGCTCAGACTACGAATAAGCAATGATCTTGATGATATAACAGAGTACCTGAGTCTGTGTTAAAGTGGCACTGTCACTTTCCTCCCCCCCAAAAAATGAGTATTTCATAAAGAAAGTATCTTTGACTCTATATCTCTTGACGGGGTTGGAAATTCAGTGAAATTCCAAACACAGACAAAATAAATATTTTACAAAGAAGGGACTACTTTGTCTCTGTATATATCCTCCGCCTGACTTTCTTTGGGTGGAGTGCTGGATCCTCCTAGGCCACAATTCTATGCTCTTAAACATGCGCGAGAGTACGGCAGTGATGTTCAGCGCCAAGAGCTGAAGAGGGAGCTCCAGAACAAGATGGCAACACCGGCGAGGGGCAGGTTCAGGTAAGAAAACCTTACCTTTACATTCCCCTTCCCAGCCACAAACCCAAGCGGTGATGTGCTATCGGGTGTCCTTGCAAATTTGGCAAGGTTCCCAGATGGTGACAATGCTGCTTTAACTATGGTGTGCTGTAGCCCATATTGTAACAGTGCGTTTTGCTCAAACATTTCATTGCATGAGCTTTAGGTACAGATGTTGATTGGCCATAGCTCACTGTACCATTGTATGTCATTCTGATTTGTTATTTTTATTTTGTTCATGCCAACCATGTTATCGTGGTAATAGTTATATTGAATCTAGAGAGCTCAAGGTTGACTGCCCAATAATCTGATTCCTGCACAGTATCTGATTAGTGCTTAGCAGTTAAATGCTGGCTATAAAAGTTTCAAATTGCAAAAGCAAGATGACTGAAGACAGAGAGGTTTCAGAACATGTCACCTCAAGTCTTTGAATATCTCTGGTGGTCCAGGGAGAACCCCTAACTAGCACTGTTATGGTCATGTGATGCGTCTGCTCTTAACAACTTGTTCCACATGCAATTTAGTAACTTGTGAAAGCATGTTACTAGATAAAACAACAAAAAAAAAGAAGAAAACCACATACGTGCACCACACTAAAGGGTTGCAAAATAGCACATAGCACTTGAAAGAACACCAAAGAGCTAGTTTTTTTTATAAAGCTAGTGCATAAAAAAGAATATCCAGAAGCATAAAACATGTTTAGTTGACAATTTCCTATACAAACGGTGTATAATCCTTTTTTTTTTTTTAAAGGTTGCAAATTCATTCCCGGGAATAAAAATAAAAAAAAAAGCATGCACTAAATGTTTGGTAATTTTTTCTTATTCACAAACAATGTATAATGTGAAATGGTTTCATGAGATTTAATGAAACAGGCCAGTAAAATCAACTACAGTGGGACCTTGGTTTACGAATTTAATGCGTTCTCTGGGACGTTTCTTATTGCGAAAAATTTGTAAACTGAAACGCGGTTTCCTATAGGAATGCATTGAAAACCAATTAATCAGTTCTGGAGGTCCGAAAAAGGTCAAAATGAGCTGGCATGGAAACCAACCCACAATGCAGAACACACAATAAAAGGCATGCAAACGACGAAGCTCAGCTCCCTAACTCTCCACAGCTTGAGAAATGCACCAAAAAGTCCCAAAACAACTGCAATCAATTTCCAGAATGGCTCCAAAACGCGAAGCAAAAGCCGCTCCAACACCTCCACACTCTGCGCCACGTGCTACCCACAGGCTCCAGCATGCAGGGGGCAGTGCTATAACCCTCCCAGGTACAATGCATTCTGGGGAAACGTTCTTTGTATTGCGAAAAAAAATTGTAAACCGAGGCATTATTTTCAATGGATTTTCATTTGCAAACCGAAAATTATGTTAACCGAGGCGTTTGTAAACCGAGGTCCCACTGTAATTATCCCATCAGACTAAATGAGAAACATCCTGTTTTATTTTTTTAAATTTTTTTCATCCTCCGACATTGACACAGAGATCAACTGTATCAGTTATGCATGTCAAAAGAAATTTAGCACACACACACCTAGATATTGACACTTTTGATTTCAGTCATTGCTTCAGTCACGATTTTTTTTTTTATTATTTTCGTTTTAGCTGCCATGCACTTGTCAGTCAACATACTTACATTTCATTTCACTGCTGACTTCTTAATGCTTCTTGAAATATTCCACACTTTTTAAAATTGTATTGCAGGATTGTCACCACTGAAATTAAACTCTGTTTACCTAGATAAATATAGATAAATATAGAAACAGCTTTTTTTATTACTCAATTTCCCAATATCTTGCAGTGCTACAACAACTGGAAGATGACTCAAAAAACAAGCAAATCTTAAATGAACACTCCTACTCCCATAACTCCTAATTCCCCAGGGAGGGATTTAGGAGGCAGAGGCATCTGGTTCAAACTAGAATAGAGCTTAACCCGTTATAGTTTAATGCATTACAGTGTCCAGACACCCCTGCCCCCATTACTGCTTTAATGATCTAAATTTGGTCCCCTGCACTTGTTTCCTCCTCCTAGTGTCCTTTCTTCTGGCTGCTACAGTTTGAGGAAAGGTTGCTGGGCAGTCAGTGGTAGGCTGAGGGCATCAGTGGACCAGCTCCAAAAAAGTCACACCAGAAAGAAAAAAAAAAAAAAGCCCAAACATTCTAAAATAAGTCTTGAGAGATGCCAACCAATCACTATGCTCTGATTTGTGTTTTTCATTTTTTCCTGGCTTGATTTTATTTTTTAATTATTATTTTAATTTTGGTTGGGGGTGTGGGTGGCTCCTTTAGTGCCAAATAAATAATGAAAAAAGAAGAATTAATGATAAGTTGTTGGGGTTTTTTATGTTTGTTTTTTTTTAACTTTTTGATTTTGTGGAGGCTTTTTCACTAATAATATGGTAACTATGGTCTTGGGAAACTTTAGCCATCCTGGGGGTAGGGTAACTTTATTGGCCCGAGACTGTGCAACTTCCAGGACCTTAATAGTGTCCATTATTTTTAGTAATGAGGACCAAGAGGCCCATGGAGTAGAAAAAAGGATAGGCCACTTACCAAGCATTTTAACAATGTACCTTTTGTATTGGAGGGTCTCAGACACTTTCTCAGTGGGGCAGAGCCAGTCATATCTTTTTTTTTTTATATGACATGCTACGGTCTCACAAACCTTATAATATCTTTTTAAAATAATTTATACTGATTTTTAGTGATGTGTTCCTGTTTGCATCTGTATTTGACAGCTTTGCACCAATTATTTCCCTAGCATCTTGCAAAGAAGGTTTTAATTTGTGCATATATTTCTTCTTCTATGCTAACAGAATAGAAGTGGAATCTTGATAAGAATAAAATGTAATCTATGCATTTTTCTAACCATTTTGAAAACCATAACTCCTTAAGTGAAACCTTGTAACTTTGCATGGCAGGTTCACTTTCAGTAGATGTAAAAGGGCTTTACATTTTAGATTATGCTTTCTTCTGCAAATTAACTAATATTGTGAGTGACCATACCTCACGTTTAACAGGAAGTGCCTACTGAAATAGTATACTGGAAGACTGAACATCTTTGCTTGACACATGTTTTCAAGTGCCTGATTTATTTTTACCTAAATTATGTTACTAGATTATTTTATAGAAGGAAAACACATACAAAGTTTAAGCAGCTTCTGAAAAGTTTGCTATGCAATAAATGTTAACTTTCTAATGATCATGATTCTTTTACAATGCATGTTCTCTTTTTCAATCAAGAAAGCTTCAATGTATTGACATAAAAATGAATAGTCACAGCGTCATGAATAGCAATTTTGAATTATGTAAGAGCATACCTTCTAATTTATACATATATATATATTTTTTTTTTTAGGCATTACCCAGTAGGTTTACTATTTGACCTACATGCGTCAAATACTTCTCTACCTTGGAGCATCATTGTGCATTTTAAGGTAAATCTAATTGTATGGTATTCTGTCTCTCCTATGTATGTATAAGTGTTAATTAAGGTGTTATTTATTATTATTTGTAATTAGAGAATAACATTTATTCAAAGCACCATAACAACTTGTTAAACTGATGATACAGAGATTACGAGATATATACATTTATTCACATTGTGTTTTATGTCAGTTGAGTTAGTTTAGTAAAAATAATATGCCATTGATAGCCAACAAAGAGAATGTTTTGTTCCACATGTGTCCTTTTCAGTGATTTTCCTTTTTATTTACATGTAAAGACCTTAGTCATTCTGTTTAAGTATTGGTTATGTCCCTTGCACCCATGTAAGGCTCGATTTATACACGGACCCTTTCTCAAAGCAATAGTGATCTATTAAAGGGACACTCCACGCACCATGACCACTTCTGCCCATTTTCTTTTTATCCCCCTACTGATCTCTTTACAGGGTGGTGGGTGCCAACTCCCACCACCCTTAACCCTGCAAGTGTAATTATTGCAGTTTTTATGAACTGCTATAATTACTTTGCAGGGTTAAGTCCTCCTCTAGTGGCTGTCTCAGACAGCCATTAGAGGGACTTCCGTGTTCTTGGAACACGAAAAGTGTTTTAAACGACGCTGGACGTCCTCATGCTATGGATGAGGACCTCCAGTGTTGCCGAAATCCCCATAGGAAAGCATTAGATAATGCTTTCTTATGGGGAGGTCTAATGCGCGCACGTGCGCCCTCCTCCTGCGAGGGAGGAGCGTGTGCAGAGCCTGACCCAGCGCCAAGGGACATTGGCGCTGGATTCAGGTAAGTCACTGAAGGGGTTTTAACCCCTTCAGCAACATGGGATGGGGGTGGGAGGGAGAGGGGCACTGCAGTGCCAGGAAAACGGATATGTTTTCCTGGAACTGGAGAGTCCCTTTAAGCTTCTAAACTTCATATAGTACAACAGGTAAGGTCTCTAGTGCTTGTTTGTAGTGCCGGTAGGCAGCTTGAACAACACAAAACAGTCTCTTCTTTCTGCTTGTGGATGTTGTGGAAAAAGGACAGAGGGAAGCAGCGCCTTAAAAGTGTCCTCAATATCCAATTGGGAAAATTCAATATGCAAAAGAGAGGACAACAAGCAAAATATGGTGTAGTATTTTGAGATAGTTGGTGAGATAAATAAAAGGAAAAGCACTTACACTTTTCGGAGCTAGTAATGAGCTACAAATATATGTGCTCGGGTGGTATTTCCCCGCCTATGGATCTGTGGAAAATCTTAATCTTGCTCTTGGTAGTTGTATCATAGCTGGTGTGGTATGAGCTCCATAGCTCAAGGTATTTTCGGATTTCTGCTTGTAAGTGCACAGGATTGTAAAGGATATATATATGGCTTTCTACTGTAAAATAAATATAGAAGATAAGCAAATATTATTATTAGCGCCATTTATCCTTAGGTGGTATGTTCCCCACTATGGAATTTGATGTCAGAATCTTCTGGATAAAATCTGGAGGGACCAAATATGGTTGAAAATAACAAAATGTATTGAAAATAAAGATTAAAACCTTAAAAGAAATAAACAGTAACCCATTTCACCAAAGATTACAGGCTTTCGCAAAATTTTGCAAACTATACTCACCTACCGCGGTGATCCTGATCATGGGGACAGCCTGACAACCCAACCCGGCCCTTCTGGACCATGTGATCACGATGACATCGTGTTCACGTGAATGGATCGGCAGTGTACTGAACTGCAGGGGGACTGCATGAGTTCTCTGGCAGTCCCCCACACCTGAAAATAAAGGGAGAAAAAAAGTGTTTAAATCAGTATAATAATATATAATCATGTTTAAATATTTGATTTGAATTGAAAGCCCTGTTTCTCCTGAATAAAATTACATAAAATAAGTGTGGGTGCACTTAATATGAAAGAGGTAAATTCTGGTTGAACAGACATATAGCTCAAGTTCTATTTTTTATTTTGATTTTGTTTTGATCAGTACTTGTACAATTGCCTCCGTCCTTAAAGGGTTAAAGTATTTTCTTTTTCCCCCCTACTGATCTCTTTACAGTAAACATAAATACCACAAAATCAGATGTCATGAAAATAATTACTCATATTGGTACAGCATTGTTTTGTCAGCATAAAAAAATATTCACACAGATACGAGCAAGACAATATGTGGAATAAGTTGCCTTTCAATGGAAATGTACCATTCTGATGTACTATATATTTCTAAGACTATCAACAAGCGGAAAATTTTATATAAGTACTAGTTAGTTGTTCTTCATAGTTGTAGTACATTCTAGTAAGATACCCCATCATTTTCAATACTTGGTAAGTTTTACATGTTCAGATACAAATGCTAGCTGCCATTTGTATAATGTTGTAAACCTATATTTGTTAAAGGACCACTATAGTGCCAGGAAAACAAACTCGTTTTCCTGGCACTATAGTGTTAATAGGTCCCCCCTCCCGCCGGGCTCTAGGGGGAGGAAGGGGTTAAAAGCTTACCTTTTTCCGGGCTCCCTCGGTGCTGGGGACTCTCCTCCCTCTTCCGCCGAATGCGCATGTGCGGCAAGAGCCCACGCGCGCATTTAATCAGTCCATAGGAAAGCATTTCTCAGTGCTTTCCTATGGACGCTGTCGTCTTCTCACTGTGAAAATCACAGTGAGAAGCGTGGAAGCGCCTCTAGCGGCTGTCAATGAGACAGCCACTAGAGGCTGGATTAACCCATATGTAAACATAGAAGTTTCTCTGAAACTGCTATGTTTACAGTAGGCAGGGTTAACCTTAGATGGACCTGGCACCCAGACCACTTCATTGAGCTGAAGTGGTCTGGGTGCCTATAGTGGTCCTTTAATATTCTTAATTTAGAGATTTTTCATTGTTACAAATAAGAAAATGTAGGTTTGATAAGTGCTTGACATCCCCTTGAACTAGAATATATGGTCATTTCAACATAATCACCAATCAGCTTCTCCTCATAGTGACACATTGAATCAAACGGAGAAATTTGTATGTTTATGACCAAGGTCAGTATTAGTGGCACTAGTGAGGGAGGAATGGGAAGCAAAGATGTTTCTCAGCAACTGTTGGTAATTTAACTCTTAAAATGGATGTTGTATTGTGTGTAGATCTGGGTGTACAATGTTGGGAGAAAAAGTTGTGTAGAACTTTAGAAGCTTTTTTTTTTTTTTTTCTGGCCTCATTAGAAGCAGTGTGGGAGAAAAAAAAGGATTACTGTTCTTTAGGGAGGTTGGAGAGATTGTGCAGTTCAAGATCCACAAACAATACAACATCCATTTTAAAAGTAAAGACAAATAAGTCGATGAGGCCTGATTGAATACACCCAAAGTTATTAAGGGAATCTTGGTGGTATACTAGCAAAACTGTTAACGGATTTATTTAACCAATCATTGTTAACAGGAGTAGTCCGAGAAGATTGGAAGTAGGGAAGAGTCGGGCAACTATAGGCCAGTAAGCCTTACTTCAGTAGTGGGGAAAGTAATGGAAACCATGTTAAAGGATAGGATTGTTGAACATCTAAAAACACATGGATTTCAAGATTAGAGACCACATGGGTTTACTTCAGGGAGATCATGCCAAACTAATCTTATTGATTTTTTTTGGATTGGGTAACTAAAATAATAGATCAGGGTGGTGCAGTAGACATTGCTTACCTAGATTTCAGTAAGGCTTTTGACACTGTTGCACATGGAAGGCTTATCAATAAACTGCAACCTTTAAGTTTGGATTCCATTATTGTTGAATGGGCAAGGCAGTGGCTGAGTGACAGACAACAGAGGGTTGTAGTCAGTGGAGTATATTCAAATCATGGGCTTGTCACCAGTGGGGTACCTTGCGTGGTATAGGTGTAAGGCTATCCTAGATATAAGATAAGGCCAGGGACTTGTGAGAATATTTAGAAAATCGGGCAGACTAGATGGGCCGAAAGGTTCTTATGTGCCGTCATATTCTATGCCCAGACTGATGAAAAATAACTGCATTTTCAGAAAGCTTAAGATGGATGTATAGATCTGGTCTATTTTTTTTAAATTATTACTTATTTTATTTTTTGCTTACGCAGATCTGTACTTTTTAACTTTGTCATGAAGTTACTGTCCCTACAAACTTTCTTACTTTCAGTGTGTATAGGGAGCCATCTTAGACATGGCAATTTAAACTCTTGGGGGACACTCTAAGTACGATAAACCTTATTCATATAGCTTATTATAATGGTGCTAGGATGTTCTCCTGAAAAATAGATCTTTATTTTCCCGATATTCTCTTAAAGCTGCAGTGTGGAAATCTGGCACTTTTTAAATAGAAGTACTAATAATAATTCCCTTATATGTTCTAGACATAAGTGTGATAGGCAATCTGGAGTGGATTTTATTTATTTTTTAAATCATTTATAATGTGGAGCATTACAAAAACCGCATGAATCAGAAAGCATACCATTCCCTTTTTTTTGTCTGGATTGGGATGTGTTTATGTCCTTATAATGCAACATCCCTCATGGAAAATTATCTTATTAATTAATGTGATTTAGAAGCTTCAATTACAAACTGATTCAGGCTATGTCCCTCTTTTACCGAATCATGCATATTTCTTGTTTCTGCAAAGTTTAGGATGCCATGACAAGCAAGTCACATGGTACTTTCCCCAGCATTCCTATTAATCTGGAGTCAAATGGTGTTTAGAGCCCTGCCATTCCTGCCCCGCTTCATCTTTCTGTGTTCTTTGACAATTTTCTTTCTTTAATTGATTCATTGCTTTTTCCTTTGATTTCTTAGTATAATATTCTCCTCTCCCTTTCAAATGGAGATATTCATATTCCAATGGGCTTATCTGGTGAGTAGATGCAAAAATGGCATTTAACTTTTGTGAGGTATATCAAAATTATGTGCATGGCCTAAACTTGGTGTCCCTGCAATTCTAGAACAATTTGCAATGCTGCAATGTTAGTACAATATACATATATATATATATATATATATATATATATATTAGAAAAAAATCTTCTTAACTGCTTTAGAGTCACAACAATGCAGTAACTGGTATTATTACTGGTTTAGACATAATGCAGCAAAACATCAAGTTTTTGACTCTGCTTTTATGAGCTTATATTCTATAGAAAGGTGAGGTCCCCAAAAAATAAAAGCAGTTATTGAAATGGAGCATAGTGTGTGTCTTATAATGAACCCTAGATTGTCTTTATAAAATTGACACACAAATTGCTGACTAAGAACCATTGCCTTTTGCTCTCTGAACCATGAAAGGGAGATATTGAAAAGAGACCTCAATTGCTTTATTTGTAGTCGCTAGTCATCTCAAAATCTGTCATCCAGGGCATGACTTTACATGTTTTTTTTCGGTCTCTGAAATTACTGAACTAACAGCGATAACATCCAAACCGTTTATCAAAACCACTGCACTTTTAATGCAATACAGGAACGTAGCCTCCCTTTCAATTTACTAAAATGTGGCTCTAGTTCTGAGTCACAAGTTCCATCACGGTGCACGCATAGCCCTTTTTTTTTTTCTTCTTTTTCTTTCTTCAGTTTGTCCTTAACCAAGCCTAGAAAGGTTTGTGTTCATAGTTACATAGTAATTAGTACTTGGTTTCAAATCATCATATTTGCTGTGTGAGTCCTGAGCAGTGATGTATTGGGGTGGTATTTGGGGTTTTCAAATGTGTTTTAAAAATAAAAATAAAATTATATGTGTGAATTTTTTAGAAAATTAGCACATTTTTAAAGAGCCACATACACGATGCATAGTATAACACAAGAATAATTTTTTTTTATTATTTATTTGAATCACTTCATGAATCCCCTAGCTTTAAATGGGGTATGTTAGAACAAGAACACGTACTTTATTTACACGAACACATTAAATTGCAATGCAATCGCCTGTTATGTGAGTTTTGTTATGGCAGATCTCTGTGGTACACACATGCTGTACATTATGTTGTCTGTAAAAGATGCGGAGTGCTGCTATTCAGTTGACATTACAGTGAACCATTTTTCTGCTGAGCTCCTGATGCACACTAAATGAAGGTGTGTGATTATAAATAAAACATTTGCCTTCATCCCATCTCTGCACTCTAAGTGTGTCTTGGTTATTGACGATGTTAGGGTATTATATCCTGGTGACGTCAGCTGTTAGGGCCCACTCTTAGGTCAACTGGCACTTGAAAGCAAAGAAATGGGCGGGAACTGGGCCAGAGGCACCCTAAAAAATGTCAGTGATGTGAGTATGCTTTGTTTTAAGATATACACAGAGTTCTTTGTAGAAGCACATGTATAACCTCTGCATGTGTTTTTATCAAGTTCCATAACAGGTCTTTCAGTAATTATTGACCTCAGTGCTAAATAGTTTTTTTTGTTTTTTTTTAATGACATATTTGGAAAAGGGCTAAGACTGCATTTTTTTAAAGGGGGAAATCCCAATCGGCTATGTTTTAAAAAGCAAAAAAAAGAAAGAAAAAAACTTTCCCTGCTTAAAGCCTGAAATCATTCACATGCATAACAGGGTACGTAATGCAAAGTCACATCTATAGAGAAGTTGTTCTAAAGGCAGTCTCTTAAAAATATGAAGCAATTTGCGTTGTAGCCCAGTCCTCTCATCCGAATGTTCTGTTAAAGATCTTCTCATATAGAAAAGGGTAAGGGGCATTTCGAGTTGTTCATCTGCCAGCTATGTAGACAGTAATCAAGTGCACGCAAATGTAAAGGTTGGTGTAGTGGTTATGTTGCCTAGAAACTCTATATCGAATTGTTTGGAGCCACAGCTGGAAATCTCCCCTTCGTCAGCTGTATTGGCGATGTTCAGTTAACACGTGGTCATGGTTAATGTTATTTGGGTCTAACCTGGTTGGCTGAGGTTCTTGGGCTAACCCAACCATGTCACTCTTAGCCAAGTGTTGCTGCTTGTCATTGTTTGCCTTAAGATTGGGGATTGGAGCCCTGAGACACTAGGAAATATAACCACTGCAGAGACCTATACTGGCTGCACAACAAATACATGAACGTATTAAATATGACATTACAATATAGGAACGTCAAATACATTCTGCAATCCCAGTATACAAACAGTTCATTAAGTAGACATAATACACAGAAAATCATCTGAAATAGTGTATTACCTTTTAAGCAGCGCTATGACCAGATCTTAGGGTAAAATCATTCTTATGTTTTATGTATTTTGTGTACAATAGATCCAGTTACAGTTGACAGGGTTCTGGGTACATCTCACGCTGTTAACACCCTACGAACCCGAGTACATGCGTTCAGAGCTTTTCATGTGCTCTCCTATGCCTATAGATAAACTAAAATGAAAGATTTGCAGACGTGTATTTTTTTTTTTCTTGAAAATATTTCAGATCGGTATTGTTCCTCATTATGTCTGATTCACACGCATTTCCCATAAAGGCACTTTTTACCAATATCATCATTTGTTTATTTCTTTTCTCGTATTATCTTTCTCCTTTTTTGTTTCATTGTTTTTTTTTCTTTTTCTTATATCCAGTTATTTATCTTTGTAAAATATTTAATGCTTTATTACATTTTAAGAGTTACGTTTCATACATAATTTATCTTAGTCATATTAAAATCATATTTTAGATGGATATTTTATCTCTAATTATCTAATTATCTAAAAAAATAATAATCAATATTTATATCCACATTCTACATTACCACCAGAGGGATGGAGGGGGTAAGACAGGTTCCATTGGGGTACACCATCAATTAATGCTATCTCTGAATATTTTCCTTATATCCCATATATCATTATACTCAGAATTGCTATTACCCGTATTACTCAGTCTTGATTCTGTATTACATTGAAAGTCAAGTTGGTTCCTTATTCCCTCCATATAATTAAACCTGGCTTTCTCCAGTTTCTTGCAATCCATAATTGTATGGCCATAAAGATATGGACAATCAATACCTTGTGATACATCTTACACATTGGAAAATTAATATGAAATAAAAATAACTGTGGTAGTAGCTGGAAATCAGGGATAATTTTGTTTAGAAATGTCTGTAGTCTGTCTTTTATATTTTTCAGATCTTTACATTCCCACCATATATGCAGCATTGAGCCCTTTTCCACTGCGCAATGCCAGCATAGAGAGGAGTGCTGGGGATGAATCCTGCATAGTTTTGTCAGGACCAAATAGCTTCTATAAATAAGCTTATAGTGAGTTTCTAGTAAAGTCAAACAATTAATATTTTTCTTCAATAAAACTATCTCCTGTATCCAATCTTGATAATTACTATCTGCTAGCTCACTTTCCCATTTGAGCCAGGGCAGACATTGGTATTTCATGCTCATAGTAAATGTTTCTTTGGTACTGGAGAACCAACAGAGAATAAAGCTTTTAATTGCTGGAACAAAATTTGACCTAGCTGATAATTTCGCTTAAATGGGAGAATATGTTTTCTCATTCCATTAGGAGTGACTTCATATATGTGTCCAAGACTTTCACCACTAAAATAGAGATGAATGGATTTAAGCATTCAGAACTGTACATGTATACAGTGTTATTGTATTAAAGGACCACTATAGTGCCAGGAAAACATACTCGTTTTCCTGGCACTACAGTGCCATGAGGGTGCCCCCACCCTCAGGGTCCCCCTCCCGCCGGGCTCTAGGAGGTGGAAGGGGTTAAACTTACCACTTTCTCCAGCGCCGGGCGGTGGACTCTCCTCCTCGGCTGAAAGCGCATGCGCGGCAGGAGCCGCACACGCATTCAGCCAGTCCATAGGAAAGAATTCACAATGAGACAGCCACTAGAGGCTGGATTAATCCTATTATAAACATAGCAGTTTCTTTGAAACTGCTATGTTTATAAAAATTGGGTTAACCCTAGCTGGACCTGGCACCCAGACCACTTCATTAAGCTGAAGTGGTCTGGGTGCCTATAGTGGTACTTTAATCAATATCCTATTCCAAAGTGATGTTATAAGCGGACAAAGAAACCTGTAGCTACAACAAATGAAGTTGCTGATACAGGAACAAAATTTGCTGAGGGCCCTGCTCATATGGACATACATTTTATAGGAATGAGGGATAATTACTAAAGTGCTAAACTATACATACATAACATACATAGTTAAAATTGGTTGTGAGGTAAGTTTACAGTATAATAAGATCTGGGAACATTAACACATTTGGCAAGAAAGAAAGAGAAGCAAGTATGTTTAGAGAAGAAGGGTCGTTGACTGGTGTAATATATATTCTAAAATATTTTATACTGTTTAGTAGTAGTAGTATCGTAGTTGGTAATATTGGTTGTTTGCACATCTTTAGTTGTATTCTGTTAAAGAG
Organism: Pelobates cultripes; assembly: GCA_933207985.1. Lineage (NCBI taxonomy): Eukaryota > Metazoa > Chordata > Amphibia > Anura > Pelobatidae > Pelobates > Pelobates cultripes. Next base: position 273,563,551 of record OW240913.1, read on the forward strand.
TCTGTCATTTCTAAAAGGATCTGCTAAATTTCTTTTAGAATTTTCCAGCAAAGGACCTTCTGCGATGCCAGTCAAAAGATGTAATAGAAGCACATTTTATGTCGTCTGTGAAGGAAGCTGATGCATTAAAGCACAAGAGTCAAGTTATCAATGAAATGCAAAAGAAAGACCACAAGCAGTTGTGGATGGGCTTACAAAACGGTAAGTACGTTTCCACATAGTCTGATCCATTTCTTGATAATTATATCTCCATTCTTCATTTCTTCTTACATGAATTATAACGACACTAACAATCTGTTTCTAGTAACAGTTATTTCCTACACAGTGAGAATAAAAACACTCTGCGTGCTGTTGGGTTTTAACTCAGTTGGAAGCTTTTCAGTAGATACTCTTAGCCAGCTTAGTGACACAAGTTTTATTGAACTCCGCAAGCTGACAGGCTGAATTTAAACTACAGCACCGTGCTTGCTGGCTTGACAAATTTCCCTAGACTTTCAGTCACGCGCAATTTTGATCAACAAGCAACATGAACACTTAAATGAACACTATAGGATCAAGAACACAAACAAGTATATCTGACCCTATGGTGTAAAAATCACTGCCTGGTCCCCCTAAGTATAGTAAAATCTTACCTTTATTCCTGTTGGCTGGTTCTGCCTCAATTATAATAATAACAACTAGTATTTATATAGCGCCTTTCTCCCAGTGGAGAAATCAGTAATGATCTCAGCCAATTTCAATGCTTTCCCATAGGAAAGCATTGGATTGGCTGAGATTGTCAATTCTGATGACCTCAGCCAAGGAGGCAGGCCGGGGAGTGGAGCCAAACACCGCACTGGCCAATCAGCATCTCCTCATAGAGATGTGTTGAATCAGCACATCTCTATGAGGAACGTTCAGTGTCTTCAGGGTGGAGACGCTGATTTTCAATGCTGCACACTGTGCAGCACCTCTAGTAGCCATCTGAGAACTGGCCACTGGAGGTGTTCCTAGGCTGTAATGTAAACCATGTCTTTTCTCTGAAAAGACAGTGTTTATTTTAAAAACCCTGCTACATTAAGTTGTTTTGGTGAGTATAGTGTCCCTTTAATTATCTATACTCTCACACCATGATAGCTATTCTGTCTAATGTGAATATATAACTAAATCGCATTTATACCTAACTAGCGACTCTCAAACTTGCACAAAATAGCTGCACACTCTGTTTTTTTGTATATTTTTATACGCATGCATAGCTAGCTACTCACTAATTATTTACACAAACACATTCATAACTAGCAATGAGTATTTTATTCTTGACTTAATTGAGTTGTTATCCAGTATCAATATTTACAATGCAATATTGTAAACATACTAATTTCTCCTTGTTTGTGAAATGGACCAGGACAGTATTGTCAGAATTAATTAATTCATGACCGTATACTAATACAGGGCTTGATAAATTTGCTTGGAATCTAGGAGCCAGCTAGAAAAGTTAGGAGCCAGTTTTTTTGTTTTTTTTAAACTAGCAAAGTTTAATTTACAATGCAACATATGCAATTCTTAAAGGGACACTATAGTCACCAGAACCACTACAGATTAATGTAGTTGTTCTGGTGCCTATAGCCTTTTCCTGTAGCCATTTCAATGTAAACAATGCATTTTCAGAGAAAAGGCAGTGTTTACATTGCTGCCTAGTAAGACCTCTAGTGACAGTCACCCAGACGGCCACTAGAGAGTGGCCTTCTGAGTGACTGTACCTAGAGGTCTTATTATGTTCAGCGTCTCTGTTTTCTACTGTGACATACACACACATTTTCTCACACTCTTGCAAATTTACATTTTTAATTTTAATCCACCCAGCCTCCATACCTTTGGGAGAGCTTAGTGGATCTTTCCCTGGGTCAAGTGGTGCTGCTTTTTCTTCCTGCGTGCGAGGGAGCAGTAATCTACTTGCAGCTCCTCTCTGCTTCCTGTAGTGAGACCAGGTCCGGAATGACGTCATATTCCGCCTCCCGGCATCACTATACAGCACGAGAGTAGCTGCAGGTATATCACTGCTCCCTCGCGCGCTACTCTCTGCCGGCTACCTCCATGCTCCTCAGGTCAGATGGCTAGCTCCAAGGTACCCTGAGCCGGCCGCCTCAATGCTCCTGCGGCCGGCTACAATACTCCCTGACCCTTCCGCCTCCATGCCCCTCAGGCTCAATTATTTGCCCTGCTGACAGTTTTAGCTAAAGGGCAGACAAATCCCCGGCACCAGGGCACAATTTCTAGTCGCCATGGCGACCGTCGCCTGGGATTTGCCAAGCCCTGTACTAATAACTATAATTGTACTTTCTTCAACCACTAGTGAATGTAACATGGCAGTATTTTATCAACCATAGTTTGAGTTACATTAATAGACCTCTTACTTCCATTTTCCCTAATTGCTTGTTTGCTCTTTTCTTTGTTTAGTAAATATAACACATTGTATACACTTGCTGTAGTGAAAAGATTTCTAAAAATGGATCTGTTGTTATGGAAACCAATAGCAACATTTCAGTGGTATTCATATTTAATTTAAAGGGACACACCACTGTTCAAATACAAAATAAATTAAAAAAATCACTGTTTAGTAGACATACCCCAAATGAAAACATCCATGCATTTAATTATGCATTTAGTTATATCTAAAACCAGCTTGAAAAACTGCAGATCTCTTGTCTAACCCAGTGATGTATTTGCCGCGAGGCTAACAAGGCATTTTTCTTGGGCGGCATTTTCCAGGGGGCGGCAAAAGAACGCCGCCCCCAAATGCCCATGTAATACCTTGTTAGCCTTGTTTTAAGGGGGCCTAGAGCTGACATTTGGGCCCCTCTGGGGCATGCGGCCAGTTGAGCTCCAGCTGGGCGATAATATGACATCACTTTGGCTCCCAGTATCACTCTGCGGCGGAAGTGAGCAGGGAGAGGTCACAAATCAGCGCTCCCTCGCATGGGCGTCCACAGGGAGAGTAAGGGGGGAGGCACCTGCCCCCCACACCCCCTGGATTTTTCAGCTTGTTCTGCAATTTTTTGTGTGAGATTGAAAATACAGTGCAATACAGGTGCCGGCCAGTAGGTGGCTCTGTGTTTATAGAGAGAGAAAGGGATAGGAAGCTGCATCTTATCCCTGCTTCTCTCTGACCGAATCCGCAGGAGAGCAACACATACAGCCAGTAGAGACAGCCTACAGATGAGGTAAGTGAGGCATGGGGGTAGAGATAGCCTACAGACGAGGTAAGTGAGACATGGGGGCTGAGAGAGCCTACAGACCAGGGAAGTGAGGCATGGGGGGGGCAGAGAGAGCCTACAGATCAGGAAGTGAGGCATATGGGGGGCAGAGAGAGCCTACAGATCAGGGAAGTGAGGCATATGGGGGGGCAGAGAGAGCCTACAGATCAGGAAAGGAGGCATGAGAGCCTACAAATCAGGGATGTGAGGCATATGGGGGGCAGAGAGAGCCTACAGATCAGAGAAGTGAGGGATGGGGGAGACCGCCTGCAGGAAGGTAAAGTAAGTGAAGGAGCAGAGAGGAGAAGGAATAGAAATGAGCAGAAATAGGCAGCAAGGAGCTGGAAGGGACAGCAAGGAGCACAACAGGTAAAGTAGGAGAAGGAGCACAAAGGAACACAAATGAGCAGGAAGGGTCAACAAGGAGCTGGAAGGTAAAGCAGCGCAAAGGTAAAGTAGAAGGAGCAGAAAGGGTCAGCAAGGAGATGAAAATGGCAGCAAGGAGCAGGAAGGGACAGAAAGAGCACAAAGGTGAAGTAGGAGAAGGAACAGAAATGAGCATGAAGGGTCAGCTAGGAGCAGGAAGGGGCAGCAAGGAGTAGGACGGGTCTGCAAAGAGCACAAAGGTAAAGGAGCAGAAGGAGCAGAAAAGTGTAGCAAGGAGCACACAGGTAAAGTAGGAGAAGGAGCAGAAAGGGTCTGCAAGGAGCAGAAAAGGATCAGAAAAAGAAAGGAGCAGAAGGGGGAGCACAACAAGCAGAAAGTAGCAGAAAGGTAAAGGAGCAGAAGGAGCCAAGGAGGAAAGAAGACAGTGTCAGAAGAAAAAGAAGACCGTGTCAAATGAAGGAGAAGAAAAGGAGATTGGAGCAGGACGGACAAGTGAAGTGAACCCTCCACTTTATTCTGGACACCACATCATAAGACTTTGGTACCTGGGCCTGGCAGGGAAACTTTGGACTTTCTCATCTCCCCAGGTAAAAAATAAATAAATCTCGTTGTTAATGTGTTCACTTTTATTTACTGAGTGTCAGGAAGCACAGAGTGCCACTGGGGAGGAGTGTCGCTGATTGGCTAGAGTGGTCAGCTGGCACTCTAAGCCAGTGTTTCCCAACCCAGTCCTCAAGGCACACCTACCAGTCCAGGATTTAGGGATTACCCAGTTGTGTCTAAGGTGTTTTTACAAAGAAGAAAAAAAACACCTTAGACACAACTGGGTAATCCCTAAATCCTGGACCGGTAGATGTGCCTTGAGGACTGGGTTGGGAAACACTGCTCTAAGCCAATCAGTAAAACATTTTTATGAACCGGGAACTAGTGATTGGCTTAGAGCGTTAACTGACCTAGCCAATCTGTAGCACCCCTGCCTGACGTCAATCTGCACTTCCTGACACTCCGTTTCAGAAGCCGAAAACCACTGAGCGACCTGGAGATCTGGAGCTGGCGGAAGCCTTTGAGGTTAAACCATTTGAGAGCGATTTAACCCCTTAAAGGAAAAAAAAGCATCCAGGGGCTTCATGGCATCATAGCATTTTCATTTAGATGAAGTTGTTATGGTGACCAGAATGTTCCTTTAATTTGCTTAAAGGAACACTATAGTGTCAGGAATACAAACATGTATTCCTGGCACCATAGTTGTGAAAACGCTATTTACCCTGACTTTATGTGATAATGACTATGCTCCTCCCCTTCATGACACTGTCAAAAAGGGACCAAGCATGGATGTCATTACAATTATGCCCCCCCATGCTCCCTCGCTGCCCGCCTGTCTTCCTGCAAAGCGGCTCAAAAAATTAAGGGGCGCCTTAGTTCTGTCATGCCTAGGGTAGCACAGACCCAAAATACACTGGTGTAACCCTGCCCAGACTCCATGTGACTGTCCAATCACACACTTCCCAATGCAACTCAATGAGAAGTCTTTGCAAGGCAGGTGCTCTGGGCAATTGCTGCCTCTTGAGTTCAGTGCAAATAAGCTAACCAAGCCAGGAGGTAACATTAGCTGTTGTCTGCTTAAATAGCCAGGGGGTGTAACCAGTATAGTAGTTTGTAAAAGTGTAAATTTCTATTGAAATCTGCACTTTTTCGAAAATGGAAAAAAAAGAGGACACACTCTTCATGCAAGTTTAAATGCTTCTGGGGTCTGGATTGTTCCATTAATTATATTTAATATAATTCCTCCACTTTGCCATTGTGGTTGGTTCTCTAAAAATTTATCTCAGATAGGATTGATGTAAAATACAACTACGGTAGTTTAAAATGTAAGGTACAATGTATCGTGTTGCTTGCAGAAAACAGTTGGCCAACCTTTACTCAGTGTGTTTTTAGTGTGAATTAGGCTAACAAGCACAATTACAAAAACAATTGGTTTGCTAGATGAAATCTTCAATCTGAAGCATATACATTCTAAAACAGAGCACTGTGTAGTTATCGAAACAACTTTTTATATGGGTACGAATTTTAAAAAGGCAGTAAAACTATATTTTGAAGGATGTATGAATAAAAACATAATGTAGATTACTGCATATCATTATTTATATGATCTACTATGTTGTTTATTACAAAAACATACAGTATCAGGCTAGAACCCATTATATGACACTGCATTGATAGAGTTCAGATTGGTTCACTTAAGAAGACAGTTTAGTTAAAGAGACACTCCAGGCACCAATACAACTTTAATACATTTGATAGGTTTTGGCCTCACTAATACTCAGTATATTTTGCATGCTCCAATCTTTTTAGTTTTTCCATAAAAATAAAGGGAGATCCTCCCGAAAGCTTTTCATTCCGAATTCTGTTAGTTCGTTGAAAAATTATTACAAGATACAAATTGCATCTGTTATTTTACATAAAATAATTAAATTATGCATTGCTATAAATACAATACCACTTCAAGGCTAGTTTTTTTAAAGAAACTTTCTATAATGATTTCACACTTTTCTCCTTTGAAGATCTGATACACGAATGCCACATCATTGCTTTGTTTCTATTGCACTGTCACTCAGACTGACAAATGTGCTAAGGAAATAGTAATACTTTAAGTTAGAGTCTTATACCCGTATGACAGGCAGCTGCTTTCTATGAGACAATGTGGGGGGAGGGATGGGGTAGAGGGGAGTTGTGTGTCACTTTCACATGGCCACCCTATCTCCTTCACCCCATGACCTTTAAACAGGTTGCAGCCGACTTACTGAAAGTCGATAAAGTGGGCCAACTGCTAAGTTCCGAGAAACACGGTACTGCTGGTGAAAGCATGTGGGCTCAGACTGATATTTGGCAACTTCCATCTGCCGATGCTTAGTGACTCAGAAGAATAGTGACCTCCATCTTTCTGTTGCAGTATGACAGATAGTTTGGTCCCAGGTGCAATTGAAAATACTGCTGAAAAGCTTAGTCATCCTAATGGCATCAACAATATTGGCTGCAAGAAATGGGTTTGCAAACATACAAATCTACATTTATTTAATATGAACGAATACAAGGAGTACTGTGTAATCATTACAGAGAGTTATCATACGGTGCTTTGTAGTTTAGCTCCCTTATTCCAAACATGTAGTGTCCTGGAATAAAGTAAAAAAAATGGGTCGCAAGAGAATACTGAGGACGGGCAGCAGCTGAAATAGCCTGCCCTTCGGTCGGTACCCGCTCAGTTCTCAAGCTGATTTTTGCTCATCTTGTGCCATTACAGAGAGAACATATCTGAAGCATATCAGACTGGTCCCACCCATACGGGCAGTCCAGATCCGAAATGCCAGCAAGTTCTCTCTGCCGAGAGATACAGCAACCCCAGACGATCGTTTCAGCCTTGTTAGGCATCATCAGTGAGGCATAGCTGATATCTCCCTAGGCACCGTGAGCAAGGGGTCCACGTCTGGATTATCCCTTTAAACTTGTGGAGAGTCAAAAATGGGTCGCAAGAGAATACTGAGGACGCCCGTATGGGTGGGACCAGTCTGATATGCTTCAGGAAACAAGCAGGGAGGGGGGACAACAAAAAAAATAATTAAATCTAAAATAATAATAATAATTTAATAAAAAAATGCCCCCTCACACACACTCCATTATATACACATACACTACACAAACACACTGTGTATATAATGCAGTGTGTGTGTGTGTGTATACAATGCACACAAATACACACACTGCATTATATACACACACTATACAAACACACTGTATCATATACACACACACTGCATTATATACACACACTATACAAACACACTGCATTATATACACACACACTGCATTATATACACACACTATACAAACACACTGTATTATATACACACACACTGCATTATATACACACACTATACAAACACACTGCATTATATACACACACACTGCATTATATACACTCCCTATACACACACACTGCATTATATACACACACTATACAAACACACACTGCATTATATACACACACTACACAAACACACTGTATATAATGCAGTGTGTTTGTGTAGTGTGTGTATATAATGCTGTGTGTGTGTATATAATGCTGTGTGTGTGTGTGTGTACAATGCACACAAATACACACACTGCATTATATACACACACTATACAAACGCACTGCATTATATACACACACACTGCATTATATACACACACTATACAAACGCACTGCATTATATACACACACTATACAAACGCACTGCATTATATACACACACACTGTATTATATACACACACTACACACAAACACTGCATTATATATACACACACACTGCATTATATACACACACTACACAAACACACTGTATATAATGCAGTGTGTTTGTGTAGTGTGTTTATATAATGCAGTGTGTGTTTGTGTAGTGTGTGTATATAATGTAGTGTGTTTATATAATGCAGTGTGTGTGTGTATATAATGCAGTGTTTGCATAGTTTGTGTATATAATGCAGTGTGTTTTTGTAGTGTGTTTATATAATGCACACTACACAAACACACTGCATTATATACACACACTATACACACACACACTCTGCATTATATAAACACACTACATTCACTATACACACTACACAAATACACAAATGCACACACACACACTTTGCATTTAGTATATACAGCATTCACTTTATGCACACTACCCACACACTACACAAACACTCTGCTTTCATTATATACACACTACACTAATACACACTGCATCCACTACACACACTCGACAAATACACACTTCCTCCACTACACAAACACACATTGCATCCTCAACACACACTACACAAACACACAATGCATCCACTACACACACACACACTACACAAACACACGCTGCATCCACTACACACACTACACAAACACACACAGCTCCCCTGTCTAAACACACTGCATCCACTACATGTGGCATGTATATTTTGTGCCTTTACCTTTAGAAATAGTTTTTATTTTCCAAAATGGTAAATGTACAGAATATCGGCAAATTATATCGGCTATCGGCCTGAAAATTCACAGAATATCGGTATCGGCTCTAAAAAATCAATATCGGTCGATCCCTACTATATATCACTATACATACACGTGCAATTATACTTCTGCTCTGTACACTATTACAAGCTTATAGTGGAATTTAATATACTAGTCTTATGTTATTCTAATGCAGGGCTCAAACTTTCCATTAGCATTGGTGAGTAAAAATTCAGCCCTGGTAAACGTGCCATGCATCTTCCACACGTGTAGCAAATAACATTCAGACCTGTCTAATGGTGTAGGACTTTTATATATAGTTTAAGCCCTGTTCTAGTGTAATCTTATACATTTGTTAATTGTACTAGCGTTCTATTCCACTGTTCTCGAGTTATACTATATATAGACCGTTATGCTGTCTATAAGTACTATTGCACGATTGAGCTTGTGTCATATTTTAAACTGTACTTGATTTATATTTTTATTATTGTATAGAACACCTCCATGGAGAGGTTGAGGTAATCTTTACTGTAGAAACCTATTTTCTTTTAGAAAGCTCACTATGCTGTATAGATATCAATATCCATATCCTTTATTTATTTTTGCTACCATGACCTTCTAATGAGGAGAAAATATTTAAAGAATAATGAAAGCAATGCAGTTAGATGGGTATTTTGATTCTAAATGTTCTACTCAGTTAAAGAAACACTCCAGTTATCAGCATGTCCCTTCTGTCTAATTCCAAGAGAAATCGGCCCTTTTATAAACCACCTTGATAACACGTTCTGACTTCTTGCTTGGAGGTTTGTTTCCAAGTGGAAGTCAGAGCTTATGCAGTATTTGTTTCAATGCTTCATTACCAGAATTTCTGGAGGATTATGGCAACTAACACACACATGTCTTGTGTCTAATTGCTTCTCTGTGAGAACCATTGGATTGACCTGGAGATCATCATTAGTTTACAGCAGAGTTGGAACAAGAACACAGTCTTGCTTCTAGATTAGGTCTAAGTAACTTGTTTTTAGGATACATTTGGTAAGCTGTAAATCTACAAAAACAAAGGAACTCCAATTTTAGAATGTTTGTAAACATTTCTAACATTACAGTGTTCCTGTACACTAACTAGATTAACTTGGCGTAGTAAAGAATGTTTTTGTAGTTTTATTCATTGGTAGTGATCCATGACATTGAAAAGTTAATTTTTGTAGTTTTATATATGTAGTGTTTAGTTGTTAGGTATGTGTGTCGTGGGTGATGCACAACATGTTCTTGAAATCTGCAAAAGGTTTTCGAAACATCTTATGAAAACTTTCAAAAGCTAATTTAGACATCTCAGCTACTTGCATAAGAGAAATAAAACGACCAGTGAAACCAAGAATGACTCCAGTAAGACATACAGTACTTTTGAGTGCTCTTTTTTTTTTTTTTTTTTGTAAGTAGGCTTTCGTTTGAGTTAAGACTCCTAACGGCTAAGTGAAACACCGTCTATGACCACAAAATAAGAAAAGAAAGTACCATTTGCAATAACTATTTCACAGCATATGCCGACATCTGCTGATTTGTTTGCTTTCGAAACCTCAAGGAAGTTTAATTCTGAGCTGAAACAGAGAAAAAAAAACATTTACATTTCTTTGGTGACAGTTCCACTGTTTATATTTTTAACATATATATATATTTTTTTTTATTTTTTTTAATTAATGCAAGCTTTTTTTTTCTTTTTAAATTTTTTCTGCTCTTACTGTAACGTACAGTACTTATCCCCTGCAAAGGCGTTTGCTGTTCATGAAGTTACACAAATAGTTTGCTGATCAGACTCCCTATTGACTTATAAGTGGCATACCAAGGCAGGAAACTACATAGAGCCACCATTGACCTACGTGTCAGGACATGATTGTGCATGAGAAAGGAAGTGTTTACCATACCATGCCTAAAATAGTATGGATCTTGGCCCTTCTACACCCAAAGATACCTAAGGACATCCATAAAATATTATTTACCCTGAAAATCTGAAAATATTTTTTTACAAATCTTTTAAATTGCTACTTCTTATGCCAGACTTAAATTTTAAACTTTATTATACATCAGTTATAATCCGCAGTTCAACTGATGATGACATGGGATTGAAACTTTTACACTTGCTTCATACCATTTACCATTTACCTCCCAAAGTATTAAAAATATGTTACTGTCTATTCAAGGAACACTATAGTGTTAGAAATAGAAAAGCCTGTATTCCTAACGGGAAAGTGTCCATTTCCCTAACTTATTTGGTGTCTCACCCACCTCTCTCCGACTTGTAATGTGTTAAAAACCAAGGGCTCCCTTAATTCCAGTGCTGAATTACACATTGCACTCGCTAGTTCTCCTCCTTCCGTGACGTTACTGTTATTTTAGAATCTAATCATGGTGCATTTTGAATCAGTGTTTCCCTATGATGAATTTCAATGTTAGACAGGAGTTCTTTGATAAAGCCACTGTTTACATGCTACAACATTATCAATTTGGTTCCTACTGAATAATTTACTTATGTGAAGCATATAAAAATAGAACTTAGGACAAAGTTTATGTTTCCCCAATTGCAAAGGCTGGGGCTGGGCATACTTATCACACTGTATTTGGATCCCAAAAGACTTAAAGGGACACTATAGTCACCTGAACAACTTCAGCTTAATGAGGTTGTTCAGGTGAGAACTATAGCTCCCTGCAGCCTTTCTCATGTAAACACTGTATTTTCTGAGAAACTACAGTGTTAACATTGAAAACTAGGAACACCTCCAGTTGCAGTCACTCAGAGTGAACCAGAGGGACTTTGGAGTTGATTGAGGCATAAAACTCCTCAATCCACTCAGATCTGCTGTCAGGGCAGCATGCAGACACTCCCACTGCATGCAGATACAGAAACTTTCCTCCTAGAGATTCATTGATTCAATTCATCTCTATGAGGAGATGCTGATTGGCCAGGGCTGTGTTTGAATCATGCTGGCTCTGCCTCTGATCTGCCTCTTTGTTAGTCTCAGCCAATCCTATGGGGAAGCACTGTGATTGGATCAGGCTACCATTTCTGATTATGTCAGCAGACTGTTTTTTTTAGTTCTTTTTTTTAGGCAAACAGCATGCAGAGTGTTAAGACACCCCTGGTGTCTTTAAGGGAAACCGCCGTTTAGTTCACCTTCTCCTTTCGCAAATTCAGTAATCCGTTCGCATCAATTATAATACACGAACCATAACCAGGGGAAGCGGTAATCTCCTGACCGGGATCCGTGAAAGGCTCCAAACTCCCGAACGGAAATCCACGAACTGCTGCTAGCCACCGAACAACGATATCCACCAAGCAGCTTTTGGTTCCATCCAGCAGTCTCTAAACACAAAGAAGAAATCCCCCCAATAACGAGACAGAAGCTCCGCATTGAGGGTCAAACAGGATCTGGCTTTACTGTGGGCTACCTGCCCGTATTTATGCAGGTCTCCCACTTGGTGGACACTCCCATAGGGGACCAAATGGAATTACAGATGGACATGAAGACATTCCAGACATACAGTCACAGCTTTTACCCACAATACAATATGGTTTCCTCCCCTCTGCCCTGGAGATAATTGAGAAGTAATTCAATTATCTCCAGGACAAAGACAAATCGCCATCTTGAATACAATACTAGAAAATACATAAAAATACATAACTTTAAAATAACCGAACATTTCCCATTCGCATCACATATCCCCAGATAGCCTGGATCTGAGTGCATATTATTAGCGAATAGCGCTCAGATCCCACACACATAGTTCAATTGCCATGGAGTCAAAGTTCTTACAGTCTTTCGGTATGCGATTGACTCCATGGGAAGGCTATCTGGGTTAAGTCCTTTCGTGTGTTTCAAAACTCCCGAACGGCCGGTGTTCGTACGCTTTCATGGAGGCAGCCAGGCGTTCTGTTGTTTCAGCGGTGTTCGGCAGAAAAAGTGTCCGTTTTTAGTTCCATGAAAATAGAGCCGAACACCGCTGGGCTTTTGCGTGTTTTAAAATGGCCGCTGCCTCGTGGTCGACATACGAACGACGACCACCCTGAATTCGGTTTAATTGAGAAGTGTATGCGGTTAACCACAACGTTCTAATTGGGATCAGTAGGTTAACCAGCAGCACACTTCTCTCCTGGGTGGCCATCCGTTCGGTAGTTTTGTTCGGGAAAAACAGTCATTCGTATGGCTGGGCTATAGGAAACAGCCATTTACACGAACGGGGCAGAAACAGACGAATCCACCACAATAAACAGACAGATGGTTCTGTCACACTGAGTTACAGCTTCTGACTTGAATACAGTAAGATTTTGCTGTATTTATGGAGGCATGAGGGGCTCAGGGGGGCTAGATGGTAGTATTAACACTATAGGGTCAGAAATACATGTAGTTGCACTGGTGACTAGAGTGTCCCTTTAAGACCCAAAGCACACCGGCTTCTACTGACCACAAAGTTAATGATGTCCATATAGGATAACAATAGTCACAGAGTGTGCTCCAACACATGTTGGTCACCAGTGACCCCACTGAAAACCATACATGTAGTTAACCCTACATTCAACTTTAAGCAATGGGCAGAACAGAAAAACCTCAGGGACCAGGACACAAGCACGACGCACACCACCAGGTTCGAACTCATGTGCATTAAAACACACTCAGGCAGGAAAAAAAAACTCTATCATTCTGTTATAACACACTCATAGAGAGGTCACAGGCTACAGTGCGGGCATTCCAAGAAGAATGGCACAAAGACATTGGGAGAGAGTTGACACCTCAAGCCTGGAAAAAAACATTCACCTCCTTTAAGGGAATGTCATTCTGCGCATCCCACTTAGAGACATTGAGAAAACTGCTATACCGGTGGTACCTAATCCTAGACAAATTGGGCAAAATATATAAACTACCACATAATAAACGCTGGAGATGCCATTCAGAAGTAGGCACCATTCTGCACATATGGTGGACGTGCCCAATAATAGCAACACATTGGTCGCGGGCAGAACATTTGATAAAAGTCAGCACAGGCACACAAAATAAGCCAACAATAGAATGTTATACATATGGCCTCTGGGCCTCCTGAAACCAATACGGAAACTAGCATTTCTCATACTAATAGCAGCAGCCACACAGGTAGTGAGGAATTGGAAATCGACAACCATGCCATCTATAGTGGAACTAATTAGCCTGATTTCAACAAATGTCAAATATTAAAGTTTAGCAACCGTACATTGGCAAAAAGGGACAACTCAGAGGGAAGTCAACAAGCTTTGGCAAACATATAAGGAGAAGAACCCTATAGAACCACCATAGATAAGGACTACCTCACGACACACTAAGCCCAAAGGGGCAATAATGCACAAGGCAAAAGGCTCAGCATGATGAGAACAAATTCTGGGTCACACAACATCAATTTGGATGTTGAATCTACGCCAGATATTCACCTATCAAACCCTACTCCACATATCCTTGAAGTGGGGATTATTCCACTTTATATGTGCAATATCAGAGCTGATTTTAGCTCTGAAAAGTGTGAGTAAGATTGATTTTATTATTATATACTTTATCTACCGATTTACTGCACCATTGGAGTTTTGTTTTATTTTCTCTCTACATATGCCCTACCGAACTCCTAACATATAATCGTGAAGACTTGATCCCATCATACATCCTAAGAATATTTTTCTACACATGGGACCTACCATTACGGACTGTGATAAGTTTCTTTGGACTATTGATTACTATTTATTTTATCTTGTATTTTTAATATTTGATTATTTTTATATTTTTAAGTATATATTGTCATTTATATACTTTAGGCGCACCCTTATTTTACTGTTTGTAATAAGTCACTATAGTTAAAAAGTTGATACTGGTAACAGAATGGTGGGTGCCACCGCAAGAATAAAAAGATGTGTACAAGCGGTATAAAACATGTCAACACCGTAGTATGACTAGATGGCAGTAACAGAATCCAAAGAGAAGAATTGTTTGTTTGACCAAGTGTTACTTGTCTTATAAAAGGTATTGACACAAAACGGAGCATGTCTAAACGTTCCCCCCACCCCTTTTCTTTTTTGTATCCCATATTTCATGCTTTGCAAAACAATAAAAACTGTCAATTAAATTATTATTTAAAAAAAAAAAAAATTTGAGAACCTCTGGGTTAAAGGGACACTATAGTCACCAGAACAACTACAGCTTAATGTAGTTGTTTTGGTGAGTATAATTCATTATATGCAGACATTTTCATGCAAACACTGCATTTCCAGAGAAAATGCAGTGTTAACATTGCCCCTAGGGACACCTCCAAGTTACCACTCCTCAAATGGCCATTAGAGGTGCTTCCTGGCTCAGTGCCACATACTAGGCAGCCCTGCCGTTCAGCGTCCCCACGCAGCTGAATTTTCTTCATAGAGCTGCATTGATTCAATGCATCTCTATGAGAAGGTGCTGATTTGCCAAAACTGTATTTGACTGATTGCTGATTTTAACCAATCCAATGCTTTCCCCAAGGGCAATTCTGATGATGTCACCAAGGGGGCGGGGCCAGTGCCGGCAGACATGTGCTGTGCTGGAAATAAGGTGAGTTTTTCATGCTTTTAATGGGACTAATGGGGGCAAGCCACCTAAATGGTGGATTAAACACTATAGGGTCAGGAATACAAGTCAATCTCTGGTTGCTTCTAGAGCAAACTCCCATTGAGACTCAAAATGTGCTTATGAGCCATATTAATAGCTGCTGTGACAAACATGGCAAAAATACAAGATTCCATGCTTGCAATCGAAAATTGATTCTATGAAAACTACTCGTACCTGTGAAGAAATGACCCATACATTCTTTACACCTATTCCAAATTTTCTAATAATTGTAGGAAATCACTCATATATAGATAAGACCTTGTATACAAATACTGAATTAATCAAATGCCTGCTAATTGTCATATGAACAAGTAATTTCAGCAAAACATCCAATGATTACCAGGCATTTGATTTGGTCAGCGCAGTTGAACTGGATTTGTGCAAAGTCTAATGTACATTATTTCCGCATGAACTATTGCATGTATTTGCTTTGTAGTTCTTTTTTACCAAGTCTGTACTGCATGCATTGTTAAAAAGAAATCATTAGGTAATTGAAATGCAAGTGGAGTAGAGATAGGGAATTGGATCATAATAAATGCATTGCCGTGTTTAATTTTGTAAATAAAAAAAAAGTAAACGTAAACCCTTGGTGTTTTTACATCTTCCAGTAATTAAAAATCATCATAATTGGAGTAAACATAATGCTGTGCTATAATCATTTTACTACACTTTAAAATAAACCCTGTGTATGGGGAAACGTGGCATGTAAGCTCATTGAGCAGGGCCCTCAATCCCTCTGTTCCTGTGGGTCCAACTTGTCTGGTTACAAATACTTGTCTGCTAGTCCACCCCTTGTACAGCGCTACTGAACTTGTTGGTGCTTTATAAATAATAATAATAATAATGATATTTCTTGGTATACAATGTGCATACATTGTTATGGTTGGAGTGCTGTTTAATCTAGAGGCTCTAAAACAAATACATTAGAGATAACACTGAAAAATATATGGAGGTCCTCTACATCATGCAAGTTAAATTAGTAACAATTGTATACTTCATAAGATTTTTGGTTTACGTTTTCTTCCTGTTGAATTCCGGTGAATAGGATAGTAGCAAAGTTAAAGGTGAAAACCTTATTTCAAGGTAGTACTTGCTACTGAGTATTGTTCTCATTTCACGTGCGTTCCATGCAAATTCTGTTTTTCAGATTTCATGTCATCTGAAAAAACTGTACAAAAAGGGATAGATATATTGATGTATTCTATGACACATATTTTGACCTATATATTTTCTGTACGCTTCTTCTTCAACATTTGTGCCTTTATTCCACCTAAGATGTATTTGTAGGTGCCTTCATTGAGCTAATGTTCAATCCATACCACCACCACCGCTATAGTTTTAAATTAGCTAGGGGCAGCAGTGGCGGCTCTAGACTTTGGAAAGCCTTAGGTGAAACTCAAACATGAGGTACCAACTAACACCCATAGTGAAAAAAAAAACTAGCGTTTGCATTGTATGTGCACAAGGAGCTTACGTTCTATTGAAGGGCGGGCTTGCAGCACTGGATACATTGGAACTGTGTTCATTGTTCTGAAGCTTGCAATGTCGCGGCTCGCTGACTGTAGTTACGGCATAATTTGCAATGAAATTAATTGGTAAAAAAGCATTTAATTTGGAATTATGCTCTTCGTTTATACAAGATTGCAGGGTATGGTTGCATATCCTGGCAGTCGTGTATACCCCTTCAAGTGCTGGTGTGCTTGGGCAGGGTGAAGGGTAGTGAAGCGTGATAGTGTGAGCGAAGCTGACTGTGACAGGATTATGGGGTTTAATGTGATGGGGTGAGTGTGGCAGAGCGACAGAGGTGAGTGTGGTATAGGTGGAGGAGATGGTGACAAGATTAGGACGGATTACTTTGGGTGTTGCAGGAGGAAAGGGAGTGATATTGGGTGGGGGTGTGACACTTTGTGAGGAGTTTACAGTGCGTGGGAAGGCTGTGTTTTAGTGACCAGCTGCCTGACATTGAAATTCCTTTTACTTTATGCAATAATTAACTCCCTGGCCAGTGTTGAGCCCTCGGTCTCCGGATGAATCAGTCTCTCCTTAGGCTAGTTAGGATGCCGTCTACCTCACCTAATTAGATAGACCTCTGAGGGCCAGTCTAGGGTGCAAAACCATTATATGTTGTTATACTGGTTATGGTGATATTTAGCTTTGGGTGCCTTCCCCAGGTTTTGATCAAACATTTGTTGAGTAGCTTTAGCGAAAGTAGAGATCTCTGAGGCATGACCAGGCCTGGCCCTCTGTTCACCTATTTTTAATGTGTAAGTTATACTTCCACCGTAGCAATATTAATTTTATCCTTATTTTAAAGCCAGTCATTCTCTTAGCAAGGCAGGAGGCTGTCTAAGGGCACCACAACACTACATTGCATTGGCATGTGGTGGATACTGTAGAGGGCACACAACCGATCTCTCTACAGTGACCCTGTATTGTACAGTTGCAAGAAAAAGTATGTGAACCCTTTGGAATGATATGGATTTCTGCACAAATTGGTCATAAAATGTGATCTGATCATCATCTAAGTCACAACAATAGACAATCACAGTCTGCTTAAACTAATAACACACAAAGAATGAAATGTTTCCATGTTTTTATTGAACACACCATGTAAACATTCACAGTGCAGGTGGAAAAAGTATGTGAACCCCTAGACTAATGACATCTCCAAGAGCTAATTGGAGTGAGATGTCAGCCAACTGGAGTCCAATCAATGAGATGAGATTGGAGGTGTTGGTTACAGCTGCCCTGCCCTATAAAAACACACACCAGTTCTGGGTTTGCTTTTCACAAGAAGCATTGCCTGATGTGAATGATGCCTCGCACAAAAGAGCTCTCAGAAGACCTACGATTAAGAATTGTTGACTTGCATAAAGCTGGAAAGGGTTATAAAAGTATCTCCAAAAGCCTTGCTGTTCATCAGTCCACGGTAAGACAAATTGTCTATAAATGGTGAAAGTTCAGCACTGCTGCTACTCTCCCTAGGAGTGTCCGTCCTGTAAAGATGACTGCAAGAGCACAGCGCAGAATGCTCAATCAGGTGAAGAAGAATCCTAGAGTGTCAGCTAAAGACTTACAAAAGTCACTGGCAAATGCTAACATCCCTGTTAGCGAGTCTACATAACATAAAACACTAAACAAGAATGGATTTCATGGGAGGATACCACAGAGGAAGCCACTGCTATCCAAACAAAACATTGCTGCACGTTTACAGTTTGCACAAGAGTACCTGGATGTTCCACAACTGTACTGGCAAAACATTCTGTGGACAGAAGTATGGTGGTGGGGACATCATGGTTTGGGGCTGCTTTGCTGCGTCAGGGCCAGGACGGATTGCTATCATCGAAGGAAAAATTAATTCCTAAGTTTAGCAAGACTTTTTGCAGGAAAACTTAAGGCCATCTGTCTACCAGCTGAAGTTCAAGAGAAGATGGGTGTTGCAACAGGACAATGACCCAAACAGAATGGCTTAAACAGAAGAAAATACGCCTTCTGAAGTGGCCCAGTCAGAGTCCTGACCTCAACCCGATTGAGATGCTGTGGCATGACCTCATGAAAGCTATTCACACCAGACATCCCAAGAATATTGCTGAACTGAAACAGTTCTGTAAAGAGGAATGGTCAAGAATTACTCCTGACCGTTGTGCACATCTGATCTGCAACTACAGGAAACATTTGGTTGAAGTTATTGCTGCCAAAAGAGGTTCAACCAGTTATTAAATCCAAGGGTTCACATACTTTTCCCACCTGCACTGTGAATGTTTACATGGTGTGTTAAATAAAAAAAATGGCAACATTTCATTCTTTGTGTGTTATTAGTTTAAGCAGACTGTGATTGTCTATTGTTGTGACTTAGATGATGATCAGATCACATTTTATGACCAATTTGTGCAGAAATCCATATCATTCCAAAGGGTTCACATACTTTTTCTTGCAACTGTATATGCAAAAGTTCCTTATTTAGATGATTATCACACCATGATATATCCTCACTAATTTCATAGAGATTTAGTTGCTGGTATTAACTGGTTTGTACCAGATTTGTACTATGATCACTTTGTTATTTACATGTTGTTGGATAAACAGTGAATGCAGTTCCGTCTCTCTGTGTTTAATTGATTTAAAGATACAGAGTGGTTGTTGTAGTCATGCCCTACTCTCTTTTGTAGTGTAGTGCATTATGAAAACACTTCTTTTTTTACTGTTGGCTTTATTAGTTTGTAGGTTTATTAATCTCTGTTAATTTGCAATTTAAAGTATTTGGGGCATAACTTTAGTTAGCCTCACGTATTATTTATCTTTGATACAGTGAGTGTAAGTAAAATATTGTTAAACGTGTATTCATGCAATATTTTATTCTGAATGGCCCTGTCTACACAAGGCAGACAGGAAATTGTTTTGACGACAGTCCCACATAGCTCAATTTCACTCAGTAATTTTGTGAGTGAAAGCAGTTTGCATAATACAAAAAACAGGAAAAGAAGACAACACAGCAGGAGATGTATCATGAGAGATGTCAATATGACTGTAATAAAATGTTATAGATACAGTATAGTTGCACTGCACAAGAGGGCGATTATTATAAAAAGCACACATACTGTCAGTCACTAAATACATGTCAGCGTGCTAAGGAATAATGGGTTATTATTATATTTACTAGTTTTAGATAGTCTCGGAGTGCTAAGTAATATAGTAAAAACGTGTAGGGATATAATATGCCTTTACACAGTTAGAGTGAGTAATAAACTCAAAAATTGTGTGATCCAGCTGCAACACCTCAGGGTATTCCCTTCACCACACATTAACAATAGAAAATTAAAGATCAAAAAGTGGAGCGATGTTTAGGTGATAAGCCCCTGCCCACATGCAGTCAAAAATGAGAAAAAATTAAATATACTTATACTTCTTAATGAGTAGTTGTTACACCCTCAAAAGCACAGATAGCATGTAAAAAAGGAAATTAAAAAACATAGTGTAATTCTGTATATTTATGTAGATCGCACTAAATAGTGCTACTATTCATATGTGATATAATACATGGATTGAGTAGTAAAAAAGAAGAACATTTATTCATACTGACATATAAAATATGTAATCAGGTGCAAATAGCAAGCACAATTTACAGATGGCTGCTTACTAAAAATGGTGGTGAGCACAACGGTATGTGTCCGTGTCTCAGAAGCACGCTGCCTTCTTACTGAGAGATGTCGGAGTTAGGCGGAGTGTCAATGTGCATGAATCCGGATCACAGGTTCAAGCTGTGTGACAAAGCTGCTTTTTCAAAGTTCCCGGTTTCGCCGCTTGGCTCCTCCCACTGCAGACGCGTGCTGTCGTAGTCTACTCGTTTCGCCGCACTCAGACGGCTTCGTCAGGACGTAATTAAGCTGTTTCCTGCCCTTTTTTTTTTTAAGTTGAAGCATACTACATATACATACTGTTTTTAGTACAAAATTAAAACATGGTCAAAATCCACAATATGACCACCTAGTTTAGTAAGATAAGAAAAAGAGAACACAAAAGGTCAATATCATTCAATCAATACTGAAATTGCACATATTATCCTTTGCTAAATTTCCTCCCTTGTGCAAGAGATTTAAAGTGACAGTACCCATATAGATGCACAGGGTATTACTTCCCACAACAAATTGCAATCAAAAACCTCAGGTTCCATCAGAATACTTGCAGTTGGATTAAAATTCAGAGTGGAGGTGGATCCTTGTTACATCACCTCCAATATTTTGTACTTTAATTTAAAAAAATGGCAGATCTCAAAATCGTATTATATTTGTTTGTACCTATAATAAGATGTTTGTTTTTTTTGTTTGTTTTTTTAAATGCCTTTAATGACTGTCATAATTTTCATTTGCTGCAGCCAGTTCTGCCAAGACCAGGAATTAACAAAAAATATCTTTCAGCCATTCTGGACATATATTTTTATGGGAAATTTAAAAAGCTGAGCATATCCTATAAACCCCTACTCAGTGGGGGCTTATAACATGTGGTTCAATTCAGGGTAAAGTTTTATTCATGTAAATACATAAATGAACCTGCAGCTCATGTTGATAGAATGTGCTTCTGTCTTTTTAGCAATAGCTGTATCTATGCTTTTGTCATGAAATAGATCTGTAGACTCAACCTTGCATGAGTCTACAGCAGTGGCCTCTTCATATATGTTTGTTAGGAAGACAGAGGAGGTGGGGTGTTGTTATAGTCCTCTAATTTAAAAGGACATAGCAGATCCTAAAACCAGTGGTTCTCAACCATTTGCAGCCATGTACCTGCAAGTCTAAAAAAATCCTAAGTACCTCTGCATCGCAGAACTGTTAATCTGAAGTATAAAATCACAAAATGAAAATATAATACACATACTTCTACACAGAGGACACTAACGCACACACACACACTTACATACAGAGGACACTGACACCCAGTTGCACACAAAGGACGCTGACACACATTTACACACACAGGAAACCGACACACCCTTTACACACTCACTGACGGACAAACTCTCAATTATTTGACACACACATATTCACTGATATACACAAACACACAGAGGACTCTGGCACACACAGCTGCACATTGAGAACACTCACAAACACGCGTTTACACACAGAGGACACTGACACACACATACGAAACTGACACACAAATTTACACAGAAGACACTGATACACTCACTGATAGGCAGAGGACATTGACCCACATACTTTCTGACAGACACACTCAGTGATTTGATACATACTAACGGACACACTCAGTAATTTGACACAAACTCACTGACAAAACACAAGATCCAGTGCACTCACTCAACCACTAAAGCAACTTCGAAGCTTACAGATTTTAATAGTTTTTTTTGTGCAAAAACAATGGGGGTTTAATTACAGTGTATGGTCATACATTGCTTAAGCTTGCCACAAGGTCAATGTACCCCATTTTTGGCAGGTCCTACTCTAGCATCCTAATATAACAACCCACTTACTTGGGGGGGAAACCTTCCATCTCGGACTCTCTGCAGTGCAGGGTTAAATAGGGCCCTGGAATGAGGGACATGTGACAGGAAGGGGTGCAAGTCCAGGGAGCTGGCATAGACTCCCAAATATATCTATAAGAACCAGGAGACTGCATTCACCTGAATGTGCATAAAAGAGTGCTGCTGTGACAGTGCCCCCTGGTTTTCATATGTATACATATTTGGGAGTCTAGACCAACTCCAGTGGGGGGCTTGTGTAATCTTAATGCTCTTCCAGCACTGTTCCCTCGCACACTGTTTAGTAATGCTAGGTTGACTTCAAAGCCCGGTGCCCGGCATCACCACAGGACACACGAAGCTCCTTTACCGCCTCCATTCTCTGCAGCAGTGTATTTGGGCAGAGTATGCATCTGCTGTCCAGGTAAGACTGGCGGCCTCCTTAAACTTGTCATTGTGCTTAGAAATTTACCCTTTTTTTAAAAGAACATAGCTAAAACTTACCTCTATTTCTAGTTCTTCCTTCAGCCTCCTCGACTGACATCACTCTCCTATATTTCAGGGAGGGCAGACTGAGAGGAGGACATTAGAGGCGGGGGGTGGGGGGTGGTGAGTGTGCCTCCATTGGCTGTCTGGCGCCGGTGTGCTGTGTGTTGGCATTAGACCCCAAATTTAGAATTCACATTTGCACCAGCCTAACTAATGAAGCTGCCAGAGCTGGAGTTGCTCCTCTAGCACCAAAGGAGTGAACAGTATGTGCAGCGTTTCATAGCAAAATGCTACATATACAGACTCCAGGCACCATGACCACTTCAAGTCAGTGTAGTAACCCTTTAAGGAAAACTCCAATTAATGTCATGTTTTGTCCTTAAGATAATATTCGTTGGTTCATGTGTAGTGATATTTTACTATTAATTAATTCAATTTCGTGTGTGAACTATGTCAGGTTCCCAAATAAATGTTTAATTAAAATTCCCCTACCCGAATCGTCATCTTCAAAGTGTAGTTTGAATAAAATAACATTGTTGGTGAACAGCAAGTATACCCCAAAAGTATGCAGAGATTGTTCAGTTTTGACATTTGACAAAAACTGAAACTGAATACCAAAAAATATCCCTTTTTCAAGTTTGGCATACAAAGATCATATCAGCTGTCACCAAATGCTTATTATGTGGAGGAAGTTAAGTAATCTGTGAAATATGATAAGTTAACTTTTACCCTACTAACTTTTGATGTAGGATCCAGTAAATCAGATCTCAACTTATCATTATCACCAAACTAAGACAAAACATCGCACTGTAGCTTACTTTGTTATGCATAAAATGACTGAGCCATGTTTTATATATTTTATCCATACATCATACTAGGAAATACATATATTTGGTAGGTATTCTAAAAAACCTTTACATTATATTGAATTCTGATGTTTATCCTTGGTAATCTGTCTCACAAATGTATTGTTCTTCAGACACATTGCTTAGGAAGATGGCTGCAATACATGTATGACCAGACACCATATCTGGCAATGGACGAGTAGTTATTGTTTAAAATATATATTTTTTATTTTTTGCTGTTTGTCAGGAACAATCTATAGATAAAGTGTTTAGAAAATTGAAATGCAGGACATAATGGGATGTTCACTGAAGTTAGAATGCAAGGTGATTTCAGAGTGAAGTTCAAATTTAAGATGAAAATAGATGTGGAAGAATTGTCTAGGTCAGCTAATTCACTTTAAAGAGACACTATAGGCACCAACACAACTTTAGCTTAGTGAAGCAGTTTTAGTGTAAATATCCCGCCCCTGCAATCTTACTGCTTAATTCTCTGCCATTTAGGAGTTAAATCACTTTGTTATCCAGCCCTAGTCAGACCTCCATGCATGTCACTTACACAGCCTTCCTAAACACTTCCTGTAATAAGAGGTCTAACCTTTACCTTCCTTGATTGCACACCCTGCTCTGTCAATAGCCTGCAGGAGCCTGCTGTATGTGATTAAAGTTCAATTGGCAGAGCAGGTGTTATAAACATTTTTAAAACAAGTTAACATTTAAATGAAAATGAAACCATTTTTTTCATGCAGTCTATGTCAGTTACAGCCAGGAGGGGTTCATAGGGCTGCATAATAAGAAACAAAAGTGATGTAACGCCTAAATAACAGAGAATTGGACCGTGAGACTGCAGGGGTGTGATCTATATATATAAACTGCTTCAATAAGCTAACATTGTTTTGGTGCCTTTTGTGTCCCTTTAAATTTATAATTTACTTTAAATTCTCACTTTAGTAATTAACCCTTATAGATTTCATGGCGGTGCTGGAATTTAGTCATGAAAGAGAACCATTACTTGTCAAGATTTTCCATATTATGTTTCTTTAACCCTTTACATTTACAAATATGTTTGTGCGGTCAGAAAAAAAAAAATTAAATGTTAAGATAACCCTCTTATCCTGCATCTGGGCACCCCCATCTTGACTCCCGGTGAACCATTGTTACAAACTCTGTCCTTTGCACCTGGAAGTCACCATAGAGAAGGACATACAGTAACAATTGAATGCTTAGACTGAGCTGCATCTTTTAATATACATTTAAAAGCAAACAGGTTAACACCAGTTATAAGAGATGCTCAGTGGTGTCATATCCAGAGCAGTTATGGTTCCCCTTTAAATAGGATTTTACTAAGCACTGCATGCACTTTCTCCATCGCTGAAAGTAAACAACTTTGCTTTTATCGCACAACTGAAGCATGCTCAGGAAGTGGTGGTATGAGAGATTTGCGTTTCTCATCACTTTTAAGCTACCTAAGCTTGATGATTTGACATAAGGATTTAGAGTTATTTTTACTAGAGGTAGATTTTACAATGAACGTTTGGAAGGTGACAGATCCCATCTTATTCTAGGGTTCTGACTTATTATTTACTTGAAGATTCCACTTTTCTTCTGACTCTCTTGGTTCATCCACTTCATAGATCCCTGAAACAGGGAGTTTACTGCCTCTTTAAATATGGTTTACATAAAGTGGCTCCATTAAGAGTATTCACCATGATACTGATATAATTTAATATTTTTAATATTTTATTGTATGTCAATATATTTACTCTTGAATAATAGGCCTTGGAGCCTTCCAATCTCTGTAATACTTAAATATTCTTACTCATTTGTACTTGATGATATTTAATTAAAGTGAAATGCTTATTCCAGTAAATATCTTTATCATACACAGACTGCTTTGGAATGCACCTAAATGGGCATGCTTGTACATGCAACGTTTTTGGAAGAGGTGTTAATACAAACATTGTATCTGCTGATTATAAAAATTTAAGGTTTGCCTTGGCTTTGTGTTGCTAGTGAAACTGGAAATATTTTTTTTCAGCCTCCACATTTTCTGACTGTACAGTGAAGTTATATTCCCATGCAGATAAAATCAGAGCTCTCTTTATGAAATAATAAGGTCTCCTTTGATAAGGATTCAATTAGTTGGCTAGTAGCAGCCATCTTGGATTTCAAGCATACTAGTTTATATGGCACAAGTGATACTTAAAAAGACAACAATTGCAATTTGGAGCATTACAGCTTGTTTCAATGTTACCCTAATTTTTTGTTTGCTTACATCAAGCATGTCAAACTCAAGTCTAGCATGGGCCAAATAAACAAGGTTTAAGATAATGTCGGCTGCAAAAAAAAAAAAACACTAAAATTTCCATAGAAATGTAAGTCTATTTTGAAAAGTACAGTATAAAAAAACCCCAGCTCCTCCCTCTACTAAATCCCAGTCCCCCCCTATATACTAAATCCGAGTCCCCCCGCCCCCTATATACTAAATCCCAGTCCACCCCCTATAATAAATCCCAGTTCCCCCCCCCACTAAAATGCAGCATCCCCTCTAGCCAACAAGCAGACTCCACTCACATTGCCGCTGCTAGAATGCGACTACGGAGTCCGGCTTCTGCTTTACCCCAAATGGCGACGTCTGCACCCTGTGCCAAAGCGGATCCTCACGCTACTTCTTGAAACCTTGTGAAGGTGTAGCACGTCAACGTCACCTCCAGGTACTCCACTGTCCAGCCACATTTACACATTCTTGCACACACTCACATCATTCCCTGGGGTCCAGTGGGAATCTTCTATCTGGAGATCTCCTTCCTGCTCCTCAATGCTCCCTCGTGCGCAGTTTAGGGATGCCGTCATATTCTGGCACCTGGCATCACTACAGCAGGACGCTGGCAGCAGTGAGGGAGCTCAGTCTTCTTGCTCGTCACTGCTCCCTTGCTTCCGCCAGCATCCTGCCTCCTTTCCGAATGCGACTACGGAGTCCAGCCTCTGCTTTACCCCAAATGGCAACGTCTGCACCCTGTGCCAAAGCGGATCCTCCCGCTACTTCTTGAAACCTTGTGAAGGTGTAGCACGTCGTCGTCACCTCCAGGTACTCCACTGTCCAGCCACATTTACACATTCTTGCACACACTCACATCATTCCCTGGGGTCCAGTGGGAATCTTCTATCTGGAGATCTCCTTCCTGCTCCTCAATGCTCCCTCGCGCGCAGTTTAGGGATGCCGTCATATTCTGGCACCTGGAATCACTACAGCAGGACGCTGGCAGCAGTGAGGGTGCTCAGTCTTCTTGCTCGTCACTGCTCCCTTGCTTCCGCCAGCATCCTGCCTCCTTTCCGGTCAGGTAAATTTTAGAAATGTGGAGAAAGCAGGTGCCTACTCTGCTTTAACACCAAGCATGTACTTGCGGCTCGCTAAGCCGCAAAGATGTTCATTGTGGACCACAAGTTTGACCAGCTTGGCTTACATAATATGCAATGTCAGCAGCTTGTACATGTTATTTTTTAAAAATTTTTATTTAAAGTATATTGATCTACCTTTCCTTCTCATGGCTCTATTTATTAGTCCGAGGAGAGTATATTGCTATGGTGTGCAATCCTTGAAATTTCTTTTGATCTCTAATAAACTGTGAAGCTGTCCAAACTGTCCAGGGCCGGATTAACATAGGGGCTGATGGAGCTGCAGCTCCAGGCCCATGTAATAGGCCCATTGATTTGATTACCTGTATTTATTTGAGGCTGCCTGGTGCCGATATTGCAGTAATATCGGCAATACAAATTCCGGTATTTTTCTAAACAGAGATTACTCTGCAATACCAGCACCAGCCAGTAGGTGTCGCTGTGTATGGAGAAAGGCAGGGCTAGGAAGTTACAGCATATACCTGAATTTGCTCACCTTGGATAGAGCCAGTTATACTAGGATCTATGTGTAAACGCCTCCGAGCCTTTAAGGGAGGCACTGCCCTTCTTGTATAGAGATGCAGGAAGCAGCTGAAGATCCACTAGCTTGGTATATAGTATAAAGCACAATTTATTGTATATTACAAAAGAAAAAAAGAAAAACTACAATGAGTAAAATACCAATAGATAAAATTAATGATGTGGTCTTCCTTTGAACTCCGAGACGCGTATCGCCGGTCAGCTTTCTCAGTCGGATGAATGTGCTTCCTGGAAGGGCTGTGCTTAAGTTCCTGTGTTGCCACTCTGATTGGTCGTCCTATTCCCCGGACGGCCAATCACGATATGAATAATGTGGAGGTGTGTACCTCACAGCTGTTGGCCATAATCACAGGAACTCCGGACCCGGAAGGGATGTCACCTATGAAGTGTTGCGTCCGTCCCTCTTGGTCTTCTCAAATGTTGTGTGCGCATGTCCTCTTTAGTAGCATGCTCACACATGTCCCTTTGAGGTATAAGTGGCTATCTTGTGTGTGGGCATTTGTTCCATAAAAATGCCCGCTCTCAATGAGAGTATAGTGCATAAACGTCCCATGTTAATCAATGAATACATGAAATTAAAGACAAAAACATAATTACATACTCATAATCAGCCAAAATAACTGTAAGATACATATATACATAAGCCAGGTTATTATCAATACATTAGAAGTCGCTGTGTAACAATATCCCAATGAGTGACACCAAAATATGACAAATACTCAAAACACCTTATGTGGGATTTCCTTTATCCCCACATAAAAATAGAAATATACATACAATATAAGGTGGAGTATATAACTCCACCTTATAATGTATGTATATTATCAATACATGTTTAAACAAATGGAGGTTTTTAGTTACCTCCAATGGCCATGAGAGGGTATGCCCACCTGCCACGTCAAGGCAAACCTCTTAGGTGGGTCCTAACTCTAACCTTTCCCCTTGCTTCCTTGAACTTCTGTCAAAAATATCTCTAATGAGACAGAATGGGGTATTTTTTATATACATCCCTACATGCTTATTAACCCTTAATAGGGAACACATGGGATGGGCAGCAGCATTGCAACCTAGCTGTGTGATACAAAAGTGAATACAAATACAAAGAAACTAGTCCTGCACTCAAACTCCCATTACTCCTGGGCGGCAGCAATGACTATAGTACACATCAGCCAAAATATATATAGTAAAAACCAAAGAAAAAAGTTACCTGCACTCTTTCCACATCCCTATGTATTTTTAAACAAATGGAGGTTTTTAGTTACCTCCAATGGCCATGAGAGGGTATGCCCACCTGCCACGTCAAGGCAGACCTCTTAGATGAGTCCTAACTCTAACCATTCACCTTGCTTCCTTGAGCTTCTGGCAAAAATATCACTGAGACAGAAAGGGTTATTTTTTATATACATCCCTACATGCTTATGAACCCTTAATAGGGAACACATGGGGTGGGCAGCAGAATTGCAACCTAGCTGTGTAACTTTTTTTCTTTGGTTTTTACTATATGTATTTTGGCTGATGTTTACTATAGTCATTGCAGCCGCACAGGAGTAATGGGAGTTTGAGCGCAGGTCTAGTTTTTTTGTATTTGTATTATCAATAAATGTTTTTACCATATAAGGAGTTGCATACTTAAATATGAATTATGCATAGGAATCAAAAATCACAACAGATCCTTATTGGTTGCTTGGATATATGATGGTTTGATACATATAATGATGAATGAAAAGTGTAGCCCTATATAAGGGGTACATCTAAAGAATAAAAATGTATGCAAATATATAGAAGGATATCTAAAAATAAGTGTATAAAAAATATATACATTAAAAAATATTTATTTTAACAAATAGCAAAGCTCAAAATCATTATTTAAGCCATTTGGTTTCATGCTGTTTAAGTTAAAAATCCACTTCATTTCCGTTTGTCCCATTTTTTTAAATAATGTCATCACCTCTCCAGTTAAAATTAACTTTCTGGATCCCTAAAAAGGTCATTTGCCTCGGATCACTATTATGTTTAATTTTAAAGTGCAATCATAAACTGTGTTTAATATATCCATTTCTGATATTACGCACATGTTCTTGTATTCTGACCTGTAGGGGGCGAGTAGTGCTTCCTACATAGGTTAAATGATGTGCATTTTATCATGTAAATTACATATTTTGAATGACATGTAATGATTTCTCTAATTTAAAATTTTTGATTTCTATCTTGAGCATGTTGGAATTCTTTTATGTTGCGTTTGGGGCTTTTTGTATTCTTAAAGGCTCCACATATTCCGCATCCATAAAATCCACCTGATTCATTAAATGGGTTACTTTTGGTTTTATTTCAAGACAAATAATTTTGAGTAAGATTGCACTTTAAATTGGGAACACCCCTATAAATTATTTTTGGTCTTTCTGGGAGGATGTGATTAAGTACTTCATCACTTTTGAAAATGGGCCAATGTTTAGTTAAAACAAATTTAAATTGCTCACTCTGACAGTTAAAGTCACAAATAAACGGCACATTGTCTCCATTAGTATTCTGTTGTCTGTCTTTATATTAAATTAGTGACTCTCTGTCTTGTATACTGACTTCTAAAAAAGCCTTCTTTAGAAGTTTATTCTCGTACCCCTTATCTCTAAAATTGCCAATAATCTTCTGCGCTTGTTCACAAAACTTATCATGATCTGTACAATTCCTTTTTATCCTCATAAGTTGGAGCATTTAAGAGCTATGGGGAACAATGGCAGCTATTGCCTTGAATATAGTTCCCGTGATTATGGCCAACAGCTGTGAGGTACACACCTCCACATTATTCATATCGTGATTGGCCGTCCGGGGAATAGGACGACCAATCAGTGTGGCAACACAGGAACTTAAGCACAGCCCTTCTAGGAAGCACATTCATCTGATTGAGAAAGCCGACCGGCGAAACGCGTCTGGGAGTTCAAAGGAAGACCACATCATTGATTTTATCTATTGGTATTTTACTCATTGTAGTTTTTCTTTTTTCTTTTGTAATATACAATGAATTGTGATTTATACTATATACCAAGCTTGTGGATCTTCAGCTGCTTCCTGCATCTCTATACAAGAAGCGCAGTACCTCCCTTAAAGGCACAGGGGCGTTTACACGTAGAGCCTAGTATAACTGGCTCTATCCAAGGTGAGCAAATTCATGCACTGTCAATTTGATTACTTCTTCATCCATACATATTTGCACTAGGATACTTTGTTTTTTGTTTCCAAATATCTGTAAATCTGTGATCCGTGAATTTGGAGATGGTCTGGTATAACCATACATACCCACGCTGTTGAGATTTGAGCCGATCCCCAGGCTCTCTACCATGTGAGTTGGATATATACTCCTCCTGCACTATACCCGTATTTACGTTTATGGCTGCTTCTGCTGTGCTCATATGTTTATTTATATATATATATATATATATATATATATAAGGTATTACAAGATACAAATTTTATCAGTTTTTTACATATATATATATTTATTTTTTTTAATTATTATTTTTTTATTTTTATGTGGGTACAGACTAAGTTTGGCACCTGTCACAGGTGCCTCATTCCAGGGCCCTATTTATCCTTGCACTGCAGAGAGCCCAAGGCGGATGGATTTCTCAAATAATTGTTATAATCTCCTAAGAGCAGGCATTAGGTTGCTATAATAGGACCTACAAGAAATAGGGTAAATTGGCGTTGTGACAGGCTTATCCAATTAATGAACATATAGTATTTAAAAAAAATACTATTTACTGTGAACTTTGAAGGTGGTGCGGATTGATTGCGCTGGATTCTTAATCATTGTTCTTTCTGTTCCTTGAAAAGTAGGTCTTGTCACCAAGATTCACTGGGAAACCTTTTGATACCACAAACTCCCTCTATCCCTATAATAGACATGTTCACCTTTGCAAGAACATTAAGCAAGGCATTTCACAACAGCCAAAAGAGCTGCCAACTTACTGTATAACATTTGCACAGTTTGTAAAGTTTTATTGTTTGCAGCCTACCTTGTTGGGAACACAGAGGCCGTTAGTGTTTCATAATTGACAGACATTGCTTATAAAATGACTACTGTTTTATCTGGATAAGATCCATCTAAAATAGATGCTGTTCAGAGAGCTTCATGTGGTTTGCAATGGGTGGGAAAATGTAATTTCAATTTGGCTTTTGTTTTGTTTTTTAAATACACCTTGATGTATGTTTGTGGTTGTGGGTGATGCCATTTTCAGATGACTTAGGTAATTTTCAAAGGTCTCTGTTGTCTGGATTGCATCATATCATTGATGGCATGTAGCTTTCAAAAGCTGATACTATTTCTCTTACTTTCTTATTAATTCAACGTTCTTGTGAAATCTACTACATGTTTTCTTTGTTTTGCAATGTGTACGAATACATTAGTCAGTTCAAATTGTTAAGCTTTTAGCCTAAATAGTGATTTATCTGTTTCTCAATGC
This sequence comes from Pelobates cultripes, assembly GCA_933207985.1. Taxonomy (NCBI): domain Eukaryota; kingdom Metazoa; phylum Chordata; class Amphibia; order Anura; family Pelobatidae; genus Pelobates; species Pelobates cultripes. Next base: position 273,595,545 of record OW240913.1, read on the forward strand.
ACTTTCTGGTTATCTGGATTGACACCACAATCTGCAGGTAAAATATAATCAGTTGTATGATGTTATTTGAGTTCTATTCTTTGTCCTCTTAAAGAACAAATGCGACACTATGCTGTAATCTGTCTTGTAATTTACTCTATGCCAGTATCGAACCGCCAGTTATTTAGCTTTGACAGCTATGTGATGCCCTACAGAAATATTCCAAAAAAATCCCTTTTAGTTGTTCTTAATTCCCCAATCATTGTCCTACTTTGTCAAAAGTTTTACATCCATATTTGTCACCAATGTAATTTGGCTAACACTGTCCATATATGGATTTTTAATATGTACTCATTGGGCAGGTTGTGGGGAATATTCTTGTTCCTGGAAGAGGGCCATGAAAAAAAATACTTGAATGCCAATAAAGTAGTGCAAAATAGGGGCTATTTCACCTTTTTCTGGGGCAGTTGGCAGGCGAAGTAAGTAAATTATTACTCAGATTAACTTCTTTACAACACCACTATAGTGTTTTTTTGCCAGATGGCTAATTACTTTGTACATATTAATTTTGAACTCTCGCGGCTGTCTCATCATCTTTTCTGCAATCATCTGAACTTATTTAAAATATTTTTTTTATTGATAACATAGAATTTATTGTATAAGTTTATTAGATTTTCTGTCTTGGTGCAAACAGGTTTAGGAGTAGGGAGTAAATGCGATAAAAGCTCTACATGTTTTAGAATAATGTAACTTTACCCTATGCTCTGTGTTTTCAGGAATCCAAGATGTTGTAATGTGGAAAATATCTTGACTAGAGACAACCAAAAATGCAGTCATAGTTTGATATTTACATAATCTGCTTTTGATGCGGTTGCCGCAAGTATTGTGGGGGGTTGGAAGCATTTACCATTTAAAAAAAAAAAAAAAAAAAATTTAATGCAAGAGCCACACATGGCATTTTCCATTCTACACATTAAAAGAGACCAAATTAATATTAGTGTTTTTAGTGAGGTCATCCAACCAACGATTTATTTTCATTTTGAAGTGTAAGAGCTTTTTTGTGATTGGAGATATGTCTCACTTCTTCTCTTTGTGTGTTTGTACTTTCTGCTTTGTCTGGTTGCCATTCATTAAGCATTTGTTTCATTCTTATCTCATGTAATCCAATACAGTGATTGCTGCACAGTCTGACACTTTCACTGCTGGAGGCTCGTTCTTTCTCCGGAGAGAAATGAGTTGTGTACATTCAGTAACAGAGCATATATAGCCAGTAAGAACCATACTAGCAGTCCCTGTTTATACTGCAACGTTCTCTCTGATTTCTTTTTGAATGCCTTCATTTCTGTCTTATACATTTCCAGTATAATTGTGCACTGTTTTTTTTTATGGCTTCGCATGATAAATTATTTGAGCAATTTCTGCTCTGAAAGTATCAATCAAACTGTTGTCAATAGCTGAGTTAATAAAAATATGAATGTAATTGTAGCGGAACGCCAATTATAAATCCACGAATTCCGCTGGTTCAGAAACGAATCCACAGTCAAGCGCTGAAAACCATAAGGCAATATCCCCAACCTCCCAGTAACCGGACGAGACACAGTTCTGAGAGTCAACTGACAACCTTTTAATCGGCAGGACAATTTATACAAGTCCCCATGCAAGGGGTTTCCTGAGTCCCTCCCCAGGGGCACTCCCAGAGGGGACTACATGGGGGACTTACATTACAGCATATTTCTCCCATCAGGCACCGCTGCATGAGAGGGATCATCTTCCCAGAATGCACCGTTAAGTGGATTATCCCCTCGTGCAGCAGAACCGACAATTCACACAAAAATCCATAACTTGGGGAATATACAGTGGATTTACACGAATGGACGTTCGGTAGATAGCTGGGGTCTGAGCGCATCATTCGTGAGATTACCGCTCAGATCCCAGCTAAAATAACCGAACGCCGCACGAAAAACACAATTCGTATAAAACATATGAAAAGAACCGATTGCTTGTAGGGAACAAAATACCGAATGTCCCGAAACTCCCGAACGCCCTGGAAGCTCAGCGGGGCTCGTGCCGTCGAGTAGCCGTTTTTAGTACCAGGCGCTCGACGACATAACCCCGCTGAGGGAACAATGGATCCAAGATGGTCGACCGCCGCATGGTCGGTAGTCGAACGACGGCCACCGAGGAGAGCCTCTAATTACCGATTGCAACATTGTTGCAATCGGTTAACTAGCGCCACACGCCTCTAAGTGTGTGGGCTATTATGGGTCTTTGCGTTCGGTTCACGAACGGCCCTCCAAAGTGCCGTTCGTGAAACGAAAGGGAATCCCCATACAAACCGCCATTTGCATTCGGCGGAACAGATAATTACAGGTAATGCAGGGAATACATGAAGCAGACACATACAGGTTAAAACGCATATCTCTCCAGACCTATAGGCAACCCTTAAAGGCATAGTGTCCAGTTATAGTCCAAGTGGCTAGGTTTGCCACAGTAATTATTGATGTTTTCTGCTAAAATGTCTTTCAGTCTCTGAAATCAGCCATGGATTCCCCCCCTCTCCCCAAGCGTATTTTCTTAATTCTAGTTTATATTTTTCTCTTTCCTATACCCGTTCTAATAATGTAATTCAGCAAACCTTTCCTTGAACACGAAGTAGCCATAAATTACAAGTTCTAAGGTAGTTTAAGCTCACTTAAGTCTGAATGGCCCCATAACGAGTGGGGCAAAACCATTCACTGTTGTATGGGGCCATTCAGATGGTAAAATCCAGACATTGGTGATGGGATTCATCATTGTCTAGATTTCACCTGCACCGAACGCCGCTGGATGACAGAAATGAAGGCTTAGTCCAGCCCCCACCCGATGTCCACTGCACCCTCCACTGTATTAGTAATATTAGGACCTCCACCCACGATCCCAGGGGAGGGAACTTCACCACCTTAAGACTTATATTAGGCATCTTTTTGGAACATTTTGACTCATTACCTGGGGCCCAGAGGGTGTCGCTACCCACCTCGGCTATTAACAACGGAGCGACAGAAGTGCTGTGTCCAAGCCCAGCTGATGCTTTCAGTCAATGAGCTGAAGAATTAGCTCTTGAGATTTGAGAAAGCTGCTGCTTAATAGTTTCTAGTTATCTGTTTGTTTGTAGTGGAGGCAGGGAGTCGTACCCTGAGGACCCGTGTAAGAAGTCAAACTGTTCTAAAAACAATGTAGCCATTTTTACTTTTTCGTTTACTCCCCACCCAAAATATACATTATACAAGAGTAGCAATTGCTTTTTACTTTGACACCATTGTAGGGGTTGCTCAGTGTATGTGTGTGTGTGTTTTAAATTTATTTCTTTTGTGCTGCTTCATAAAAATTAATTTATGTAACATAAACAGCTAATCTATTTTTATTTTTTTAACTGAGAATATCTAGATTTTATTAGTGCACATTTGCATGCAAGTTAATTGCTGATTATTTTATAGCATATGATCTAATGCAAATCCACTGATTTACGTTTCTGCAGTCGAATGCATGAGAATCATTTCATGGCAATGTCCCTTTTTAATATCTATTTTCTGGCAAGACCTTGAAGATTTGTTACTTTTTAAGGATGTGGTTTCAGTGACATTTGCCGCTTGCTAGTGTCACATCGTATTCACTCAATGACCTGGAAGATTTTGTTGCAGGTGTTTAAATGTTAATCATACTTTTTGTAATTGTGTTGCTTTCTTTCTACGTTCATTGTTTTTCTCTGTCACATTTTTGTGTGTGAAACATTTCTTCATCAAGAACCCTACAATGTTATTAAATTACCTTTGTGACATTCAGGATTATTTATCTAACCAGGAGTTAACTAGGGAATTTCAAAAAACCATATTGGAAAAATTTCCTGGTTAATTCTTAGCTTTTCTCGGTTAAGAACATAACAATGTATGTTGCCATGACAAAAAAAAGTATAATATTTCACGTACCCAGTGATGTGATTGTTTTTGTTTCTAATGCTATGTATACAAAATAGGTAAATATAATTGTGATTTTTTTTTTTTTTATTATACAGTCTTTTTAAAAAGATAACTAAGGTCCTAAAAGCAGTTTAAGATAACTATAAAATCAACCCGTAATGTAAAATATGTCTTAATGAATTGTAGTTACTGTTGGGAAAGTATGAAAACAGATTTGTAATTGGTACTTTGTACAATTAAACATATGACACTTAAAATTATATCATCTGATGTTACTCAAGACTTACATTGGAATTGTTTATATTATTAGTTTGTTTTCTTTATTTTTTTTCTCTATATAACACAATTTAATTATCTAATTATATATGTTTTTTTAAATTCTAGATAAATTTGACCAATTTTGGGCTATAAATCGGAAACTTATGGAATACCTCCCAGAAGAGGGTGGTTTTCGGTATATCCCATTTCGAATATATCAGGTAAGGATGCTAATAGTGAAAAAGTTTAAACTGTTTAACAGAACATTCCAATTACCCTATCCACTACAGTTTGCTGTAGTGACAATGGTACCATGAGTGACTTTGCACCCTCCAAGAGTAAGTAGTCAGTCCATTTAAGAAAGAATTGACAGCTGCCATAGGTCCCAACGGGTACCCGTCCCCATCTCCCCTGCAGCTGGAAGGTCCTACAAAGAAGCTTCCAGTTAGCTCCCCTGAGCTAAGCTTGTAAGGATAAGGATACACTAATTTTCGGAGAGTGTCAACTGAGCTCCGTAAGCCTATGAGCCCTGCTGAGTCGAGCTTAGCTCAAGAGAAGGAACTTAACGATTTTCCTACTTAGTCTGGGAGGGTGTCAGGAGTTTCCTGTAGTGGGTATACTGTTTGGAATTTTCCTATTTCTCAAGAACTTTATATTTAAAAGCTAAGATATCGGGTAGTGGAAATATAAATTAATAGCAATGTTGATGGTATTTGAAGGAAGTTAATAGAATGTATATAATAAGGTGTTTGGGATTTGTTTTGAAAATAAAGGGAATTATATGCATGGTGGTATGAGAAGACCTATGCCACTGGACGAATGGACTGTGAGTTTGGAGTGTAGGACATACTTGAAAACAAGAGAAATCTCAATGTATCTTTCCTGGTAAAATATTTTATAAATAATTGCCAAGATCTGTGCAAAAAAATTAAGGCTGGTAATTATGTAAATGATTTGGACAGTGAGAATTTAAAATTTTAATGTGGAGATATTTTTATGGTTTTCATGTTTCAACCCACCAAAATACAAGATTTATTGGTGACTGAAATCTGAAGATTCACTCATTTTAGTGGTATTAAACTATATAACAAGCCTCTGTGTTGTGGGTCATCGTTTCTCCAGAAATTATGAAATGGCTGCCGAACCTTATTAAACCCACATATCATGGTAATCCTTTTGCACGATAAACTAGCAGGTGCCTTGCATAGGCGTGTGCAGCCTATTGTATACGCCGCGTGTACAAATATATATATATATATATATATATATATATATATATATACACACATATACATACACACACATGCATATACTGCTGTGTGTGTGTGAAGGTGCTGTGTGTGTGTGCAGGCGCTGTGTGTGTAAGGATGCTGTGTGTGTGTAAGGGCGCTGTTAGTGTGTGCTGTGTGTATGTATGTGTAAGGGTGCTGTTAGTGTGTGCTGTGTGTATGTATGTGTAAGGGTGCTGTTAGTGTGTGCTGTGTGTATGTATTTGTAAGGGTGCTGTTAGTGTGTGCTGTGTGTATGTATGTGTAAGGGTGCTGTTAGTGTGTGCTGTGTTTGTGTGTGTATGTGTAAGGGTACTGTTAGTGTGTGCTGTGTTTGTGTGTGTATGTGTAAGGGTGCTGTTAATATGTGTGTGTTGTGTGTGGGTGCTGTGTGTGTGAGGGTGCTGTTAGTGTGTATGTGTGTGGGTGCTGTGTGTGTGAGGGTGCTGTTAGTGTGTATGTGTGTGGGTGCTGTGTATGTAAGTGTGATGTATGTGTGTGGGTGCTGTTTGTTTGTGGGTGCTGTTAGTGTGAGGGCACTGTTAGTGTGTATGTGTAAGGATGCTGTGTGTGTAAGCGTGCTGTGTGTGTTTATGTGAGTACGGGTGCTGTTAGTATGTGTAAGGGTGCTGTTAGTGTGTGCTGTGTGTGTGTATGTATAAGGGTGCCGTTAGTGTTTGCTGTGTGTGTGTATGTGTAAGGGTGCTGTTAGTATGTGGGTGCTGTGTGTGTAAGGGTGCTGTTAGTGGGTGCTGTGTGTGTAAGGGTGCTGTTAGTGTGTGCTGTGTGTGTGTAAGGGTGCTGTTAGTGTATGCAGTGTGTGTGTAAGGGTGCTGTTAGTGGGTGCTGTGTGTGTAAGGGTGCTGTTAGTGTGTGCTGTGTGTGTGTAAGGGTGCTGTTAGTGTATGCAGTGTGTGTATGAGGGTGCTGTTAGTTTGTGCTGTGTGTGTGTAAGGGTGTTGTTAGTGTGAGAGTGCAGTTAGTGTGTGTGTGTGCTGTGTGTGTGGGGGGTGTGGGGGCCGTTTAGTTAATATCCCCCCTTCCTGCTTACCTTTTGTAGGAAGGGGGGACAGTGCTGCTGCCATCCCTGGTGGTCCAGTGGTGAGTGAACTGTAGCCCCACATCCTGCGGGGCTAGAGTTCATTCTCGCGAGATCTGAGCCTGGTGGAACTGCTGGCAAGAGCTCTCCGGGTCCTCTCCTGCCTCCCTCCATGCTGCAGTGGGTCTGTGAGGGAGATCTTTGATCTCTCTCACTGGCCCACGGAGGGAGGCAGATAGCGCGTGCCTATGTTTGCACAGCTTTATTGCTCCATAACATGCACTATCACGACCCAAAACCATCAAGAAATAAGGTTTAATCACTGAAGATGGGTTATATATTAGCATGTAAAAACAAGATGCTCTTCTAAGAACACCAAAGTGTTTTTATACCTGAAATATCTTAGTTCTATCTCTGCATGTCTTAGAAGTAATATTCTGATTCTAATCTGCAGTTACAATAAAAATTGATGTGAATGTGATTGTATGTATAGATAGATACCTATATTTATATTTGACACCAGCGCTTATTAGAGATGTATTTACTCATAGTGAAAGTAATGATTAATTGGGAACGGAAATCACAGCTATAACACTGTGAGCTGTGTATGGCAGCTGGTTAGCTGGGGTTTTAGCTTCAAAATATATATTTTTCTTTTTATATTGCACTTGTTCTTACACATTGTATCTAGTATTGTACTTACTGCCATTGGTTTTGTGGTAGTGTGATTGTGTTACCCATCTAATCTGACAAACTGTCTGTGGTCTTCAAAACATCATTGTTAAAGATAAGATCCCACTAATACATTTATATTAAAACCTTTTAATACAGGAGCTGGCTTTGATTCTGAGTTGGAAAGCTTCTTTGACAGCACCAAGTATTAAAGCTGTGCCTAGTTGCATGCTGTGTGTGGCAATCTGAAAGAGGTGTGAAAATAATTCTTCATAAATGTTGTGCCTTGATTCTGTTTGTATAGGTACCAATAGCAACTTGTTCTTAAATTTCAAATCAAATGTTCATAGTATGGCTTTCAAAACTGAAGCTGCCATGTCAAATGGCCCCTGTTGAATATACCCTGGAGACTTTAATATTTTAGGCTGAGTAGGCTGCTGGACTTTGATGGGTATGTATGGTGTTTATAAGTACCTGCAGGGTGTCATGGGAAAGAGTCTGTCACAGATTTTTGTGAATGCTTCCCCCTGCTGTGCAGGTCATACTAATGGAGGTGCTGGGAAAAACAATGTCATACGTAGAGACATTGACAGCCTCCATCTGTCAAACCTGTATGTAGGTTGTGGTCTGTGATTAGGACTATCTATACAGAAATCCGTGGGTTTTGTGTCCAGAAAAGACCATTCGTTTTGCATCACTAGCCTCCCCCTGAACTTATCCCAAGATTCACAAGCTGTTTTACACGTAGTAGTGAGTTTACCAGATCTCAGAATGTTGGATTGAGTACTTTTATGAGAAACCAGTTTCAAATTATTATAATTTTTTTCTTTTCAATTTACCACAGTTCAGCAGTGTGAGGGGGTCAGTAAGGTGTGAATCTATTTTGGAAAAGTTCTTTGATATTCTTAAATCATCACTAAATCATGTATATCGTGGCTTTAGTGCCAATATGTGTTGCGTATTTTTTATTTTTAAAAAAAAATATATTAATAAAAGTAATAATAAAATAGTAGTGTTGTGCTAACACTCAGTTTACTCATGGTTTCATTTCTTCCTTACTCAAATGTGTTTGTGCTGTACAGATATTTGCATGGCAAAATTATATACTCTTTCCTTGACCAAGTTACAGCCAACTGTAAGACAGCATACAGGGTCAGGGGATCTCCTTGTAACATAACATATACAATGAGCATAGGTTGTTATGTCATTTGGAGCACCCTTTTAGCTAGTCTGTTCTATAAAATATTTAGTATAATAATAGTCCCTAATAATGCATTGTATTCATGGTTAGCCATATTATTTGTTTCCTTATTCTACTTTTTAGCATTATAGGTTACAGTGGCACTCGGGCATTTGCAAAATAAAACTTCCAATCATTTAAAGGACCACTAAAGTCGCATAGGATGCTTTACCCCAATGAAGTGACCTGATGTAGTGATCCTATCCTTTTTAGCCTTGGAGAAACTGCAATGTTTCCATTGTAGGGTTAAATAGGAAAACATTGATTCAGTGTGCATGTGCATCAGGTCCCCAATGTTCCTCTGTGAAGAGCATTGGTTTGGAACATCACGGAAGCGGCCATGCCTACTCCATGACATTGCGGGAGAAGGAGAGCTTAGCAGCGCCGAGGGATCTTGAACACTGAAAAAAGGTAAGTAAAAAGTAGGTTTTTTTTTTTAACATTTTTATTGCACAGTGGGGGCTGGCGGAACCTATATTCCCAACCCTTTAATGTTCTTTTAATGTGGCTGTATTTGAATTAAATGTATTTCGATTTCTTGCACTTAGTACTGCCCACCCAAAGAATTGACTTTATCACATATATAGTAAAGACAAAAAGGAATTGAGGGCACACTGGGAACATGCTGTGTTATCTGTATTATTTATCTAATATATGTCTGGACAGAAGGTCTTTTTGGGGAAGAGCATGGGTTTATGGGCATTGTTGTGCAGTTGTCAGCGTTTTACTTATAAAAACTGTTAGCTGAACTACAATGCACAATATCATTTGCAATGCTTCCTGCGGGTATAAATAACTGTCTCTTTGGAGAAACACTGCACATTTAAAGGTGAGGGACTGAAAGAGAGTTGTAACATCATGTACATAGCTAAGGAAATGATATAATTTAATAAAATAATAAGTGAATACTTTATTTCAGTTCATCTCCAGACCTACTCCTGGGGACAGCCATCTTTAAATCCCTGTTAGGTCAGAAATACCACTTATCCAACAAAGGTCCATGCAGCTTACTGAGATCTGTTGTCAAGTACAAGTGACCTGTTGCACGGTCTTGCTGATTTGTGGTGCTTTTCACCAAAGAGGGCTTAAAGATGGCTTTCCCATAGAACAAGGTTAAACCAGGAGATGTTTGGAAAAGAGGTAATTGGTTATATGTATTACAAATTAATACCCGCAGAGGCTATAATACATTTCATAGGTGATTTCTGATAATACTATAAACAATAGATTTCCTTCAACTTCAGCCAGCTAGATATCGACTAGTAAAAGAATGGTTAAGATTGTCTGTCTGGGAACATGAAGATTGTACAGAGTCAGTAGATTTCACAAAGCTGGACTTATTGAGTTCTGAAGCCTGGATTGCATTTGCATGCCCAGGTGGCAGTATGCTGCTTTCTCAGTTTTGATGTTACTGGATATACATGGTTTCAAAAACAATAAAGAGTTCAGGCTGAGAACATCACTAATACTCTGCAGCCATCAAGTTTCACTATTTACATTTTCTAGGGTTTTCACTGTAGCAGGACAGGTGTGCTATGCACGCATTTTGACCAAGTGACACTTAGTCAGCAGTGCATATATGACTTCTACGTGTTATTAAAAGACGCAGACAATCAAAGCTGCATTGTATATAAAGCATTAACAACATTATTTCCACTTTCCCCTTAGTTCCATCCCGTTATCTTCCTTTTCCAAGAGGAGGAATGAGACAAAATTACAGGAGTACAGACAAAAGTAGAGCCCTCATTATTTACTATGCGACAGTACTGCAGCGGTGCACATAAATGATAGACCCAGTAGATGGATTTTGTTAATCAAAGAAAAATAATAAACTAAGCAAGCCACCTAAAACTGTCCCAGGATCAGATTGACTTCAGAGCTGTAAAAAGATGAATGCAGTTTTTATGTATGCATTTTAAAATTGAGTTTCCTATTTGGTAGTTAATTAAAACTAGTCAGTTACTTAAAGGACCACTATAGACACCCAGACCACTTCAGCTCAATGAAGTGGTCTGGGTGCCAGGTCCCTCTAGTTTTAACCCTGCAGCTGAAAACATAGCAGTTTAGGAGAAATTGCTATGTTTCAATGAGGGTTAATCTCACTGACAGCCAATAGAGGCACTTTCGCGATTCTCACTGTGAAAATCACAGTGAGAAGACGCTGGACGTCCATAGGAAAGCATCGAGTAATGCTTTCCTATGGGCGGTTTCAATGTGCGTGCGGCTGGAGCTGACGTCGGCAGAGGATGGAGAGTTCCCCAGCGCTGAGGCAGCCTGGCGCTGGAGAAAGGTAAGTGGCTGAAGGGGTTTTAACACCTTTAGCCCAGCAGGAGGGGGGCCCCCTAGTGGGAAGAATACTAGTTTGTTTTCCGGGCACTATAGTGGTCCTTTAAAAGGACACAATAGGCACCCAGACCAATTCAGCTCATTGAAAGAGTCTGGATGTAGTGTCCATATTGCACTTAGTGCCGCAGTGTAAAACATTGCAGGTTTAGAGAAACTGCAGCATTTAGACAGCCACGAGTGGCTCTCCATGAGGTTAACCGACGTCAGCTATTTCCCTATAGGTAAGCATTGATTCAATACTTTCCTATGTGTAGACCTAATGCGCTTGCAGCACTTGGCACACATGAGCATTAGCGCCCTCTTTTCAAGTGACGTCACAGGAGGCAAAGCTGCGACCCAGCACAGAGGGACATGGGCACTTGGATCAGGTCCGTAAATAAAGGGTTTTTTTTGTTTTTTTTTGACAATCTTTATTTTTGTAATTTTTCAATAATAAGACATAGGAACATGAATAATAGACAGGCATAAGTTGTGCTTCGTTCGAGTATTCAGGGACTTACAAAGTCATGGGTGATCTTATACAGAGATAGTTTACAGTTTACCATTGAATGTCCTTTGCTTTCTGCTGGTTAAGGGTAATCTGTGTATACATTATTTGAGCTATGCAATCCCGCATCTTTTGTGCCTATATAAGGTGTTAAACTTACAGTGCATCATATTCCCTAATTTCTGTCGCGTTGACTCCGTTGTGTGGGGATGCGCATAGTAGGTGTGGGGATTGGACTGAATCTGGTGTTCTGTTAGTCGCTTGTATCGGGGTCAGGACTAGTCTGAGCAAATCTCCATGGACTACGGGACTGAGTCCACGCCTGTGGGGTCGGGGCGATCCAGACTATCCAGTGCCTGGGCATATAGTCGTCGTCCGTTACATGTGCTCACTGCGTGGGTGTGCGTGTGTAGCTTACCAGTCTCCAAGATAATGGGTTGGGTGTATAGATCGGGGCGTGGTGCTGTCTGTATGTCATCTGTCGTGTCAGACAGGTGTGGGGCCTTATTGTGTAATGCCGCCTCTGTCCCTTACGTTGAGGTGTATCAAAGGACTGGGGTGTCCAAGTTGCCTAGTGCGTGTTTTCTGCTGCTGCCTAGGGGGTCTGGGACCATCTGTGGCCTGGTCAGACCGAGGTCCTGAGCCTTCTCTGTGTTTCACTTTTACTCTGGGGCTCAGTCCGGCCCGTTAGTCGGGCCTGTCTAGTCTGGAGAGGGTCAGGGGGAGAATATGATAAAAAAAAAAAGAAGGTGGGGAGGAGGGGTGTGAGGGAAAGTTGGGTGAAGAAGGGAAAGGGGGGACGCGGCCGGGAGATTGGGTGCGGGGGGAGGGGTGTGAGGGTGCGGGTTGGTGTGTTGGTTAAGGAGGCCTGCCTGCCCTCCGCGATATATAGGAGCCAAGGGGTCTGGTTACATTTTTCGGAACGGCCCTGGAGGTCCGCCGTCATGGCTTCCATGCCTTGTATTTCTACTACCCTGTCTACCCACTGTTGGAATGTGGGGGCTGCCGTTTTCTTCCAAAATGTTGGAATCAGGGATTTAAATAAAGGGTTTTTAACCTTTTATTAACTGCAGCGGTGTGGGGGCAAAAGGGAGGAGGGGGGAGGTAGAGGGAGCAATAGTATCTCTTTAAGCTAGGAGTATGCATTATACATGAGCCATACCTCTTTAATATGGTTGCAAGTAAATATGATGTTTAAAAGCCACTGATGAATGTAAAATATTGGTGTGTTGAATATTTTTCCCTAATTTAAGTGCCCTGGTACAAATAATGTTTTTTGGAATCACTGCCCTATGGTCTAGTTGATGTATTGTGCATGCACATGGCATTTGTCATGGCATCACGTGACTGAAGCTATTTGAAAACAAAGTCTTAAAACTTTGGTCGCTGTCAAGGAAATCTGTAAGACCGTTCTAGGTCCCAAAAATCAACAGAAAAGTTAGGCAACCTTATTGGATATTTGAAATCTAATTTGTTTTATTACTATTTTATTTTTGTTTATTTTTTGTTTTTACTTTTATTTTTGTTCCTTTTACTTTTTGACGGATCCTTGAACATGTGTTCTAAACATCTCTCAGAAAGTTTACTAAGTTTGACTTAGAAGTTGGTTAGTGATTGTTTATATAAAAGGGCCATTTAAAGTACTTCAAATAATATGTAAGCATAGACTATACAATTTGTACGTTTATTGCACCAGGAATTCTGTATATTACAGCAGGCTGTTGTCTATGTATTCTTGTATGAATATTAGTCGCTGGTAGTGATTTGTATTTCAGCTCTGTTTCATAGAGTATGCTAAGGCCTTTGACACCTGTTAAAGGAACACTGCAGGGCAAGACTTAAAGAATATTATGTTAAGGGGTATCTACATCTTATGCTCATTTTAAAGAGCATAAAAGTTAATCTATACATTGTGCTACCAGATTTTCTAGCAAATGTATTGATTGCGAAAAAAAACTATTTAAAAATAGGTCTTTCTCCTTTCTTTCAATTCTTCGTCAAACTCTGCTATAGAATTGATTGAGAAGGGAGCGTAGAAAATACTTCCAAAAGGTCCATCTCCTCTGTATGTATAGCAACCACAGCGCATGCGTCGTGGTTGGTATGGAAACTTAGTTAGATACTGCTAACTCTGGCTAGGGAGTAAGAACAGAGTGACTGACGTCACTATGTTCAGACGCTGCATGCTGGCAACATAGCCAACATGTCAGCTTCATAGAGTAGGTGAAATGTACCCATGCAGCACAAGTCACAGAAGACAACAGTGGGTTTGTTAATGGAGGTTAGGTGTTACAAAAACAGTAACATCCACAAAGCTAAGAATATAGCAGCACTGGATTGGAGGTAAGATAAGAATATATTAATATGTTACATTGAATACACAGAAATAAATGATGCATTCAGTGCGTTCGTGGGCAATTTACAATAACATTAACCTGTCGTGACGGGTCCACTTTGGACAAAAATATGCCATTATGTGCACAGTATTTACAGAAACAGCAAAAACTACTTGCAGCTTATCTCAATCTCACCTTCCCTGCACATTCAAGAGAGTAGAAAACTGGCTTACTATGGAAGAGTACAGCAGACGTGCACATACATAATTGGCCTAGAGGGTGAGTTTCATTAAAAGGAAAAAAATATATAATCACGAAACACAGCTTGGAAGTGATTGGAAGCCTTTCCCAATCTGTGGGTGACCCTGACATGTCGATGTCACTTTTAGGAATCAGCATGGCTTTTGCTTCATGGCTGCCTACATAAAGTAACTTTTGAGCTTTATTTAATTTGTAATGCTGATTTCATACTCCTTCAAGGACGTGCCTGGAGTCTGGAGACATCTCTTTCTCTTGTTTCCCGAACTCTAGTCTTGTATAGCTCTATTCTAACATGCTTTTGGACACATCTCATTAAGATTTTGTGTATAATTTTCATGTATTCAGCTTATTCCATTCTCAGAGCCTATCTTTGCCTTGCTGTTTGCAGTTCGCTTGTAATTTTTTATGTTGCATAGATATTCACAGATCTTTCCTGTTTTATTTATAGCACATTCTAAGAAATAACAAAAATGCTGATTATTCATGTCTGTCTCTTGATTCCCTGCCCATAGATCATCAGTGAGCATGCACCACGGGGGCTCATGGGAAAAGTATACTTATGAGTAAGTGGCATCATGGGAAAATGGCAGCACTCACTATCAGGTTATGTGTGTTATTTATTGCCTCTGCGGCACACCCTCCACCTAGTAAACACTCCGATATTACAAGGAACTCTCATCAAAAAGTGGTCTGTTTCCCTGTTTAAGATTGCTGTCTGCCTGGGCTCTTGGAGATGTGGAAAGCCTTTTAGAATGGAGTACATGTGCCTGAGAGATGCACTGTTTGTATGAGTTAAAATTATTTTTCCTAAGCTAAGCAAGCTACAATAAGGACTTTGCAAGGGAGCCAGGCTTTATTTCCCAGAATTAAGTTATTTATTAAAGCAAAAAGAGACCTATATATCCAGCTAATCATTTTATTTGATACATTTTTGTCTCTGCTAAACATAACCGTAAATCATTCTTTCCCCTTCATTTATTTTTTTTTGCTGACATATACAAACTATACCCACATTTTTCATGTGTTTTAGAGAGGAGAGAGAATCTTGAATTACATGTAAATATTTTATACATTTTAGTCTTAAGCAACCGTTGCAGCTATGACACAATTGTGAATCACTCTGTTTCCTTTTCTGATTATATATATTTTTTAACGAAACATGTATCTTGGGTCCATTTAGATATAATTACACAGTACAATTGCAACAGGATATACTGCCCTTTCTTAAAGGTAACTTTGTTATAATTCATTATAAAGAACGGCCGAATTATAATTCGTCAGTTTGGGATATTATTTCTCCGTCCATGCAATTAATATGTGTAGGATTTGCAAATGTGCATAGTAACTATCTACGATACTTTGGTGTCTGCTTTGGGAAGTTAGTCAAAGAGCAGTGAGTTGTATTGGAAAGTACCTAAAACAATATCGGACTCGAGATGTCTGAAAATAAATTATGTACAGATAGTTTAACAGAACAATGGGGAAATAGGATATGACATCATAGTCTAGGAATACTGCAGATATATCGGAAGCGTCTGCAAATGTGCACTAATCCACAAGTACAGGAGTTGATTAGCAGCCCAGTGTCTAACACATGTTGCTTTCAATTCATATCTGTCAAACTTTTATTCAAAAATTCATTTTTTTCCCCCAGTGTTCCTTTAATGCAGTGGAGGTTTTCTTGTATTATAACTGTACTATTGTTCAATCTCCTCTACAATTTTGTGACTTCATGCACATGTGTATTGTGTATTATTCACAGCATTAAAGCATTGGTTGAATTGACCGAAGGCAGTTGTACATCCCTCCCAATTATCCGTAGTTTGAGCTCAAATTGCTCTGACCCACTTTTTGGTCCTAGTGGCGGTCTTTTCTCGGAGCTCCATATTGTTGGATTTCTTGGTGTATAATAAAGCTACAGTCCATGTATTTTCTTGTTCTAAATTACATTTTGGTTGTATGAATTATTAGTAAGTCACCCAAATTTCTCAGAGCAGCCCCACTCACACCTAAAATGAAAGTGTCCCTTATGTCCATTTGAAATGTTGTGAATTATGGAGTTTTAGTTTTGTCCCTACTTCCCTTTCCTCTCATTTTTCTCTAACATGCAGTACTTATTCTAAATGTCCTCTTTATTAGGTTAGTACCTTAATTATTAGTATTATTATTTTATTATTTATATAGCGCTAGCAAATTCCGTAGCGCTGTACAATGGGTGGACAAACAGACATGTAGTTGTAACCAGACAAATGGACGGACAGGAACAGAGGGGTCGAGGGTGCTGCTCAATGAGCTTACATGCTAGAGGGAGTGGGGTATAGTGACAATAAGGGTAAAGAAATAGGTTGCTAGAAAAGTATTCACTGGGAACTTAGTAGCTTATTTTTGACAGTTGCAGGAGAGGAGTCATGGGGGGTTAGTTTAAATGATATGCTTTCCTGAAGAAGTGTGTTTTCAAAGCTTTTTTGAAGGAGTAGAGACTGGGTGAAAGTCTAACGGAGAAGGTAAGGGAGTTCCACGGATCACTGTCATAATAAATGTTAACACATTTGAAAATCCAGAGAGGCCCAGGTTCAACAATCTTTAAATTCTTAGTTCAACCAAATATTGATGGTGGTAAGGATAATGCTTGTTTCTCTATTAAAATATGTAGTGATACTAAATAAATGAAGTTCTATGACCAGATAGGTTATGTGACTGAATGAGTGGATTTACTAGACACAGAAAACGGGGTTTAAAAGACATGGGCTGGATAGCTTATCAATACCTTTCTGACAAAACAGCTACGCTGTATTTTACTAAATTAAACACAAGAAAAGAGATGCATTAAATGGATAATCCAAGTACCAAGACATTTGTTAATACGCTGTATTTTTTAAATGTATGAGGCTTAAAGTGTTCACAATGTAAGGGCTCAAAGTGCATAAACGCACTCAAGGCTAACAAGGGGAAGAAGAGGTGAGTGGGCAGAAGGAAGGATGAAGTATTTTTGTCAATGATTCAACAGTGGGAGGTGGGAGAGAGAGCAATGTGGGTCAGAAAAAAAAGGTAAATTATGGTTGAAGAAGTGTTAAGTTTGTCAACTAACAATTTTAGTCGACTAAGATTTTTGAGATTTAGTCGACTAAAACAATTCAGATGACTAAAATATGACTAAAACTAAAATGGCATTTTAGTCAAAAGACTATGACTAAAACTAAATGTAAATTTGCCGCCAAAATTAACACTGCACAAAGGGGCTAAGGAAGGGACAAAAGAGACAGACCAGGGCTTGGGAAAGAAGCACTTAGAGGGGCAGGGAGGATACAAAGAGACACAGAGGGGCTAGGGAAGGGGCAAAAGAGACTGATAGAGGCTTTAACTAAACATATTAGATTTTAGTTGTGTCGACTAAAAGCTCCAGTAGATTAAGTTGACTAGAATTTACTGGACATTTAGTCAACTAGAATTTACTGGAGAATTAGTCTACTTGAATTTACTGGAGATTTAGTCGACTAAAACAATTCAGATGACCAAAATACGACTAAAACTAAAATGGCTTTTTAGTCAAAAGACTATGACTAAAACTAAATTTAAATTTGCTGCCAAAATTAACATTGGGTTGAAGAAATGCACAGCTCTAAATCTAGGTTTTACTTTGGTTCAAAACTTGGGCAATTTACACCACGTCCTTAACGAAATAATGTTTTGTTTTCTTAGGGGCTTTTTTTTGTAGCTGTTGTGAAAACTTAGCATACTTCTAACATAAGAAGTGGGAACACAATAAAAGTGTGATAGTCGTCACTAAAAAAAAATTAAAAAAACACGCACATAGCAGATGGCTACAAGTCTTACCATCTTACAGCTCCTAACTTAACTTTTGTGTTTTTTTAAATCTTTATCATACTAATATATACATATATATTTATCATATTGTTATATGTATTAGTATGATAAATATAAAAACCAAAAAATTTAGGAGCAGATAACATTTTAAGAGCCATGGCTATCTGCTTTCTAGAATCGGCCTGGTTCTGTTAGTTTCAAAGCTGACGGGTTGAACTGTATCTTTTGTTTCCCTATACAGTGTAACAAATGTTTCACACATTAGTGAGATTGTGTGACCAAGCTCAACACAACTGTGTTATGCATCAAATGTATATCTTAGAGATCGTGTTTCAATACAGACTTCAGTAATCACAGTGATATAAATAAGTATTTTGTACATGATCTACCACTTTTCGTTCTTCTAAATTCTAGAAAAGAAAGTAAAGCAATAATGATTGTTCTGAAGATTATGACCGTTTGCTTCCTAGGAAATTGCGACAATATTATATATTACATAACTTTTACTGGTTTCTTTGCTCTAAATGAATAGATAAATGTGAACAGTTGTCCTTCAGCTTTTCCTGAACAGATCCCAGAAGATGTTTGAAAAAGATTGCATGTCATTTTCAGAGCCACCAATAGCTGGAGCATTTGAAATTCTGTTGCCGCACTGATACAAAAAAAACCTCGGGAGATATATATTTATTTATTTTTAACTCTCTCGCCCACTTCCCCTCCCCCGACTTTGTGATAGAAAGAAGTGTGATTACAAAACAAAAACACAACATACAAGGAAATCAATGTATAATATATTACATTCTCAATTCTGCAGGGTAAGATATATTTGAAACCTTGAAACCATTTGGTCTTTGAATTTTGCTGTGATTTTCCTTTAGTTTATTTAGAAGGTTAAAACAAATCTTTCCACAGTGATTGTTGAGAGCCTGTGGTTTGAAGCATCACTTAGTCCCTACTTCCCATATGTTCATCCTGTTGAATATCTATCTATGGACTTCCTGTCCAAAAATAGACTTCTTCCTCTCTTACAGCTTTTTTTAGTACAGCTGACAAGAGAGAATTGTTATTGTTTTGTTAGCACTGTTACAGTTGAACATATGTGTAGATAAATGGAAGGACTATATATAAATATATATTATTATAATCATACATAGCACCAACATATTCCGCAACGCTTTACAATATTACCAAGGGGAAAAACTTAACAAAAAATAAGACCATTACAAAATGTTAGAGGAACTGTTTTGTACAAGACATCAGGAACATTGACGCATTTTACTAACCACCATAGGAACGATAGGTTAATAAGGACCCTGCTCGAAAGACCTTATAAACTAGAAAATAAACTGTGTGTAAGTGATAAAAAACTAAAATAAAAATCAAAGCTTCCAACATAGCAAAGTTATATTATTATAAAACCAAGAAGCAGTGTTTAGAAGATGGTAGTCACTTTGCCACTTTTTGCCATGGTTTGGTGGAATATTTCACAGCAATTGTGAAGCTCAGAAGTAGAAAATAGATGATTGAGCCAAGAAAATATGCCAGGGAAGCCCATCCACATAGCACCATTTAAGTCTGCTTGCATAGGCATAGATGCTCTTCTTTAGTTGTACATAGTAATTGTGCATTTAATGACACATTTTCTCTGCGCTTTTCAGGGACTTTTTCTTTGGTTCCTCTGAATTCAGACACCAGAGATTAATTTCAAGATTGTAGGCCTGTGCTCCAAATCGTGATTGTCCAACGGTCAGTCTTCCCATATATGCTGGGATAATACCGTTAGAATTCACTGTCTAGTGGTTTGAGTGTGAAAAGTCCACTTCGTGTCCTAGTTAACTTATTACTTCTTTAAGGAAGGGAACGCTTAATCAAGGCTGCCTGGCATCATCAGGTAACGAGTTTCCAGGTTTGAAAGACACAATTTTTGCCGTCCTGGGAACTGTTACTTCAGAGGGTCATAAATAGAAATAAAATAAATGGGGGGGATGGACACTTATCTGGTGCATGGCCTTACTTATAAAAGACACTTTGTGTTATCTGTAGATGGCCCTACATGTGAAATAACAAATGTACAACAAGAGAATGTTAACTCTAAATAATAAAGCAGTATGAGCACAAACATTATATAAGTGATAACACTGGGATAAAACTCCCCAAAAATGTCACGTAGATTTCAAACATTGTGTGTGTGAAAGCATACCATTTTAATTTTATGATAAACAAAATGAAACAGTAACACTGAATTAAAGCGGTATTATCTAACAGAAATAAAACTGAATCATTTCTGATAAATATTCCTAAATATCTACAGGAACATGTACACCGTGAAGTCCTTTTCTAACATTAAATTACCGATAGGTTCCAGCCAACTTGTCACTTCTTTCAAATTTATCAGCCAACTCGTACCAGTTTAACTTGGTAACAGAGGTGGCAGTTAAGAGGGAAGGCATACATTTTGATACATTTTGATCATGTTAAAAATAAATATTTTAAAATAGAGACAAAAATGGTCTTGCCAATTGTCAGATATGAATATATGTTATTGTTTTAACAGAAAGATAAAGATAGGATGTGTAGAATGTGAGTGCTCTACATCACCCTAGCTATACAGAATATTAAGCATGTCATAGAGGGACACAAAGGAGCTGAGATATTACTCTTAAAGGACCACTATAGGCACCCAGACCACTTCAGCTTAAAGGGAAACTCCAGTGCCAGGAAAACAATCGACGATTTCCTTCGTCGCTGCTTCCTCCTCCGCTGCCCATCGTCCTCTGTATTGTGTCGGCTGGTGGCCGAGACTGATCCCGCCCACCGGCCGGGGAGACCTAATGCGCATGCGCGGCAATGCCGCGCATGCGCATTAGCACTCCCCATAGGAAAGCATTGAAAATGCATTTCAATGCTTTCCTATGGGGAAATAAGCGACACTGGAGGTCCTCACATAGAGTGAGGATGTCCAGCGACGCTCTAGCTCAGGTTTCCTGTGCTAGAAACCAGGAAGTGCCCTCTAGGGCTGTCTAGTAGACAGCCACTAGAGGTGGAGTTAACCATGCAATGTCATTATTGCAGTTTATAAAAAAACTGCAATAATTACACTTGCAGGGTTAAGAGTAGTGGGAGTTGGCACCCAGACCACTCCAATGGGCAGAAGTGGTCTGGGTGCCTGGAGTGTCCCTTTAATGAAGTGGTCTGGGTGCCAGGTCCATCTAGGGTTAACCCTGCCTGCTGTAAACATAGCAGTTTCAGAGAAACTGCTATGTTTATATATGGGTTAATCCAGCCTCTAGTGGCTGTCTCATTGACAGCCGCTAGAGGCACTTCCGCGATTCTCACTGTGATTTTCACAGTGAGAAGACGCCAGCGTTCATAGGAAAGCATTGAGAATGCTTTCCTATGGACTGACTGAATGCGCGCGCAGCTCTTGCCGCACATGCGCATTCAGCTGATGACGTCGGAAGGAGGAGGAGAGTCCCCAGTACCGAGGGAGCCCAGCGCTGAAGAAAGGTAAGCCTTTAACCTCTTCCTCCAATTAGAGCCCGGTGGGGGGGGACCTAATAATACTATAGTGCCAGGAAAACGAGTTTGTTTTCCTGGCACTATAGTGGTCCTTTAAAGTCTATATATTATTAATTTCCTGAAAATGCAATAAGCTCTGTGAATTAGGACTTGATCTGTTTAAATCACAAATACATTGAAATATTGAATCTACTTACAATTAAGTCCGTTATTATTCTTTACCTGCTCCTCGCAAGTGACTTTTATAACATTACTTACTTTATCTAGATCTAAAAAAAAATGTGTTTTATCTAGATCTTAAATACAAAGCAGTTTGCATAAAAGCATACACACACACAAAAAAAAATGAACACACATCAAAGAAGGACCTTTTAGCAGAACTGTCCACAAACACACTTTCATTCTGCTTACTTGATCTTCTCTATGTTTTTCCCTTAGCTGTATAACATAAAAAAAAAAAAAAATCTAGGTCACCACTGAGGTGTACCTTAAGTCTCTGTGAAGTTGTTTTAGGTTTTAAATGTCTTCATCCTGTTGTAGCGTTTTTTAAGAACCAGTATTTTCAAAAAGAGTTTGCATTTGCTGTTCAGCGCAAGAAGATTATCTTTGAATATCTCAGTGGAGAAAATATAAAATAAAAAAAATATATATATATATATATACACACACATATACTCTACACTACTATATAGATATAATAAAAATATGTGAATTAAGAAATGTAGTGATATGTTATTCGAGAGAGAGAAAAAACCATTTAACATTATGAATTTACCACATTTTTGTCTGCCTTTTACAAATGTTCTCACTTATTTTACAGCATTGTGTTCCATATATTTTGCATTGCTCATTTTTCAGCAGCAGAGCTAGGCTGCTTATGGTAATATGATAAACTGCAATCAGTTGAATAGCTTTCAACTACTAGACTAGATAGAACAACATTCGAATCCATGTACTCTCTGTTCTGCCATGTGTTTTTGTAACCTAATGAAAGTGGCAAAAAATGTTTTTAAGTTTAAGTGGTGGAGTATGCAAGCTTGTGTCTACTTACGTCAAAAATGTACTATCTCTCCCAAGGGCATGTCATGTTTTGTATTTTACTAAACACAGTTTCTACATAGAAGTAGGACTAAACAAGAGACTGATGGAGTCCAGACAAGGAATAGCACCTAAAATCTAACTTTTTTTTCCCCATGGATTTTAATTAGCTCTTTATGGATATGCATCTAAAATAGCAGACTAGCTGATGTTCTTAAAAGTGTCAACATCTGGAATAAGGTGATAAACCTACTTGTACAAGTGAGTTTACTTTCAGCTGTGTCACAGAAAATTCAGTATTGTTGAACATATGTAATCTATATTTAAAAAAAGTAAAACCTATATTGAATGAGGGGAAAAAAACATCTGCATTCCTGACATTAGCTGCATGGTTTTTCTTGTTCCTTTACCATTTTAACTTCTACATGTAAATCTATCATATTTTCTTAAGGCTAAGACACGGAAGGTGATGGCAGTTAAAAAGAACAATGCATTAGTCATAGCTTTAACTTTAACTTTCACCCCAGCTGCTGTATGTATTTACTTTCTTCTCTTCAAATGTGTTGAAGCATGAATAAAAATAAAAATATCTTCCTCTTCTTACAGGGACTCTAGAGTGGATTTTAAAAAACACATTTTGTGCGTATTAGCATTACTACATAAAATATGCATTTGTTTAAAAAAATTATACACGCACATCCTTTACTCTGTGCCTTTTCATCCCCTAACCTTGGACAGAAAATTGGCTTCTCTTTCTTCACCCTTTGAGATTAAAAAGATAAAGTGTCATTCCCCCTTTAAAGTTAGACTCCATGCACTGAATTGAAATGACTAAAAACCCTTTGTGCATGTACCTTGTTTACTTGAGATCGTCACCTTGTGCGTTGGTGTTAATAGGCAGTACTGCTCATACATTAGCATTTAGCACAACTATTTGCTTAGTACAGATTTATTGAGAACATTAAAGTAGGTCACGAGAGAGCATGAAGAGGAGAATTATTTTCTTAACTTACTTTTGCACCTTTACCGAAATGTCAGAACTTCTGTAATTCTTCTTAAGGATTCTCAAATATTGCAAATAATGCTTTTTTTAAGCAGGAGAACCATTCCCTGAAAAATTAATGTGTGAATGGTTTTGAAAGTTGATGATAAAGATTTTGGGGCAAGTGGATCATAATGAATTCTGCCTTTTTACCTGATATTACCTTTTTAAATTATTTTTCATTAAATTTTTATATTCAAAGCATATTAATTTATTCACTACAGTATAAAACATTAAAACAGTTTTTTTTTGTTCTTTTTGATTAGTGTCTTATAGTAACCTCTTATCAAGAATATTTATATTACACACGCCTTTACGATAAATGCTTAAAAGAAGTATGAGTCACAACAAACAGTACAGTGGCAGATTACATCAGAGAGACCCTATGTGTAGGCTAATTCAATGCAAGGATGTGAGGAAGAGATGAGTTGTTTCCCAAGATTTAAGAGTAAAATTGTCGCTAAAGTTTATGGGATGAAGTACAGTCCAATAATTCCGTCTAGACACAGCACTTCTCTGCTAGTTCAAACAAAAGGGTTGGGGGGGACAGACAAATGTCAAACCAGATGTATGGAAGCCAAATAGCTATATTTAACAAACTTAAATTAAGACCTACTGAGCTTTAGGATATTCCTTATTAGTAAAAACTATCTGCGTAATGACAGTATTTCAGCAAATAACAAGCCTCTTCAAATCTGAGATTTCCGTTACAAGCAGTATATCTATGTCTTTAAAAATATAAAATAAATTAAATAAACGGCATAAACATTACCATTAACTTTTCACACTACAATATACAATGAAGAATGTTTAGCCTACATATCTGTCTAAACACAAACCAAAAGGCCATTCCAAAAGGTGTTTT
Organism: Pelobates cultripes; assembly: GCA_933207985.1. Lineage (NCBI taxonomy): Eukaryota > Metazoa > Chordata > Amphibia > Anura > Pelobatidae > Pelobates > Pelobates cultripes. The sequence continues at coordinate 273,619,673 of OW240913.1, forward strand.
ATTTTACTTCTGAATTAATGTGTTTTTGATTATGTTTACATTTTTGGATGTCATTTCTAAAACAGACATGTCACCATAAATATTCGTTGAGAATATTGACCCAGAATGGCTCATTGTACACTATTCGCAAATTTGATGTTTGTCTTGCCTTCCGATTTTCATCAATTTACATTTTCTCCATTTTATTAAAGTAATTATTATATAAATTTTATAAAATGTTCCAGGAATGTAATATATCATTTTGCAACTTACGATGTTCTACTTTACGTGTTCTCACTACAATTCTAAATTGTGATGCACTCAGCTAATACAAATATTATAGTTTTAACAAACAAAGTAAAGACTTAATTTCCTCCCAGTACATGCAATTGTTATATTTCTTAAGGATATACATGTGAGCGCTCTCGATGTCTGATCCCACATTGTCAGACAATTTCATTTTTTTCATTGTCCAGAAGAGGCCACTATTGTAGCAAATTATGCCTCATATAGCTTTCTTTTTCATTGTACGGGTGAGAAGTCCGCTCTTTGACATTTTACATGCTCTGTATTACTGCGAAAAGCATAAACCAACAGATTCTTTTGGTATGTTTGAGCAGTGCTGCAAGGTTTGTTTTTTTGTGTGTGTGTGAACATATCTTGACTACAACAGCATTCATTACAATACCAGCAAAAATTAAATATATAAAAATATTTGAGCAAACGACAAACCTAGTCTTATTTATTTGAGTACACCTATCTTAACAAAATGCATGTTCTAAATTGCTTGGCTCCTGCCAAAGGGTATTACTTCATTGAAACAATGGTGGATATGTGGAATAACCTTCATGTAGAAACAATGTGAGCCTTTCAGAAGGCTAAATGACTATAAAACCCTACACAAACCCTGTTTGTTTTTGTTATTTTGTAGCCTCAAATATTAGATTTCAGAAATTTTCCAGTGTCTTTATCATCATTTTGTGATCTTGTTTTTACTTTTGTACTGTTTCTTGACACAAGTTATTATTGTGTGGAATCACTTTTACCTAATTCATGTGTGCTTAAAATTCTCGAATGGATAGATCCACTCCCTAACGCTAGCAAAAGAGCATATTTTTTGCACCACATGCACAATGTTGCAAGTTTACTAAATCTAATAAATTGTGTTCGTTATTTCATTAAACTGTATACGTATAAATTCAATTAAAAAATCTTTTTATTTAGATATTTTTATATGTGCACTTTATTTTTAAGATAAGTATAATTTTTTTAATCACATACATATCAATTATAAATTAGGCTAATTTGAAATGTATTGTTCTAGGTGCAATATAATGCACTCTCTCCTTGCCTGTGTAGCTTAATCCTGTAAATTCATCGCATCCTGCCAGTGAGTCACCTTTGTGGCAACACTATACGTACACGTTCCACATCACTCCTTCTTCTTCTTCACTGAAGGGTTTCATTTACAGATTGGTGATATGAAACCGTTCTCCCATTATCTTTTCATAGGCCTCTTGTTGTGCCCATTGTCAATAAAGCATGCCTGACACTATGATCTGAGACGCTGCACTATCATTGAATTGAGTGACATTTTCTGAATGTGATAGTTTCCAGTAAGTTAACACAATAAACTCAGGTTGAGTAGCGCTTTGTGTAATGTGTATATTTAAGTTCATCAAGAAGTAACAGATGTGCTTTTCTGGTAGAGATTTGGGTATTTTAGCATGTATATTTTTATTTTTAAAGAGATTCATGTACAGGTAATTGAGTATACTCTTTATGGTATTTTTAAAAAATATATATTGTTTTCTATTCGTAAATAGTAAGACGGTGGTGACAGTAGTTGAACAGTGCTGGCATAGATATTTTAATGAAATAGGATATTCTGAATCATTTGTAGCACACATCATTTGATAGATTAACACCATTACCAGATAATGGCTTGCTAATATGGATTGTAAGGGTGCAATTGCTTTCGGCCAGGAAGTCCTATACGACCATGGACTATTGTTTCACTTGTTGGTTTATTGTGGGAACAATGAATCTGCGGTCACATCATCTTCTTTGTTGTGATGTATTACTAAATAAATGTGTGACAATATAATATCATTACTTGGTGCAGTCTATAATACCTAGAGTGAGAATAGGACACTCATTCCAAACACTGATCTCTTGTTGTTGAAAACCAGACCTTCCTGAGAATTATGCGTTACAGCTCTTCCCTTCCCCATGTCCAAAATGAAGTAACAGGTCAAAGTACTGGTAGCAGAGAGGACCAAAATATTTTGCCTGTATTGAGTCTTTTGTAGCTTTTTCTTTGCTCTTGCTTTTGCAGTCAGCTTCCCATCATGCATCTGTATATTCCTATGGACTTTCATTTATTAAGGAACATTCATTGCTTTGCGTGTGTATGAGTAAACCAGGCAGCGAAGGCATATGGATGTATTTTGTACGTGTGATGGTCTACATCCAAAACTTACTGATTGCCTAAAACCAGAGCTTACTAATTTATTAGCTTCTTGTAACACATGTTATGAGTGTGCAAGAGTAAAATCGTAGTAAACTGTTGGTGTGTGATTCATTGGTAAATAGATGTTAACTAGAACCTGTAACTGTAAAGGTATTTTTTTACATTTTGTGGTACCTAAATATTTCAGAGAAGTGTCATGCATTTAGGTTAATAGATGCCTGGTTATGGTGAATGCAGTCTTGAAGTCATCACTGGGCTTAGGTATGTCTTCTTTTGTACCTGCATCACTGTTGAAATAAATCTTTACACAAGAAACCCTCAAACTAAGTGGTCACCAAATGAATCACCCAACTATATTTGGTAATTTCCTTTCTTTAAAATCTTGTGACTGACAGTCATAATGGTGGTTTACTGTAACTCGTATTTATGATGTTTCTCAAGTTATGTATCATATGGGAATCATATAGCTGGATCTATGGGAGCCTGGAATGTGAACGCTTTAATTTAACTTGTTTTCTTATACTTTCACTGTTTTTTCATTGTGCAGTGTCCCCTTTTCACTGTTTTCCTTTAATAAACGCAACTTTTCACCACATACTTTGAGAAACAGACTGTAAAGTATAATCACTCCTTGTGAGCCAAAGATCTTACAGTTCCATCATGTTTTACAACAAAACACTACAAATATGTTCATGAAACATCAAGTTTAATTTAGACCACAAGATGAAATCTGCTGCTTGTAGTGTTTATGTCTTGCCTGGCTTGCCCAATGTATTAAACTCCACTTGGCCCGACTATCAATCTGCTTGTAGCAGAACTAAATGAAGCAGTTTAAATAAGCATATGCTTTAAACTCAGGGAATTGATCTATATTCTTTTGAATGGTAAGTACTTCCCAAGCTCTCAAACAAGGTCTCAACATGTATTGTCAAAGCCAAAGGGCTCGGTAGACTAGGCAGGTACTAAGAAGACAAGGTCACCCATTTGAATCAGAGTAAATTTATGAAGAAACCTATTTTTGGTACACTTGCTACAGCTTGATATTTGGAAAATTGACCACACAAGCGGAATTGAAAAATTCCTCTGTTTTATTTACAATTGTAGTATAAGAAATTTAGTTAATGGGACGCTCTAAGCACCAAAAACCACTACAGTGTAATGTAGTGATTCTGGTGCAAGGACAGTGTGGAAACAGAACCTGGGTACTCCTACCTTCATAACCACTACAATCGGCTGTAATTGGTGTAATGGTTGGAGTAACACTTTAATTCTCAGCTTATCCTGGCGCTCCAATTCTTAATGGGATTTTAACCCACAATCCTCTGCTCAGTAGATATTATGGCACAGTGAGTAAGGCTCCTCTTCAGCTTCATGACAGATGACCTTTCGGTTCTCAGATAAGAAAGATGTGTGCCTGTCAGAGGAAGAACTGTGCAGCTGGAAAAACCAAAGTGCGTTGTAGACTACAACAGGTATATGGGGAGTAGACTTGGCTGACCAATGTATACAGCCTTATCTGGTAAACCGAAAAAGTATGTTCTGGTAAAAGAAAATCGCAATCTATTTAAGCCAGGTTGCAATTTATATGTGCTATATAAAAAAGCAGCCATGGGTAGGCAATACCCATTTCTTGATTTTATGTTGACACTTTTGTCCGATATTTTATTTACCCAGTTCCCCAATCCTCCCTCTTCGGAATCAGATGTCCAAAGATATTGTGGCAAGCCCTTTCCTTCCTGAAATCTCCCCCCCACCACACCCTGTAAAAAGTCACCTAATATACAGTGTTGTGTTTGCTATCAGAAAAGAATCTGAAAGGACTCCGATTATTACTGCCCGTCTCTACCTGTCCTCTGCATAATAGACTGTTTCATAGTCTACCATACAGAGCTGAACTATTAAATCACTCTGTATGGGACTTTGTCAGTTTGATTGTTCTGTATTTCTCACCTCCTTTCAACTTAATTACTGTTTGATGGCTGCTTGTACCAACTTTTTTGGTTGTTATACCAATGACTTTGACTTCTAGAGTCCCATTACCTTGGCTGGTCACTGTTTACATTAGGTCCAGTCCTTATAAAGTGGCTACACCAAATACTACATTTAGAATACTTGTTAAATGGTATGTCATCATGGGGGCAATATTCTCTCAAAGGCGATATATGCACACATAATCACTTTGTCAATTTTACAAGTTGAAAAGGGCATCTTACCCAGTAATTTTTATGCCCTACTCACCTCATATCCAGTTTATTTGCTGCTGATTCCAGGTCTAATATATTCCTAGGTGGGGACTGTTCCCCCAGGGCCGCACTGGCCCACCGGGATACCGGGAAATTTCCCGGTGGGCCGGTACACTAGGGGGCCGGTACGCGGCCGCCCAGTGTGCACCAGCCCGGGCTGCAATTACAGGGTGACCGGCAGGGGGGTATGCGCTCCCCTCCTGCCGGTCACAGAATGTAGTGTGGCTGAGCAGGCAGACCGCGGTAGGGGAGCTTCTGTTCCCCTACCCGGTCTGGCAGGAAGCGAGAACGCTCCTCCCGCGAGCAGGCAGGTTGGAGCGTTGCCGTGCATTACCATTGCAACGTTCCGACCTGTCTGCTGTTCTCGCGGGAGGAGAGCGAAGTCCGCCTGCAGCCAGAGGAGCTGCAGGCTGAACAGCACGCACCACCACTGGACCACCAGGGATTGAAGAGTAGCCGTCTCCCCTAACCAAAGGTAAAGGGGGAGGGGGTAAAGTAAAGCTTTTTTTTAATATATTATTGCCCATACACACACTACATATCCCCCCCATACACACACTACACCCCCTACTCCCACCAACAGAACTCCTCCACACACACACAGAACCCCTCCATGCACACAGAACCTCTTCACGCTCACAGAACCTCTTCACGCTCACAGAACTCCTCCACATGCACACAGAACCCCTTCACGCTCACAGAACCCCTCCATGCACACAGAACCCCTTCACGCTCACAGAACCCCTCCACGCACACACAGAACCCCTCCACGCACACAGAGAACCCCTCCATGCACACAGAACCCCTCCATGCACAGAGAACCCCTTCACGCTCACAGAACCCCTCCACACACATACAGAACCCCTCCACGCTCACAGAACCCCTCCACGCTCACAGAACCCCTCCATGCACACAGAACCCCTTCACGCACACAGAACCCCTCCACACACAAACGGCACTCTCTCCACACACAGACAGCACACACACACACACACACTAAACCGCTACACACACTGCACCCCCTCCAAATACACACCACACCCCCCACACACTGCACACCCCAAACACCGAACACGCACACTGCACCCCTCACTGTAGTCTGTGTGTGTGCTTGTATTCACCAGTCTGTGCGCGTGTAATCACCAGTCTGTGCGCGTGTAATCACCAGTCTGTGTGTATATTCCGCAGTGTCTATATGTGTGTATTCAGCAGCCAGTGTATATATTCAGCAGTCTGTGTGTGTTTTTTGCGGTTTGTATGTATTTAGCAGTCTGTCTGTGTGTGTAAGTATTGTATTTGTTGGAGGTACCAATAAATATAAGCCTAATTTTATTGATAATTTATATTTTTATTTCTTTGAGTGGTTGCGTAGTCAGGGCCCCAGTGCATTGGTTTGCCCAGTGGACTATTATGCTGTTACGATGGCCCTGGTCTAGGGTATGTGTGTGCTCTGATGATCATGCTCCTACAAAATGTAAATGAAAAGACACTAATTTGAGTACCAGGAAGGGGATGAGCTGTAACAGCCACTTCTGACCAAGAAGAGATTAAAAACTTATGTATTTCTCTGTTTTGTTTTGGGGTTTTTTTTAGCGAATTTTTATCGCTAATGGGTGTCCCATTTTTATATTTTCAAAATCTGGTCACCCTAGACACATGGAAGGTTGAGAGGGGGCATAGGGACACATGTAGGACTGGGAGAGAGGGCTAATGGGACACATGTGGGGGCTACTGGATTATATGCAAATGCACGTCTGCGTCTGCTTACAATAAATCTGCTCTGCTTTATTTTGAAGCCCTATAAGTGCTTTCTTTCATGTTTGAGTGCTAGTTTTCAGGGTTTTTTTTCGCTTCCATATCTGCACACTATGCTGGCGCGATGCATTACGGGGCTGGTATGGAATTTTTTTCCAGGGCTGCTTTTCATTCCCAGTCCGGCCCTGGTTCCACCTGAACCCACATTTCACTAGAGCAGGTCATTGCTCTAGTAGATGTAAGTAGGTGTATCATTTTCTTGTTATTATATACCTACATACTACACCATATGGTTTATCTCTTTCCTTTTATATGCTGACCACATCCACCTGAAAGCCTAGCAGGGCTGCTTCACACCAAGAAATCCATAGACGGGGATTATTCCGTCCAGGCTCCCTAAATAGAGCTTATATAGCTCTATAAAGTGTGAGTGTTCATTTGGCACTATACAATTGTTTTCACTATCACCACTACGTACTGCACTATTATTGTGTCTTTTTATTTTATTTTAAGATTTATACCTCTGGACTTCGTTCCAATTACGTATGTAACTTTTTTGTCATTAGCGCTGTTCACCTTATTATATTTTCTACCTTGATTTATTTTGCACAAGGTTGGGGGAAGACCTTGTTTGGTAAATTGCAGCTCGTGCCAGAGAGTGATTTTACTGTGACTTACCCTCAAAAATCGATATGATGGGGTAATATTATATTTGTGAGACCGTGTGTAATAAAAATACTGGGAAGTTCTTGCACTTAACTCTTATCAGGATTATGACATTTCCTGTGAAAATGGAATTCACATGTGTGTGAATAAAACACAAAAGAAACTATGAACACTAAATGGGGCTAGCATGTGTGATAAAGTGGCTATAGACCAAACAAATCAAATTACGCCATTTGGAATACCCTGGGTTGCCTACTTTGAAAAATGATATGCCGTCATGAGGGTAATTTTCTTTCTTGTGCTGCCACACTGCCTCAAAGGTGACATAGGCCCAGAAAATCACTTTGTCAAATTTCCAAGTTGAAATGGACGTGTAACTTATTTGGCCCTGTGACTTTCCTGAAGACCTGTAAAACCGATGCATGTTAAAAACTGCTGGTGTGATAATGCAAGTAAAAATAGCTTTATTACACGAACACACATCAGGATCAGGCCTGTGAAAAAAGAATGTGTGTGTGTGAGAAAAACATAAATGTATAATCAGAAAATGGTGCCTGCATTTATGATAAAGTAGCTAGACCAAACTTCTCGAAATACGCAATTTGGAATAATTTGGGTTGCCTACTTTTGAAAATGGCATGCCATAATGGTTGAAATGTAATCACCCAGACTGCCATTCTCTCCCAAAAGCCCAGAAAATCAATTTGTCAAATTTCCAGGTATGAAGACTGTAATGGGTAAGCCCTACATTTGACCTTGTAACTTTACAAAACACCATAAAACCTGTATGATGGGGGTAATTCTCATTTCTGGCTGATATACAGTCTCAAAGGCAACATAGGCCTAGAAAACCAATCTGGCAATATTCAATGTGTAAAACCTGAAAAAGGGAAAGCCATATATTTGAACCTGTAACTTTTCAAAACACCTTAAAACTTGTACATGGGGGGCATTGTTGTACTCTGGGGACATTACCGCATACAAATATGTATATTTTATTGCAGTAAAATCTAACTGTATTATGACATTCACTGTTAAAATGCCACACAGAACTTGAAAAATAACATTTCTTTTTTGATTTTTTTTTAGATTTCATTCATATTAATTTGTTTCATATATAAATATTTGATGTGAAATTAAAGCTCTGTTTCTCCTGAACAAAATGATATATAATAAGTGTGGATGTACTTAATATGAAAGGTAAATTATAGTTAAACAGACATATAGCTCGAATTCTAGGTTTTGTTTTGGTCAGAACAATTGCCTCCGTCCTTAAGCGGTTAAGCTGAAGTTGTTTTGGTGCTTAGAGTATCTCTTTACCAACCTATACCTTCATTCAAGTATTCTGATGAAGCTATTTGTTATCAAAGCTCCAAGTACACATGTTTTACAAGCTACTAGGGTCATACTAGGGCTTCCTTTGTGACCTCATTTAGTGATTTGGTGAGGTTATGGCTCTAATGATTTAGGACAATTAATGCAGTTTTAAGTGGCAGAATGCATTGGGTCGGTTGTTTTACAGTTCACTGAGCAGTGTGCTCGCCCTATGCAAGGAAGATAGGTTGTCAACGTGTTTGGCATATCTCTTTAAGCTAGGGGAGTAAAAAAACAAACAAAAGGAAGCAGGCAGTATTATGGATGGAAAGCTTTCCAAATTATCTGAGCAGAGTAGAAAGTAGTCACAGGGGCTTGAATGGCCAACTGATAGCGAAAAGGGTCCATATTAACATGTAATAAATAGATGGAGAAGTGTATTGTGAGCAATTCTGGCCTTATTAATGTGTGTCCATGTTTTCCTGGCAGGCAGCCCTGTTTTTATCGCAGTGTGCATAAATAATTGTTTTATAACTACAGCTGGGAGCAGGCTGCTGACAGATAAAGCAATGATTTCTATGCCAGTGATCTGTCTGCGTGTTTTGTCTGAAGATTACATATTATTCTTATCAGGACAAAAATGAATTTAAACACATATTAGCTGAGAATAGTTTCACTTTTTGCAGCTGGAGGATAGCAGAAGCTTCTTAGCTTATTTTTTTTTTCTTTTTCTTTTTTTGTCACATGCACGCTAGTTTCACACAATTGATTAGAAAAAGCATAAGGCAAGTACCGAAAGCCACAACACAGCACGTAAATATCGTACCATGGTTTCCTTTTAAAGATATGAGAAGAAACGTTTTAGAGAACAGGATTACTGCACATGAGCATGGTTTTACAGTTTGGGCAAAAAATACACATGTACTCTTAGCAGAGTTTCAGTATTAACCCTTTCTGCTGCAAAGAGGCAACTCTGGTGTATTGGTGGGCTCAAACCATGCAATTTAAAAATAATGCTTGTGGCTAGAGTGTAACTGTGTTTTAAAGGAAACTCATTGAATACCAAACACTTGGTTCAACGGGTCAATTAAGGACAACTAAAGTTCATTAGATGAAAAAAATGTATATTCTTGGAACTTTGCAGATTATTGCTGATAAAGCACCCTGATCTAGTAACAAAAGAAAAGGTGGTGTTAAAGTGGAAAGAAGCTTTATGTATTGCCAAGCATTTATGAAGTGTCCGGTTGAATAAAAACGTTGTGTGTATGTAATACATATCTCGGTCCTGACGGGCACACACACACACACCACCACCACCACCCTCTCCTTTTTATTTCGTGGAATTTTCAGTGGGTGCTGTAACATGTTCAAGGTGTTTATCTTTGGTACGTATGAAGTATGAAATGGAACACCCCTGTTTAAAGAATGTATGTAGTTAAACATATACTGCTCCTTTGCCAGATAACTTGTTGTTCTTAGAGTTTCAGATGTGTTGCTCAGCTGTCTCCCTTAAAGGGACACTATAGGCACCCAGACCACTACATCTCAATGAAGTGATCTGGGTGTCATGTGCTCAAGGCACCATACACCACTGAACACCACGTATAGCGCCATTCCAGAGTTATCTGCCAAACAGTTTTAGAACTGTTTGACCCTAGCTGGGTCCCACCAGAACGTGTAGTGTACCTGGTCTACTCAGAACTGGAGAAGCTGAAAGTCAGTTTGCAAAGACTGAGCTATACATCATGTTCTGAAAACAACAAATGTGTTGCGGGCACCGAACGGGACCCAGGTAAATGTAAAACTTTGCTCAAACTTTGCTCAAACTGTCTAATTATTCAGGGATGACGCCAAAGCACTCCTGGCACCCAGGGCCGGCGCTTCCATTAGGCCACTTAGGCACCTGTCTCACTAGGGGCACCGCAGTAGAGGTAAGCGCATGAGCGGTACTGCCGGAGGGCAGGCTGCAGAATATGCCGCCCGAAAGGGAAATCAAAAAGGTCCGGCATTTTCTCAGTGAGCCTCCCCCTTCCGAAGCCGTGGATCGTGGTCACAGGCCGCCCCTGGTGCAGAGTGGGAGGAGGGAGGACTTGGTCTGTACTTCCTGGCCAAGTTTTCATGTGACCCTATAGTGTTAACACGACCATCTACCCCCCTGGGCCCCTCATGCCTCCATAAATATACTAAAAATCGTACTGTATTCAAGCCAGACACTGTAAATCTGCATGCTGTTAGACTCAGGAAAAACAAGCAGTCTGCTGACACGTGATAGCCTGATCCAATCACAGTGCTTCCCCATAGGATTGGCTGAGACTGACAAGGAGGCAGATCAGGGGCAGAGCCAGCATGATTCAAACACAGCCCTGGCCAATCAGCATCTCCTCATATAGATGAATTGAATCAGTGAATCTCTATGAGGAAAGTTCAGTGTCTGCATGCAGTGGGAGGAGATACTGAATCACAGGATGCTCGTGCACAGCAGATCTGAGTGGATGGAGGCATATTATGCCTCCATCAACTCAGAAGTCCCTCTGGTTCACTCTGAGTGACTGCAACCGGAGGTGTTCCTAGCTTTCAATGTAAACACTGTATTTTCTCAGACTATAGTGTCCCTTTTACATTTTAATAAATATTCACTTTACATTACATTAAAAAATGGCAAAGAAGAAGAATTTGCTAATTAAATGGGCTGTGCATGCCTATGCGTAGCACGTGGCGGCTTTACTGGAGTCTGGGCAAATAAGTTGCCCAGGCAGACCCAGCAAAGAGCCTTAATACTGGCTTGTCAGTTATACCGCTGTAGAGGCAGGGATGGGGGCATATGTTATGTCATAACATGGGTGGATGATATGGGTAGGACATTGTGATGTCACAATATGGGGGGTGGAGGGGCGGCAAATAATTTTTTCGCTTAGGACGGCAAAAATCCTTGCATCGGCCCTGTTGGCATCATAACCACTACAGCTGGTTGGAGTGTTCCTTTGTAGCCTAAACTAATACAAACCACGTTGCAGTGATGCCTGGTTTTTGCAACACAGCACCACATCGCACGGGGCATTGTGAACACCCTATTCTAAGTGAGTGAGCACAGGACTTTTCTTTTTGTATTTGTATTCACTTTTTGTATCACACAGCTAGGTTACAATGCTGCCGCCCATCCCATGTGTTCCCTATTAAGGGCTAATAGGTATATAGGGGTGTATATAAAAAAATACCCCTTTCTGTCTCATTAGAAATATCTTTGCCAGAAGCTCAGTGAAGCAGGGTGAAGGGTCAGAGTAGGACCCGTCTAGGGGGGTCTCCCTTGACACTGGCAGGCGGACATTCTCTCCAGTGGCCATTGGAGTAACTGGGTGACCTCTATTTGTTTAAATATACATAGGGATTAAGTAAAAGAGCGCAGGTAACTTTTTCTTTGTTTTTTACCCTATTTTGACACTGTATAAACATTTTCAAAATATATAGATCTTTTATCACCGGAATATCATAGCTTGCGCGGCTGACGGGAGTGCTTGCCGAAAAGCCTGAAAGTTGAAACGAGACAGACTGTCAGCTGATATGTTACTAATGCCTGGCACTTAAAAGCAGACCAAGTAGAAATTGTGACATGCTGCTAACCACGTGAGTTTCCTGAGAAATCTCATGATTGTTAGGGATGATGAACAGCCTTTGTTAATGATGTGACATGTGGCTTGGTTGTTTGTGTGGCAACGAACTGACAAGCCTGACCATAAATGTCCAATGCTACAATGGGGTAAATCTCAAAAAGAGCTGAGGGTGTAAAAAAGCCTTTTAAGTCATCGACTTCTTCAGGCCACCTACCCCAAAGCCATTTGTTCCCAAAGATTGCTGAAAAACCCGTGGTAGACGCCGTGTCTGACCATATGGTTGGTTTGTATCCTGGGAGGAACAAGCTTTTACCATTCCAAGTGGTCAAGAATTCTTTCCACATGTGCAGGTCTGCTGTGGCGTGCATATCCTTGGACAGTCTATGGTTGTCGTGTTGGAAGTGTGGAAAAAGACAGAGAAGTCTGGATATGAAAGCCCGCCCTAGAGGCATGATGCGCATGGCAACGTTCAAGGAACCTATGAGAGATTGAAGTTCCATGCGATTGCAAGTACCCAGCAATATGTAGTGATTTATGCTGTTGAGAATGTTTGTAATTTTCTCTTGCGTGGATGCTGAGTCGAGTCGTATGCCCAGAAATGTAATGACGGTGTCTGGACCTTCAGTTTTCTTAGGGGATACTGGGACTCCCAAGTGGTTAAACATACTAATGATATCTGGGGGAAAGGAGTTCTCTTCGATCAGCAAAAAGTCATCCAGATAATGGATGACTATGGGGTATCTGGAAATGTTAAGTAACAACCAGCAAAGTGATTATGCAAATGTGTTGAAGATTTTGGGGCTACTTTTTGACCCAAAGGCTAAGCGGGAGAAAAAATAATAGTTGTCTGCCCATTTGATGCCATGTAAGTGCCAGAGTGTAGGGTGGATAGGTAGTAGTTTGAAGGCATTTGTAATGTCTGTCTTACATAGCTAGGCTCCGACCCCTGCTTGCGTGATGGCTGTGATGGCATAATCTATAGTGGCATATTGTAGGGGAAACTCTTTGGAGGGAATGAGGGGAGTTGAGACTTGGGTTAGTAGAGGTATGAGGGGCTGACAGATCTATAATGAGTCTCTGCTTAAGGGAAGATTTCCCTATGACTATCCCGATGAGATTTGTGCGCCATGCCGTAAATGGTGTGGTTTTAAAAGGCCCGAACAAAAACCCCTCTTCCAATTCTTGGGCAATGAGCATATTTATGGCCGTTGGGTTCTGTTGCGCTGATTGTAAATTTGGGCATTCAAGATGGCCTGTGGGCATATGTATGATGCCTGTATGGAATCCCTCTGAAAAAACAGAAATTAGAAAATCTACCAGATGTCTGGAGGGGTGATTGGTCAGTAGTGCTGAGAAGACATGAATGTTAACAGACGTTAGGTATGGTTTAGGGTACATTTTATTTGGACACATGGTTTTTGCATGTGTCCTGAAACATTGTGAACAAATATGCAATAACCTGCATGCACTAAAGCTACATGTGCCCACATTGAAATTATTGCAAACCTTGGATTTGCCAAAGAAAATGATGGGACGACCCAGTTTGTCTCTGGTGGTTTTCTCAGTTCTACCAGCGTAGCTAGTGCTAGGTTACTGATTATGGTCGTATGCCGTGCTAGAACAAAATTAGTAGTGTGGGTAGTAGAAGAGCCGGATGCACAAGCCGGTGTTTTGAGACCTGCGAAGTGTCTACAGAATATTTCCGTATCTAGTCTGCTCCAGTTGATACGGGTACCATACTGGGAGAGCGCTCCAGACACCTTGGTGGAAAATGACCTATGGTAGTCGCTTGTGCATGTGATCATATTCTTCCCTTCTATTAGGGTACACCTCACAAATGACATCTCTAAATATACCAAATGCTAAAACAAATTCAGGGATGGTCCGTTTCCAGTTTAACCTGGAGTCTTTGGATCTGACCACCACAGATACTTCGTCATACATGTAAGTCTTATTCTCAACCACATCCTGGGAGGCAATTAGTAGGGATGCTAGGTTGACATCTTTGCCTTCCAGGATGTCTCTCTTAATGTGGGCTGGTATCGTGTGTGCAGGATCAAAGTCCTGATAATCTGAAGAGGCAATAGTAACCATAGCCCGTGGTTCGGTTGGTGACTGTTGTACGGTGTCAGGAAGTCCAACTTTGGTGAGGGCTGTGGTGACCGCCTTGAGGTTAGCCAGGCTGTCGTTAACCTTGCCCATGGAGTTCATGAGCGAGGCCAGCATAGCCTGAATGCCACCCGAGTTGGTGTTGCTGGGGCCTTCTATTAGGGTACACCTCACAAATGACATCTCTAAATATACCAAATGCTAAAACAAATTCAGGGATGGTCCGTTTCCAGTTTAACCTGGAGTCTTTGGATCTGACCACCACAGATACTTCGTCATACATGTAAGTCTTATTCTCGACCACATCCTGGGAGGCAATTAGTAGGGATGCTAGGGTGACATCTTTGCCTTGATCGATGCTGGACTGGCAACATCTCCCCTACGTGAAGGTGTCTCGACCCTAGCTGGGGTGCTATGAAGAGATATCTCTTCGTCACCTTCATGAGTCATACTTAAATAAAAGATAAAATTATTATTTGAACAGAGTCGTTTAGTACTGGCTTGCTAGCTATGCTATGAGGTGAAACCATTATACTCATAGTTTTGGTGACAGGTGAGGCCCTGCTAGTTGCCAAGTGGCTTGAGAGGCTTTATCTATTCATTGGCGCAAGGGGATTTTTGTGGCCACCGAACGTTGTGGCAGGATTTTGGCCTCTCGGTGACTGTAACCAGAAAATAGGAAGGGGAGTGACAGGTGTGGCCCTCTCTATCTAGCTCACGAGTGGCCCGAGGGGTGTATGCCTCAGAGTGTGAGGCAGGGTGTTGGCCTTGCAGGACCACTAATCCAAAGCATAGTGCAGATAAGGATGGATAATAACTATTGGCCCCTATGACCCTAATTGCCAATACTTATATCTATTCTGTAGGGGATCAGGTATGGATATACTGTAAGCAGGACAATCCAAATAGGTTTCTGTAGTACCTGTAACTAAATAGATGAAGACCGTATGAAAATAAAGAAAAACTGGCACAGACCAATTTTTTCCTTAATTATGTTTGGCCGTTTGACCTGTAGAGTTCCGGGGAGATGGTGTTTTTAAAATATCCGTAAACTATGAATGCACTTGCCAGCCTGTAGTTAGCAGTGTTGAGTTGTAGCATGGTGGTCATAATACATATTTGACATGAGTTCAGAGTTAGAACTATATGTGATGCCCGTACATGATAGATTTAGATATATGTATATATGCACTCGTTGTTTTAGTAAGGCATACTATTATTATGGGGAGGGTATGTATGTTGATAGGCGATCGTATTATGTATGTGCATGAACATAGATTATCCGATATGCTATGTGTAAATAACTGGATACGGTGTGATAATAAATATATATATATAATGTGTGTGTCTATGTATTTTTAGCATGTGGATTGAATTATATAAAGTGGTCTGTAGGTGGCAGTGTAGAGAGTTTGTTAATCTTGACTGATTGACAAATGCAAACAAGTTAAACCCCAGATCTGCCCGTTCGTGCGTTTGACCGCACGATTTGGCCAATATTTAACATAAGACTGTGTGGCCGTTCGGTAGAATGCGAAAAAGCCTGTTGTCAAAGGATTGTAACCTGAAGGTTTTATCCCTGTTCATGCATTTGAAACGCACGAACCGGCAGACACCTTCAATGTAAGACATTTGTATCGCATGTATGTGTGTAGGTCAGTAAGTGTAGATGGAACACAAAGACAGTTCAGCAGTACGATGCGGTTGGTAACAGAACAAAATGTATTCTGTTCGTGTGGTTGAACCGCATGAACGGAGATTCTGCCCGACAGAGATTATTAGTATGTTCCCGTTCGGGAGTACGAAAGCCAGAGCGGGGCTGAATACATAGACAGATTTAAACGAATTGGCCGTGTAAACGAACGGCTGTATGAACGAACAAATAGACTGTACATGCAGTGTAGCATTATAATACCTGAACGTAACCGTAAAGTGAGGACCTGACCCGTGCATGATGCCGTGAGATGGCGTACTGGGTAGGTCAACTTACGGTTTGCTAGTAACTAGGACGTGATCTGCGGTGATGGAAAAGAAGCAAGAAGCTGGTTGGACGGAAAAGCTGGATTCCTGGACACAGCTCAACGTGGAAGACCTTGTGAGAAGAAAAAGTATTCCAAAATGGCGACTGAATGAACCGGAAGTGCATTCAGAAGCTGACCTTGATCGGTATGGAGTCAGGTAAGGGGTGTACCTTATACAGGGGACTGATTTAACCTAAGACCCTCCCACAAATACAGGGCAAATGGCCTTAATACATATATACATATATATATATATATATATTTTTTTTTAAAATACATTTAAAATGAAAGATTACATGTAGGCTTAGGAGTCTGCTAAATCTTATAACATTACAGTGCAAGTGAATATTTGTTTTATTGGTCCTATTATGGTGGCAGTTGCTTATGTTTATACGTCAAGTATGAATCAGCAAAGGTAATAGGCATAGTTTAAATATGCACCCAGATGCATCCACGAATAAGTATATCAAGGGATTCTAACCCTTGACTTCTGAAAGACTTCTTTCAATGATTATAGTTTCATTTTGGATATAATATCCTTAGCATTCTTTGCTATATGTGTATTTAATTTTGAATGCATAACATTTTGAAAAAGCAATAAAGTTGCAAAGGAGTTAAACAATGTTTCATCTTCATTTCATCAATGAAAAAAAAAATGCCCTGTAGCTCTCTGATAATAAAAACAACCACATGTCTGCATTGTAGATAGTTATGTCTTCGATTTTACGAGGACTGGATAATGCAGCGTACTTAATTTCTTCATTTATTAATACAAGTTCATTTCTTTCAGGAATTTCTTTTTATTTTTCTAGCTCAAGGAAAAAGGAATGATATATGACTTACAGGAAGAAACACACTTAGGTCTGGTGTGCACTTGTGAACAATAAATTCAATCTCTGTTGCTTGAAAACACTTATAATAAAATTGCCTGCCTGCATGCAGTAGTAAAGATTCAGTTTCGGACAATGGGATTTGTTCAGTCTCTAGTTTACATAAGAAGTCTTTGGGATTTATGCTCTAGGCCAGGGATGGCCAAAAGGTAGATTCCCCCAGCTGTAGAACTAAAATCTCACAAAAATATTGTGAGAGCCATCCTGGATTATTCGCTATAGTGGGAAATGTAGAAACTGCAATGTTTACATCACATGGTTAATGTTTACATTGCAGGGTTAACAAACTTCTAGTGGCTTTCTCATATACAGCCGCTAGAGGCACTTCCACAACTATAACTAATTTTAACTCTGTTATAGATAAAATGACTCTCTTATCGAGCATTTGATTGGAGGAGTGCAGCTGTTTGCCCCGAACACTAGCACACTAGCCTTCCAATTTTTTACCAGGGGGAATTTTGGGGTTGGGCTGAGATCATCAGTCTTCATGATCTCAGCCAAGATGGCGCAGTGACACGTCCGGGACCAGCGTGGCAAGACCTGATGGGTAAGTAAAACTCTCCTTCCAAACCCTCACAGATGCCAGAAGGGGATAAGGGGGCACTTAAATAGGTATATTAAGACTATAGTGTTGGGTAAATATGTTTGTAATTCTAACGCTTTAGTCTTTCTTTAACCTCTTAAGGACTGAGCCAAATGTACACGTTTTGATAAAAATAAAATGTAAACAAAACTTGGAATTTGACTATATGTCTGTTCAACCGTAATTCACTCTTACGACACCCACACTTATTATATATAATTTTATTCAGGAGAAATAGGTCTTCCATTTAACATAAAATATTTAGCTATGAAACATAATTTCATATGAATAAAATATTTAAAAAAGTGAGAAATTAAGAAATGTAATTTTTTTACATCTGCATGATATTTTAACTGTGAATGTCATAATACTGTTTGCTTTTACTGCAATAAAATACACATATTTGTATTCAGCGATGTCTCACGTGTAAAACAGTACCCCTATGTACAGGTTTTATGGTGTTTTGGGAAGTTACAGGGTCAAATATAGCATGTTACATCTTTCATTTTTTTCACATTGAAATTTGCCAGATTGGTTACGTTGCATTTGAGACTGTATGCAAGCCCAGGAATGAGTATAGCCTCGATGATGGCATGCCGTTTGCAATAGTAGACAACCCAAGGTATTGCAAATGGGGGATGCCCACCTTATTCTAAGGTGTTTACTAAGCATTCAATTGTCTGTATTTATATGATAGAAAATATAACCATAGAAAGGTAGTTACCACTAGCTCATTCATTAGTCTGTATTAGGAATAAAATATTTACGCCCTAATGTATTAGAAATTGACATAAGGCACTATAAGAAAGTGTGAGTCTCTCAGCGTGGTTTCTATACCTATTGCTACAAATAACTTAAGAAGTTTCCCATGACAAGATACTATGTTGCCAACATGGATCTAGTTCCAATAATATGCTAGATGAGTTTTAATACGTATTGCAACCAGCTGCATTATTTTCATCCCTGATAGTGGAAGGAAGGACAAAATATCAGTTACTAATCTGATCAATTGCTGATACTAACATTAATTTAGATTAAATGTTCGACTGTGATTAATTGTATCAAATATTAACTTCAGAGGCCCCTTTGTTGGTGACCAGAGGTATATATATATATATTTTAGGAGGTTTTAGATAGTAATGTCACTTTAATTATAATTTTCATAGAGCAGATAAATGATATGCATTGTGAGTATATACAACAAACTTTAAATAAACTATAAGTTTAATTGTTTAGTTTTGACACTGTATTTTATTCACAATGCTCTTACAACAGATTAAGATTCCCCTTTAGCTTATTTAGTACTAGCACTATTTAATTTGTCTCCAACACTGGAATTAGTACAGGACCCACCAATATTGGGGTACTGTGACGTAGTGGTGGGCTTAACACAAAATGGTCAAATGGTGGAACTAAATCCCCATATTTGTTTGCTGAGTTAGGCGATTTTAAGTATACTTATAAAATGTAAAAATGTATTTTTATGAGTGCGTTGTTCCTTAATCTAAATTATATTTAAAGTATGTTGTCCAGGACATGGCATGAATATACAGATTAAAGTCAAATAACAAACCCTTTGTATGGAAGAGAAAACATGCGTATGAAGAAAAGGTTGTTGGAGGCTGTGCATCAAAAGGAATACAGAGCAACAATTTGTTGTGGACCCATATGAAGGGAAAGTTCTGTTTTTTTTGTTTTGATTGCTCCAGTTATAGTACTGTGTTCCCGTTGGTTTCCCCTGTCCTTCTCACAGAGAGTAGATTGAGGCAACAAACATATTGGATGGATGTGTGGTATGTACATAGTGCTGCTATTCAGTTAATTAGAAATTCTGCAGATGTACACTAAAGGCCTTGAAAAACAGCAGCTTGCAATCCATACATTTGCTAGCAGTTTGAAAAGACCTACGCAACAGTTTTATTTGCTTTATGAAGTACAGCCATGTCACTTTATAGTCATAGGATCAGTTTTAGTATAGTAACGTAATTGCTATGTTGTGAAACATTGGAAATGGCCACATTTTAATTAACAGGAAAATCCTATTTTTCTTAATTGGCATGACTTCCCTTTCAGAAAATTTCTATATGAATTTCTTTACAAATCCTTGAGCTTTCTCTTATATATACAGAAGTGGACAATTGTAATGTATATACATAATGCTAAAATGTCCAATCATTTTAGAACAGTTTGACACTTACCTGGGTCCCACAGGTACCTGTGCTGCAAACAATCGTATTATGCAGGTTTGTTTTCATTGAACTTAGAAAGTCCAATAGAACCTCTCTTACTCAGTTGACCCTTGTAGCTAATGTCTATGGCCCTTCTTAGCTCAATGGAACTAAATGGATTCCAGAAGCATGGCTGCAGCTATAAGAGCCCAGAAGAACACAGGTAAATTGTCAAATCAATTTAAAACAGTTTAACAAATTACTCTACAAGGGCACCAGTGACGGACAGTGGACATATGTAGTAGTTAAAGGAGTACTATAGGGTCAGGAACACAAACATGTATTCCTGAACCTATAGGGCTAAAACCACCATCTAGTCACCCTGAGCCCTCATGCCTCCCTAAATATAGAAATCTTACTGTATTTAAGTCTGGAGCTGTTGGCTCTGTTCCTGTTTCCTTTAGACCTGCCCACTGCCTGCTGACATCATCAGAAGTGGTAGCCTGATCCAATCACATAGGATTGGCTGAGACTGACAAAGAGGCAGATCAGGGGCAGAGCCAGCACAATTCAAAAACAGCCCTGGCCAATCAGCATCTTCTCATAGAGATGAATTGAATCAATGAATCTCTGAGGAAAGTTCAGTGTCTGCATGCAGAGGGAGAAGACACCGAATGTTTGGATGCATTTTAGGCAGCCATGACCCAGGAATGATCTCTAACAGCTATTTGAGGAGTGGCCTGTGAAGTTATCACTAGGCTGTAATGTAAACACTGCGTTTTCTCTGAAAAGACAGTGTTTACAGCAAAAAGCCTGAAGGTAATGAATCTACTCACCAGAACAAATTCAATGGGCTGTAGTTGTTCTGGTGACTATAGTGTCCCTTTAACTTAACTATCCACGTAGCTCAGTGTCCTCTTAAGATGCAGAATGCTGCAACTCTTTAAAAAAACAAAACAAAAAAAAACATCTAAATAAAATCAAGCGTACAAAAATGTAGCATATAATTTGGGATATAAGCTTTATAATGTGTTTAACGTACTGTGGAGGAGATTATTGCTGTGTTTTCTGTTAATTGAAGTGAAGTGCTACTATGACATTTGGTTTCCGGAAAAATGTTTTTATAGAGTTTCATAGCATATGAGCTGTAGATCTATACAATTACAAATGGAAGACCTTTTTGTTCTTTATGTTTGTGGAGGATCTGGATTGTGTCAGAAATGATGAGCACATCTGTAAGGTGTTGTGTAAGTCTGTCCTTTCTCTGTTTTGGGGTATAGTGTTTGCCTTGGGGATTTAGCCAGCTTACAAAGTGTAACTTGCATGTTGCTGACTCTCTGCTAATCTGCTATTTATTTAAATAATGGCGTGTGTAACTCTAAGAATGTGTAAACATCACAAACACAAAAGATGCTCTGTGTCATGATGAATGAGTAGATAGAATTTTTATTTTATTTTATTTTGTTAGTGATGTGTCACCTAGACAAAACATTAACAGAGTGGTCTTTGCATGCTATAAAGTGACTGTCATTGGAAATTCGCTTTCCGTCTTCATACTGCTCTTTAACACCTTAACGCCCATGTGACGTACCTTAAAATTTTGGAAATTGTAGGTTTTAACATCTCTTAAGAAAGCATGGAACCAACGAGATCCATGTATCAGTCTATAGCTGAGGCCACATTTTGTAGCCCAGTGTTGACTGGTCAGATGTGACAATTACTCAAACTGAGCACTGTCACCTTTCACTGAAATCATTCTGCAGTTTGACCACTCTTTGTGACATCACTGTTGTCATCAGGTAACTGAACAGCCCCCCATGGAGTCTAAAGAGACTCCAATTGGATTTTCCAGTATCCCCCTATTTGGTTTATCATACTGCCTGTGTGATCAACATGGGGACTTGCATCTGATTGCAGCTTTTGCACCAAATTCACAATATCTCCGGTGACTGCGATGATGTCTTCTGGATCCTACACAGGGGCCGTAGCAACTTTGCGAGTATGAAATACAGATGTAATCAGTGGGGATTCATCTCTTTCATTCAACTCTAAGGATTTGTCAAATCTCTGGATAAAGAGTAGGAAGACATTTTGGCCTACCGACCACATTCTGTGGTTTGTGTCGGGCCTCTGGAGAAACCACTGAATGCATCAAGTTTTATTCTTGCTGCGTGAGAGCTTCCACTTGTTTCTGAGTGTACTTCAGCATCCCATCACAGTCTCCCTCTCGCGATACTATTACCATATTTCTTTGGTGCAGAATGACCATTTCTGTTTGGACCTCTAGTAGATCTGCTTCCCATTCCTTTTGCAGTTCAAGAAGTAACTTTTTAATGTCTCCATTCATTGAGGGAGAGGACACTCATCTGACTCCGATGTCTGATAAATGTCAAAGGAATGAGGTGAGAAGTTCTTTGTCTTCTAATTACTCAACAGTGATAAAGGTCAACAGAGGCCTCACTTGTCATGTTATGGAGCTTGCACTGTGAGGGCCTAGCAAATGAAAGCTTGATATCAGGTAAATGGGAGCTCTCTGGATGGTGATATTTCTTGTGATTGCGCCCCATAAAATCACAAACGTCTCATCAAATAGACTATAACCTTGGCAAAAGATGCGTTTTTTCAATCCTTCGTATTAGAGCACCACACTTGTGCATCTTGTCGGTAGCACAGCCAGCCACATAACCCCCTTCCCAGAATTTGCTTACCTTTAAAGGAACACAACAGATTGAAACCGATCCATTATTTTTGTGTGCATTACATAGACAAATGAATAAAGACTTTTGAAGCTCCACATAGAATGCATGTTGTTTAGACCAGGGATCTGAAAGTCCGATATTGAAAGCCTACAACTGCCAGAATTCTGTGTATGCAACAGTTGACCAGAAAATAACAGGAGTTGTAGGTCCACAAAGTTCCTCTCTTTCCTCCTAGATTTAAAAAGATTGTAAGCTTGTCATCTCTTAGTTCTGTAAACGTTGTCACTTCTGTATAATTGTAATGTGCTGTGCAATATGTTGGCACTTTCTAAATGCTAATAATAATAGTATGCAAGTAAAGGCACTGTGTAGTAGCTATCCAAAAGTGTAATTATTATTTATGCTGTTATTTGTTTTAAAGCGGAATTGGTTTTATTTATATTTGGGTTTGCATCAGAAGCAAGGCTGTAAAAGCACACTCAGTGTAGTGTTAATTACAAATGTCCCACAATCCCCTACAAAATGCATCTTGAATACATGACAACACAAATCATCTAGTAGTATAGTATAGGTTAGTATGCTTTATAATCAGGTCCTGAGTGCAGTGGAGCTAACCACCATTAATCTTCACTAGGAGGAAAGAGGCTTTAGCCTGAGAGGTGGCAATTAGCTGGAAAACCCCACTGTTACCAAGTATTGTAAATTAGGGCCACATTATTGCCATAGTTTTGGTGGGTTAAACACTATAGGGTCAGGAATACATGTTGTGTTACTGACCCTAACTATTCTAGTACTTGTTATTTTAAAATCCTGCCTACACACAGTGTTCAAGTTAGCAATTTGGTAGCCTTAGCATATAAAATAATGTGATACTTGCCACAGTATACTTGCAACGTACAATTCACTATTTTGTGTCTTTTCTTCTGGAAGTGCTGTTTAAATAACTAATTTATGGCAACGTAAATTTTCTGTTATGCATATGTTTCATTTCATATATTGAATAATAATAAATATTAAAAAAAACAGGTTTTTGTTCTGTGTTCTTCCTTAATGAAGCGGTGACGTTCAATCATTGACCAACATTGTGAGCACCTAAAATACCGGAGAACTGCTAAAAAACAAAACAAAAAAAAAACAGATTTAACTCCTTTTATGTTGTATGGTTTAATTGCAACTTTTGTAACTCCATACGCAAATGTGAGACTGTCTTTCATTAGTGACATGTTTGGAAATATAAGAGCAGGCATGCTTAGCATTTGACTGACATTTTTTTTTTCTCCCTAAGCATTGTACTTTTAGTTTCATATGTCTCTCTGATGTCTCTGCCCTTGTCCCTCCTGTTGTCTTTTTGGCTGGTTATTTGACATACAGGGAAGTGATTATGTAATTATCTTATTATCGAGGTGGAGCGACCATAAATAGCAAAAAGCTGCCTTCCACACCTCTGAGACCTCACTTTGTGCAAGAAAACAATAGACACTTTCCCAACTTTCACATATTTACAAATAGTCATGCTGATCAGTAATTATCAGAGCTCTGCTGTCCAATGTTGCTGGTAATATTTCAGGTGCTCTGCCAAACCTGCAAAGACTTGCTGTGATTATAGCTTCAACTTGCTCACTGAACATAAATCAATTACATATAGACAAAACTCACTTTGACTTGGAGTATTTAAAGAATTGTCAATGTGATAGGATGTTTTTTTCTGTTTGATATATTTGCAATTGGTGTAAAAAAAAAAAAAAAAAATTGGTTTTGTTTTGTTAATAGTGTATCGAGTGTAGATCCATGTGAAAAAGTAGAATTTAAGCAATTAGAGCATAAAGCTGTAACATTAAACATTGTTTTCTCAATGCACTTTGTGTATGTTTTTATTTATAAATCGGTCAAAGGTATTTTATACCAATAAGCAGTGTAATCTAAAATTGGCCAATTTTTAGGCTTTTATATTTTTTTTTGTCTTTGTTGTTTGTAAGAGTAGGGAGAATGAGCTGAACTGTGAAGGAGCATGGGCATTGCTAAGATTAGGGTTGTTGGGTAGAGGATGAGTAGGAAAATTGTGGAAGAATGATGGTAGGTAGAAGTGTACAAGAGTGTAGAAGTATACACGAATAATGAATATGAATACAGTGAAATGGAAAATATGTGCGTCATATGTATAGGGTTGTGCTTGTTTATAAATATGTAAAATGAGTATGGAAGTATGTGTATATCTGTATACATGTGTGTGGGGCTATGTGCATGTCTGTATAAATGTGTGTGGTAAAGTACGATCATGTGTGTGTAGTCATATTTATGGTTTGTGTAAATATATATGTTTTGGGACAGACATGGCACTATGTCTCATATAACTGTGGAAGCTTGTGATTGGCTAGCCTCTGCAAGATTGGTTTAATGTAAGACGAGTCCCACAATTTCATTTGTGATTAGCAGTGCAAAAAATAGTACAAATGGAATATTGATCATGTTTACAGATGAAGTAGAATAGACTTTTGGACTAACCTTTCGGTGCCAAATTTGTTTTGCTTTCACTAACCACCTTCTTCTTTAAAACCAGGCAACCGGCGAGCGCCCTTATGTCCAGAAATTATTTCGACCAGTAGCTTCAGATGGAAAACCTCATACACTTGGAGATATTGTAAAGGAGGTTTGTCCAGAAGCACACCCAACAGAAGGTATTTACAAAAATGTTATTTGTTTCATTCTTCGTCTAGCCCTTTTCCCTTTTGATATAAATGAAGAGGTTGAGGGGAGTCGTGATGAGCTTATTTCTGCTGGGGAAATAATTGGAGTGGAGTTATTATATTCTTTTCTATTCACTAGACATGAATAAAAGCACAAATACTAAATACCACTATGTTCAGCATAAGGGGCAATCACTCACTCTAGGTATACTTTATATGTATCTTTTATACTGGGCACTTTGAGTAAAGGGTAGATAACAATAATGTGGGATTATAGGACACAACAAGAAACCATTATTATTTTCAAGGCAGTTCTTTTTTGTTTCATAGTAGGGATCGACCAATATTGATATTTTCAAACTAATATCGATAACGATAATCTGTGAACTTTCAGGCCGATAAGTTATAGATATTCTGTACATTTACCATTTTGAAAAAATAAACAATTTCTACACAAATCTACTGTTAACTGAACACGTTTATTTACATTTTTGTTTGTAAAAATGTTTTATTAAGTGGTAAATGCACAAAATATGCATGCCAGTCAGCTTTTTTTTATGTTTTCAAGAATATTTAGTGTTCCTCTCCCTTCCCTGTCCCTTAGTGTACCTCTCCCTTCCCCTTTCCCCTCACCGGTGTAACGGATCACCTGGCACCCCGACTGGGTACCTCCGTTGAAGGATGCTGCTAGCGCTTCCTGAGGACTCCAAGCACTGCAACAGACACCACAACCACCGAAACTGAAGAAGCATATGAATGCTCTCAAGCATATGAATGCTGTAAGCAGCTGAACAGGAAAAGCATACAAAAGCATACAATCAGCTTACACTCCTGGCAATCAGCATACAATCCAATTCCCCCAATAACGAGACAACACTTCATTTTGAGGTCAAGCAGAACTGACTGTACTGGCACATACAGCTTCTTTTATTCACAATCCACAAACATAGTACTGCCCACAGGGTTTTTGAAAACAACCAATAAACACGTGCTATACACTCAGACACTCCCACACAAAATCCTCCCCTCTGCCTGTGAAACAATTACCTTACACAGTGGGTAATGTAATTATCACCGGCAGAGAAATACAGTTTTTCCACATTATTCATAACTTTAAAAGTATGCATCACATTCACATTTTCTGAATCAGCATACTCCAAATACAAACATATGTCAAAACCATCCAAATTGGTCCATTGGTTCAAAAGATAGATCGAAGTCCTTTGTGACCAAATGAAACATGGCTTTTCTGCCCAAAACCAGTTCCAGTCTTCTATCCTGGAGATAATTGGGAAGTAATCCAATTATCTCCAAGGACAGAGGCAAAACTCCATTAAGCACATGGCAGTAAAAAGACAGTAAAATACAATAAAATACACAAGGTTACATGTATTACATAAAATACAGACATGTAACATATCCCTAGATAGCTTAGATCTGAGCGCACATTATTACTGAATGGCGCTCAGACCACACAAATACAGTTCAATTGCCATGGAGCCAAAGTCTTTTATTACACCAATAGGCTCCATGGCATAGCTATCTGGGTTAAATGAGTTCATTCAGTAAATCCGAGAATCTACCGAACGCCAGGGCAGAAATACATGAATAGACCTTTCTGCATAGGAAAATAAAGTATTTAAATGCCGGTTCATAGTCAAAAGGCAGCAGGCAGGCAATCAGGCTCCTCCAGTGCACAGTGGCGAGGTTGGTTCCGCCACATCCGGAATATCTGCCGAACCGATAATTGGTCGATCCCTAGTTCATAGCAGTAAACATTCTTGTATGGCTTCCTTAGGTAAAATATGTATTAAAACATCTGAACCTAGTATACAAACACTTGTTCTAGACTTCTCATATTGTTAAGTCTCCTTATTATTCCTCCATTGCTTTATCTATCTCATACCTACCTCAGCTGATGACATCACGCATGTCATAGCAAGTGAGTTACATCATAAAGGCTTATCACTAAGAAAGGACTAGGGAGTTGAAGCATTTTGTAGCTCAAATGATGACATCACGCACATGTCACAGTAAGTGAGTTACATGCCTCTCACTACAAAAGGACTGGGGAGGTAAAGCCATTTGTAGCTAGATATAACCTGGGATAGGCCACAAAATTAGCAGCTGTAATTAGGAAGGTACCTCATTTATTGAAATAAAAAGCAATGAAAGCATGGAGGGCAATATTTGTGCAAAAGTCAACATGAGTTAAAACTACTAAATGTGTTTGTAAATTAAAAACCAGTAGTGTAAATGATAGTCTAAATGCACAAGTGCATAGATATGTCAGTGGAAATAAAGATTACACATTTGCCAAATTGTTGACTTTTACTCTCCTTTACCAAAAAGGAGTTCCAGCATATAATATAGTGTATGAGTAAATCTGATTTTCTGACTATGGCTAAATTTAGAAGGAGATTAAATATAGAGCTGCATATTTTAATCTATTAATTATTGCTTGATAATTGATAAGTCATGCACAGTGCATGTGCTTGGCAAAGTTTGTTTCAGAAAAGAAGCAATGTTCTGAACAGCCACAGAAATTAGGGATTTAGTCAAGAGACACACTGGATGTATAAATAAATATATGTAAATTTTTTCCCCCCCTGGCGTTGGCATGGTTGATCTGGATTGAATGGAGCACAACATATGCCCATGGACTTTTGTATAATTCTTATATTTGTGTTAATAGCAAATGGTATTCTTTACTAACCAGCAATTTGTAGAGAGAATGCACAAGAAAATGTTATATGATGTTAAGTATCAGGTCTTGGACCTTATCACATGATCTGATAGATCACTAGTGTTTTTTATAAAGCTCATCTGTAATGGAGTTTCCGAAATAGCTCTAATAAGTCATTACACAGGGCCTCTTTAATGATTTAGTTCATATTGTTCAACAAGCCAGTGCAATAAAATGTGTTTGTGTAGTTTTGTTTCTGTAATTTATCGCTTCCCATTGATATTATATCAAACACATTGTACAAAAACTTTGATTTAGAAAGAGTCCACAGTTTATTGTTCTAATCATTTAAATACATAAATAGTAGCCAGTGTGAATATTGACAAGTATTTAGCACCATTTAAGTGACATTGGGAATGTTAAAGTAAAACATACACATTAGTATTCTGGCCGGGGTACAGGCACATGATTGGCCCTGTAAAACCACTGAAAAACACGTGGAAAACCAGTGCCTCTTTAAGCCAGCATGGTCGACAACAAATCTCTATAAGTAAGACAAAAATTCATTACAGATAAATTAGTTAATGGTTTGTTTGTGAGCTTTGAATTGCTGTACTAGACAGCGTGAGAATTACTTGTGGACCGCTGTATATGTATACAAATAATGAGTTTATAGACACAGCCGCCAACAGTTCACAATATTGGGAGTTTTAGCTCTGCTAAGAGCTGATGAACTACAAGTTAGCCAAGTTGGGTCTTGAAGTTTCAACATGCTAAATCTATTACAGTATTTTGTTCATAGAGCAAAATGTTGTATTTTTGAAGTGGGTGTAATGGTTGTTTGGGTAGAGAGACACCTGCTTCAGGTCTCTGATGAGGGAAACCACAGATGCTTAACACATCTAAGACTGGCTACGTTTAGGAACGCTACTGAAGAAAGCACTGTGGTAGCAGATCAACCAAGGCTTTTCTTTTCAATAACTGACAGGCTCTAGAGGAGGAGCTAGACCCATAGACAGGTTACCTGCAGATTCACGTGTATGAAAAGGTGGCTATTATCATCTTCTCTTTGAAGATTTTCCCTCTTGGCACATGAAAGAAGTCTTTTATTATCCTTTCTGTTTGAAGATCTGAATATTATCACCTCCTTTAATTTTTGGCAGATAGTACCCCTTCTTACTTAATCTCCACTGTGTGTTTTTTTTTTTTTTTCTTAGCGTGATGGGAAAAGAAAAGGTTTTTAGAAAGCGTTGCTATTTAAGTGAAACATTTTTATTGATACGTTTATATGCAAGTTAAACTAAATAATTATTTTCTTTAATTTTATATGCTTGTAAATTAACCCTTTGAGTTTATTCACAGGGTCCGAGTGCTTTGCCAATTTTCTAAATATTTATGTATAATAATATGTAAAGGGAAATCCCTTTAACCACTAGATGATGATAATGTAAAGTGCGGACATATACCTCAATATATTATCTGTAGGAGATCTAAATAATGCGAACATGCAAAATTAATATGGGGCACAAAACATAATGTAGTCATACATTTAATCTCCTATCCTAAATATAATATTAAAAGCGTGGAGTTTTCTTTTCTTTCACATCCCTGCTACTTAACTGTCGTGATTGTATTGTAGTATACAGTTGGTTAATTGAGATTTGACATTGAGATTGTTAGTCTGAAAATGTGCAGCTTCACCATTCAAAGGCAGAACAAGACAGCTACAATTACTGACACTTTTCAGCCAGTTAATAACACCACAGTACAGGACTGCAAAAATTAAGAATCATGCTAACATTACATTGTGCACATAAGTACCCAAACTACAAACCTGATATTTACAGGCCTAGACCAGGAGCCTTACAGACATTGGACAAGGTTGCAGGATCAAGTTGTCTAGAGAAAGGAGCAAGTCTCTGGAAGTGGCTTGTGGTAGGAAGCAGAATTTCTAAAACCTATGGCTTGTGGTAAAAAGCAGAGAATTTAATATTTGTCTCCCAGTTACTTAATATTTTTCGTGTGGAGAAGGTTAAACAATTTGGTCATGGTATTTGAAGAAATATACATTTTCCAATATTTGATGCTTGTTTCAGAGAAGTGGGTGTACCTTAAGAAAGTATCATGTTCAGATATTTTGAGTATTTGTTTTTTGGTGTACATTACAACGTATAAATACTGTCCCGTAAAGCTAGCCACCTAAAATGTACAATTAAGATTTCTTACTTTTTATCACTTTCCTTCCGTCCTCGTTCTATTTTCTTTTTTAATCTGTCTCCCCCTCTGTTTGCTGTATCTCCTTGTTTAACTGTCTCTTATCCACATTCAAGTTTCTCTTCCTTTGGCATTCCATCTCCCTTTTGCATTTGTTATCCTCACTCCCTTATTTCTCAGTCTCCTCTTCCCCTACTCATTTCATCTCCACTTTGTTATTAAATTTAATACATAGATACATATGCATATTGCAAAGAATTGGAATAGATGCTAAAATGTGGTGTTTAATCACATCCCCCAGGGATGAATGGAATGGACCCTTTTAATGATTGTGTAGTATGCTTCTGGTAGGGGAGTGGGGACTGGCTTGGCCTGCGATGTGTTCATTTTTTTTCTCCTCTGCATTCTGATAACCTCTGTTTTTTTCTCTCCCTTTCTTTCCCTTATACCTCTCTTGTTCTTCTTCTTGAATGGACACTATAGTCACCAGAACAACTACAGCTTATCATGTTTGTTCTGGTGAGTAGAATCACTCCCTTCAAGCTTTTTGCAGTAAACGCTGTCTTTTCAAAGACATATATAAATACATTAAAGCCTAGTGATAACTCCACTGGACACTCCTCAGATGGCTTGTAGAGGTGCGTCCTGGGGTAATGTTGCACACTGTGCAGTACTGCCATTCAGTGTCTTCACCCTCTACGTGCAGACACTGAACCTTTTTTCATAGAGATGCATCAATTCAATTCTTCTCTATAAGGAGATGCTGATTGGCCAGGGCTGTGTTTGACTTGTGCTGCCTCTGCCCCTGATCTGCCTCCTTACCAGTCTTTTCTGAATATGTCAGCTGTAAGCAGGCAGATCAGGGGCAGAAACGGCAGCTGCAGACTTGAATACAAGTAAGATTTTAATATATTTAGGGAGGTAAGGGGGAGAGGGGCAGGTGGGTTAGATGATGGTTTTAACACTATGGGATGAGGAATACATGTTTATGTTCCCGACCCTATAGTGTTCCTTTAAGGGTAGATGTAAACAATTCATCTTGGCTACAAAATTCATATTGACCCTCTTCCTGTTAGAGCGCACTGATTGTAGCAACGTTTTGCTACTTTGAGATTTATTCTTTCCTCGTGGAGGTTACATTTCTTGTAAATCTTTCTTGACTTGTCTTAAAATTTATATTCATAAATACATAACATTGATGCACTATCTGTTCTTCTTCCACATTCTCATACTGCCCTGCATCAAAGACTGGACTGCTATAGCACTATACAAATCTCTTTCTGATCTTCTAATTAAAGGAGCAGATGAACAATGTTCTCTTTTGTGTCAAGAAAATAGTAATGGAAGAAATTTGAGCGATTTTGTGAGGTTCAAAAGTCTTTGAGGAAATTGACTCTATATGAGTCTGAAACCTTTAAAAATGTTAGTTATTCTAACACAAAGAGATTTTATATAATCCAGACCTCATCTCAGCTTGCTTTTGGTTTCAGTTGATGACATCAAAACAGCTCATAAGAATTCCAGAAATATTTTGAATACATTTGTTATTTTATCAAAATACATGTACGTTTTGTAGTTTATAAACATTGTCACGACCAAAGTGATGAACAGTGAGTAAATTTCAAACCAACCTTTTTTTTAAATTTTATTTATTTATTTTAAATTCTTTTTTTTTTTTTATATATATATATGCAGGTAGGTACAACAGTATTTTTTTTTTTTAAAGCAATAAGAACAAAATGTTATCATTCCATTGCATTGCGGGCCTATAACAGGGAGTTTCCCAGCCTTCCTTTAGCCACACCGTGGATGAAATGACATAGGCCATTTGTGCAAAATAAGGATCCTTATCTTGTTTCTTATATCCAGGATTGCTGTGGCCAAGGTGAATAGTCAATTTTACAACGTGGAAGATATATGGTATAAAACATATACCAAAAAGTGGAACGCTATACAAATAAAGAATTGTGTAGGGGTTCACTTATCATCAATTGGGTGTAACAACACACTTGAAGATACAAATTTGAAGGTATATATTAAAAAGAAAAAAAACACAGAGATATATAATATAGATGGTATTGGATAATAATTAGTGGTAAATAAATAACTAGAACCACTCACATGGTCTGGAGCCTATATGGTATTGGCTCCGTAAAGTAAACCTTTTTGCTCTCTGGGCTGCAACACACCACTTTCTCAAGGATGTTCCCGCAAGAAAATACAGAAAAAGGCGACCAAATGGGTAGTACTGTGCAAAATGCAGGTGATACACTTATGGTAGGTATTATGCTAACCTTTTTAAGAGCCTTCAGTTCCTGGCTCTAAGGATAATCAGCAGTGTGCCACTTTCTTGAGATGGCACTCCCCCAATAAAGGTTTCTAGAGGCTCCAAGGACTTGGTTGGAATAACTAGTAAAATCTATTGGTTAAAAATAAAAACACAATAATATAAATATAAAATAAAAAAATCCAATTTAAAAGTCCCAAATCAGCGAAAACGCGTTTCACTCTTTCTTCTGTGAGCTTCCTCAGTCAGCTGTAATGTAGCTCCAGGCATCCTTTGCTTTTAAATGTCTATTGAGTCCTTTGAAACCTCCCCTTTAAAGGAGCAGTATAGGGTCAGGAACACAAACATGTATTCCTGATCCAAAGGGTTAAAACCACCATCTAGCCACCCTGGCCCCCTCATGCCCCCAAAATATAGTAAAATCTTTCTTTTATTCAAGCCTGAAGCTGCATGCTTTGTCCCAGTTTCCTTTAGACCTGCCCACTGCCTGCTGACATCATTATAAGTGGTAGCCTGATCCAATCACAATGCTTCCCCATAGGATTGACTGAGACTGACAAAGGGGCAGAGCTAGCACAATTCAAACACAGCCCTGGCCAATCAGCATCTCCACATTGAGATGAATTGAATCAATGAATCTCTATGAGGAAAGTTCAGGGTCTGCATGCAGAGGGAGGAGACACTGTATGTTTGGATGCATTTTAGGCAGCCATGACCCAGGAAGGATCTCTAACAGCCATCTGAGGAGTGGCCAGTGAAGTTATCACTAGGCTGTAATGTAAACACTGCATTTTCTCTGAAAAAAACTGTGTTTACAGTAAAAAGCCTGAAGGTAATGATTCTACTCACCAGAATAAATTCAATAAGCTGTAGTTGTTCTGGTGACTATAGTGTCCCTTTAAGGTCACATGATGTTCAATTAGCCAAAAAGAATAAAAGGATAGAAAACTAGAAACTAAAAAATGGAATTTAAAAATGAGATAAAACAACTAAAACCAATATGGGAATAAAAAGTTGTGTTAAAGAAAGTGACATAATTCAAAATCGATATTCAAGCCCTGGGGTTGAATATCCATTTTATTTAGTCCTAATGTTTTGTTGAAATCTCCTCATCTCTAGTTACCCAGTACTTTTTGGATACCTAAAAAATGAAGTCCATTAGGGTTGCTATTGTGTTTAATTTTAAAGTGGTGTGACACACTATGGCCCTCATGGCCTTTTTTAATATTCCTTAGGTGTTCTTCCACCGTCGTGTGTAAGTTTCGTTTTGTGCGGCCCACATATTTTAGGCCGCACTGACATTCTAATAAATATATTACATTTGTTGAGTGACAAGTGATTGGACTCTTTATAGTAAATTATTCATAATTTTGTGTGTTATTAAATCTCTTATGTGTCTTTTTTGCTATTTGTGCTTCTCCATGCTAGACACATGCCGCACCCAGAGAAACCGTTCCTTGTGTCAATAGATTTTATATTACTTTCTTTTTTTAATATGATTCTTTACTAATAGTTGTTTTATATTTGGTGCTCCTCTAAAAATCACTCTTGGTTTGTCCTGCAAAAAACTGGATAGAATTGGGTCGTTCTTTAAAATTGGTCAGTGTTTATTAATAATTCTAAAATGTTGGTTACCATGGCTATAATTGCAAATGATAGGTATAGCACGGTCCATGCCTGGTTTAGTTTCATTTACCTTTTTATCTTCTATTAACGTATTTTTAATTTTAAAACTTGGTTTAAATCATCAGATAGGTCTTCCTTCTTACATCCTTTTTCTAGTAGGCTGTCTTTTAGTTTGTTTGCCTGTTCAATAAATTTGGTCTTCTCTGTGCAATTCCTTCTAATTCAGAGGAATTGTGATTTTGGAATTGCCTTGAGCCAGGGTGCAAAGTGGCAGCTAGTGGTGTGTATAAAACTATTTACGTCAACCTTTTTAAAGTGTGTGCTCGTTTTGATTTTATTTTCTTCAATAAAAATATCTAAATCTAAAAACCATTAACCATAGTTTTACTAAAATGTGTGGTTAAAATTATACCCCAGTCGGGTCAGGGATACATGTTTGTGTTTCTTACCCTATAGTGCTCCTTTAATTTAAAGAAGGAAAGGGTGGTATTGCATGTATTCCTGGTAAAATTTAATCAGGAAGCAAAATAGAGAACATTACAGCAACAGAAACTCTGACTTTACCTAGGTTTCCAGGAACACATCAACTTATTACTGACATCTTCGAGAAACTGTGGAAATATACTTTTGCCTATTGTTATTGCGATTCTATTGGCAGATTTACACCTTTTAGCTGTTTCTAGCAGTATTGTTTGTAGTTTCTGTTATATAAACACAATCATTTTATCTTTCTGTATCAAGTGGTAGTTGCTAGTTTTCAGTGAGCAATTTTCTTTCGTGTTGGTTAAATTTGTATTTCCATAAATTATATTTTGAAATTATTATTTTTTTTTAAATCCCACCATGGCCAAGATTAGACATTAAAGCGGCACTGTCACGCAGAATCCGTTCTTTTTTTTATTTATTTCTAGTAGGGACTACTTTGTCTTACATATTTTTGTTACGCCTGACTTTCTTTTACCCAAGGAGGAGCTTAAGTCGGCTACATTTCCTGTGTCAAAGAAAGTACTCCCCCTCCTCCTTGACATGGATCTGACTTAAGCTCCTCCTTTGGTCAAAGAAAGTCAACCGTAGGAAAAATACATCCAACAAAGAAGTCCTTATTTTGTCTTATGTTTTGAAGAAAACTAGATCAGAAATAAAGAAAAGAAGAACAGATTCCGAGAGAGGAAGAAAAGAGGAAACAGTAGGAGAAAGGTAAGTTGGGCAGGAGGTGATTAAAGACTATTAAAAGAACACTAACATTAGAAATACAATAAATTAGATTATTGAGCACTGTAATAAAACAATATTTACATACCTTTATTTCCCCGCCACGCTGGTCTCACTGTGGCCGCTGCTTTGCCTCTGCTTAGATTGACTATGATCTCAGCAAACCAAATGCTTCCCCATAGGATTTTGCTATTAGCTCAATGCATCTCTATGAGGAGCAGACGTTGCAGGACTTCAATGGAAGGATTTAAGAGGATGTGTGAATTGTAGATTATGCTAGCTTTAGTGTACCTATAATCTTAATTTTATTAATGACAGGAGGCAAGTATTTGCTTAAGTCTCTCTTTACTAGAACTCCACAGCAGCACAGAAAAAACAACCAATCAGAAAAAAGTTAGGTACTATAAAACTCCTCTCCCCATGCATCATTTCCTCTTTCAAGCTGCGACAAAAACAGAATAAAGGCAGTAAACCACAATGGGGAAGAAACAAAGTCCTAGATATGATGAATACAACAATGCCCATCCTCTGAGAAGAACTGCCACACCAGATAGCGTTGATGGACTGTAAACTGAAACAAAAGAAAAACAGAATCGAACAGCTTGATTATCCAATGAAATGTACTCCGAATAAACTTGTAGGTACCCAATGTAACATCCAAAATTACCTTAATATGTAGATATCCCAACCCTACTTATGAAAAACAGACATAAGAAACAAGTGACAGGTAGCAGAGACAACAAGCAGAGTTGCATACGTACCTGATTAATCCAAACTATTAAAATTAAACAATAAGAATGGGTGGGAAATACTCGCCTCCTGTCATTAATAAAATGAAGATTATAGGTACACCATAGGTACACTAAAGCTAGCATAATCTACAATTTTATAACATGACAGGAGGCTTTGTATTTGCTGTTTTAACGCTCAGTCAACAAATCCAACCCTGTTTGTTTTGCTGGTACCTATTCCGGGAGATATCAGAGCAATCCTAAATGGACTTTCCAACTGCGATAAATGACAGATGGATCGATGAAAATGCCAGCTGACGAAGCATCCCAAATATGGAAAAAACACCATCCGCTGATAGGCTAATAGGTCAGCTGATAGTCCATGAGCTGCTAAGCTGACCTATTAGCCATTTTACTGTAGTTGTAAAATGTCGAAGCTCATTTAGGGCCGTGAGAAGGAACTGCCACCATGTCTCAACTCTTGATGTGGCTCCTCCGATCGTGCCAGGGTCATCCGGCGATGTGGCCTTGCAGGTAGATCTCAAATTTCAAGGAATGCGCCTAAGTCCACCACCACTACCATAATAGAACCCAGTAGGATCTTTCATTCCCTCCTGGCCTACCCGGTGAGATGTCTCATTCAAGAATAAATTAAT
This sequence comes from Pelobates cultripes, assembly GCA_933207985.1. Lineage (NCBI taxonomy): Eukaryota > Metazoa > Chordata > Amphibia > Anura > Pelobatidae > Pelobates > Pelobates cultripes. The sequence goes on from OW240913.1 coordinate 273,656,277, forward strand.
TATGCAAGAGTGTAGTTAAACTAGCCGTATCCTAAGTGATTCCAATATTCCAAATGGACTGTGCAATCCTCGCTTGCGATAGAGAAAAGACTCCAAAAGGACTTCCAGGCAGGGTCCCAAACTGAACTTGTGTGGTGCACCGGTGGTCGACTATTCTGGGAATAGTGAATCCCCAAAATATTCAAAGGGATGGGAAACGGAAACCGGAGTTGAGATTCCCATCCAGATATGTCATCGTCTAAGAGTGATAAAAAGTACGGATCCAATGGTGATTGGGACCTGCATAATCACGAAGAGTCCTCACGTGCTGTAGTGAGAGAGTGAAATAATCTGATTACCCATAGTACGATCCTGTTCCATTCCCGACCTGTCAAAATTTGTGTAGGGGTTCCTGGTCTAAACGCCACCTACAAGATAGGGTGAGACCTATAAATAATATAGTGAGACCTCTAGGTCCCTGTACCCCTGACTGTCCTGGCACGTATCTCCCAGAGTAGGCCCTAGGTCAAGAGACGCAGGAATGTGAATTGATAACCGAAGGCAAGGTCTCCCTATAGAGGGATACCGCCCTTCTTAGCTTGGAGTCCTGCGAACACACAGCGTTCTCCAATACGCAGGCAATGCGTAAAGTCCCTTCGCTCACAACAGGTGACTCCAGAGAGCAGATAAAACAAAAAACAAGGGTCTAGCGTTAACCATCCGAATCATGTGTTGTCCCGTTTGAGAATGTCAGCAGCCCTATCTGAGTCTGCTACACATCCTGAGCCGTACTCCAGCGGTAGGTTGCTACCCGACTTTGACGTTCGTGTAGGAGCTTGGGCACACCGGGTTCCTCTATAGAGTCTCATAGGTCTTCTTGATGGTAGTTGAAAAGGTAGGTTAGCGAGAACCCAAACCAAGATGGCTCCCGTGAGGGATATAGAGTATAGACGGAGGGCCCTCCATCTCCGAGCCATGTGCTCCAGATATGTGTTCAGAGGAGTTGGGGCAGTCCTGTCATCTTATCAAAAGATTGTAATGACCAGGGAACTCGAGTCAACCGGGGTTTCCGGTCCTTCCATGCGATCAATGCGTACGGTGTACCTGCAGACCGGGTAGCGGGCCTTCCCTAGTTTTGTCACCTAAGCAAGGCAATGCCCATTTGCTCCATGAAGGTCTCGGTATCTCATGTCATCTAGATATGGGAAAAACAGTTTGTTCGCAATGGCCTGGATATCTAAAACAGAAGGCAATTGTCTGTTTTATATAGCGCAGAATATACCAAAACCTGCACTCTTGTAATACCTGAGGCTCATCCGTACCGTCTCCAGGAGTGTGTGTAAATAAGCGGGAGTCACCCCCGAAATACCTCTGTGAGTATTTCTTGCGTACAGTGGTCCGGATCCAGTAGATCCATTACAGGAGGTGAAAAAGAGGGATCCAGTCTAAATATGTATATCCTGCATGATCAGGTAGCCCTCTGTAACGAAAACGGTAGCACAGTCGTTGGGACTAATTGAATGCAGGAGGGACGCCCCTCTATGCAGTCATCGTTGTTCTGTACAGGTACAAGCCTGTGTGATTAACAAATGGACGGCACCGTAGTGCGTTGAGTGAATGAGAAAGCCGCTCCCTCTAATAATGCGACCTGACCATGTGCCCTGTCAGCGTCCGGCTGATAGTCTGAGCGGGCCGCACCCGTTAATAGCCAAATAGCAGAGTCTACATCCATGGTTCCCTCTACGAGAATGTGTCACTCAAAACATGTCCTCTGTATCCAACTCAGTATCGGGTTGAGATTGAGGGAGCGCTGCGCCCTCTAATAAATCAGTGTTCGGTTCCATATATGAGAGGGGTTCGCTCTCAGTTCGTGAAAATATAATATCATTCTCAGATCAAGGTGATGGGGGCCGCACCCTCTTGTAATCCATACTAAAGTCCCTTAGAGACTCAGGGTGACCAACTGCAGGGGTACACCATTTACTAATTTCAGCATAAGACTGAGATCCTGAGGTGGGTCTCTCTCTGACCACGAGATCTCTCTCTGGATCGCTCACCTGAGATGGAATCAACTGTTAATAAACCAGACCGATGGAAGATGGCATAGTATACACCCTCGGGCCGTGTCCATCCTTAATAACAGAAAGGGATGGTGAGAGAATGCAACCTTCGGAAACAATGATGGAAACGCCCGGATCCCCTGTGCGCGCGCGGGGTCCAGGCATAGGCGTGCGCACAAGGTGTGCCTGGGCACACCCTAATCCCCGCGGCACGCCTGTGTATTGAGACTGGCAGGGGAGATTTCAGGATCTCCCCTGTCGGCTCATGCCGAGCCGGCGCTATCCGAGCGCTGGCTCTGCTCTCAGCCTCCCTCCCCATCGACCCACAGGCAGTGAGGGAGGCAGGAGAGGACCCGAGGAGCTCTTGCCATCAGCTCCGCCAGGTTCCTCTCGCAATGTCTGAGCATTGCAACAATCAGATAGCTCAGGCCAAACAAAGGGCACAGATAGAGCTGGCTAGTCATAAGGGCACAGGCATAGCCAGCTAATCAATGGGGCACAGACATAGTAGGCCAATCAATGGGGCACAGACATAGCAGGCCAATCAATGGGGCACAGACATAGCAGGTCATACCCTGGCGTTGTATTCCGACAGTAGCAGGGGGTCAATCTGTGTAGAGCCCCCTATATGTGCAATGAAAACATGGGAACCTAGGGTGAAATAACGCCAATACGTGAACCCCCTAGGCAGTGTAGCAATGTGCCTACAGGTATACAGGAAACTGTTAGACTTTTAATGGTAGTGGCCAAAAACAAGGATATCATGTTGCAGGAAACTCAGCAGTACAGGGTGTACTGCCTACAGGCTGTTCTCCAGCCCCTGTATAAATAAATATATATATATATATATATTTATAATATATAATCTGGTATGACATAATTGCTATATATATCTCCCAGACCGCCAGTGAATTAGGTTGGGGTCTGAATTACACCCTGACTATAGAGGGGGGGAAGGGAAAGCCCCTCAACGGACCTCCACCGAGAACGGTACTGGCGGGGGAGAGGCTGTGCGCGGGCGCACCCTTCCCCCGCCATGTCGGACACACGCAGTCCGCGGCTGCAGTGAAGCCGCCACGTGGAGGAAAAGATCCGGCCACCAGGTGCTCGTGCTCGTCGCGAGTACCCCGGCAGCCGGAAAAAACACACAGGACCCTCGGAGATGAACTCCGCGGTCCCGAATCTCGGGGGAGTGGAAGAGGCAAATTCTTTGGTCAGCCTCCTGAAGACCCCGAGTGGCACACCAACCGCCAGTAATAAAACAAGGGCAGATAACACATTAGAAACGGAAATATACAGAGTGGGAAAAATGGACAGGGAGGCAAGATCAAGGATAGAGGCCAACAATTATAGATGAAGAAACAGTGATGATCTGAAGTACAGGCACTTAAGAAAATCCCACAAGGACTATAACAGTATTGCATTTACATGAATAAAATCCCATAAGGATATAACAGTATTGCATTTACATGAATAAAATCCCATAAGGATATAACATACTACATTATAAGAATAAAATCCCATAAGGATATAACATACTACATTATAAGAATAAAATCCCATAAGGATATAACATACTACATTATAAGAATAAAATCCCATAAGGATATAACTACATTATAAGAATAAAATCCCATAAGGATATAACTGCATTATAAGAATAAAATCCCATAAGGATATAACAAACTGCATTATAAGGATAAAATCCACAAGGATATAACATACTGCATTATAAGGATACAATCCACAAGGATATAACATACTGCATTATAAGGATACAATCCACAAGGATATAACATACTGCATTAAAAGAAAAAATTCCCACAAGGATTATCACAATACTGCATTATAAGAATAAAATCCCCACTCGGCACCCAACCCGCCATAGAAATATATCGCACACTCTCTCAATTTCTGATACCACAGAGCCATACATGTCCCTGACACCTACACTAACCACAACCATTGCTAAAGACATGACCATGGCAGTAACAAGCTACATTAACATAAACAAAAAATCACAGCCAACATCGCTATCCCACCAATGTATGCAGAAGATTAAAAACAGTGATATGCTTCATTGAATGTATTATACACAATATATATATCTTGTTGACTGTGAAAAAATAAAGAATTAAAAAAAAAAAAAAGGAATAAAATCCAATAATGATATAACATACTGCATTATAAGGATACAATCCCATAAGGATATAACATACTGCATTATAAGGATACAATCCCATAAGGATATAACATACTGCATTATAAGGATACAATCCCATAAGGATATAACATACTGCATTATAAGGATACAATCCCATAAGGATATAACATACTGCATTATAAGGATACAATCCCATAAGGATATAACATACTGCATTATAAGGATACAATCCCATAAGGATATAACATACTGCATTATAAGGATACAATCCCATAAGGATATAACATACTGCATTATAAGGATACAATCCCATAAGGATATAACATACTGCATTATAAGGATACAATCCCATAAGGATATAACATACTGCATTATAAGGATACAATCCCATAAGGATATAACATACTGCATTATAAGGATACAATCCCATAAGGATATAACAAACTGCATTATAAGGATACAATCCACAAGGATATAACATACTGCATTATAAGGATACAATCCACAAGGATATAACATACTGCATTATAAGGATACAATCCCATAAGGATATAACATACTGCATTATAAGGATACAATCCCATAAGGATATAACATACTGCATTATAAGGATACAATCCACAAGGATATAACATACTGCATTAAAAGAAAAAAATCCCACAAGGATTATCACAAGGTTATAAGAATAAAATACTGTATCTAAGCAATAAAACCCCAAAGCCACCAATTAATAGCAGGAGGCAGTGGTACTCTGATCTGTACTGACTGCGAAGCAGCAAAGAAAGAGGAAATGATGCATGGGGAGGGGAGTTTTATAGTACCTAACTTTTTTTCTGATTGGTTGTTTTTCTGTGCTGCTGTGGAGTTCTAGTAAAGAGAGACTTAAGCAAATACAAAGCCTCCTGTCATGTTATAAAATTTCAACTGCTTGGGAGCTAATTTAGGCTGAAGAGGGCCCTGGTGTAACAGGATTAAATAATAAAAGTGCCAAATTCTATTGAATTGTTACTTTTATAAAATGGGTGGAGGAGAGAGACAGCTCTCCACACATATAGTTCTTCTGTTCATTTTAGGACAACAACCATGGGTAACAGCTGCAGCCAGAGATTATAGCTTTGAGAAACCTCTTGTAACATTGTGAACATATTCTCAGCATGTATAACATCAAGATTTTTTTGATTTTTTTTACTTTTTCTATACTGACATATTCTTGTAAACTTTCTACTTCCTGCAATAGTTTAAATAAAGCTTAATTCCAACGAAGCTTGCATTTTTTATAAAAAGCCCCTCTTGAATTACGTCTCTGATTGCCTCTTTACCATTTCTAACTGGATGGCAGCTCACTTCCTTAAACTCATTCTCTCCAGAACAGAACGTCTCCTCTTTCCTCCTTAAAACGCTGCTACTTCCGTGTCAATCTCCCTCCAAGTTAACAGCTCTACCATTGGCTCTACCTCACAGGCTTGCTTCCTCTGTGTTCTGTTCACTTCCACACTCTCCTTCACCTCTCACATCCAGTCATCGCCAAATCCTGTCGCTTTTATCTCAAAAACACAGCTTGCATCCTCCCCTACCTAACGCCAGATACAGCTAAGGTTCTTGTCCATGCTGTTCCCATTCCCTGCCTTAACTACTGCAAACCGCTTCTTCCTGGAGTTAGGTGCTTCCAGCTCACCCCGCTATAATCTATAATGAATGCTGCTACAAAAATTATCTCTACCCTCCCATACATCCCATGCCTCTATCAGTTCTTACATTGGCTTCCAGTAAGATATCTGGTTAAATTTAAAATTTTGCTCTTTGCTTACAAATTTCTGCATAACACTGCTCCTATCCACCTATCATAAATAATACACAAGTATCTGCATCAAAGGAATGTTTGTATTTGCACCTCTGACTCTTCAAAACTTCTCTAGGGCTGCGTTACCTGCTCCAACAGATTCTCTCTGAATCTCCATTCCTCAAATCACAGAAAATGCACTTCTATAAGACATTAGCAATTAAACTGGTAACAGCCTTCTCTCCCCACACCTCAATAACTCACTTTATCTCCTGCAACTTCGTCATCTGTAAAACTAAGCTTTCCATGTAAATTTTGCTAGCAGCCTACTTTTCTATTTGAGGAATACATGAATTATTACCTTGTTTCATTATAACCCACTCCCTTAGAGTGTAGGCTCATTTGAGCAGGGCTCTCGGCACCTTCTTTTCCTGTAAGGCTAACCTGTCTTGTTGCAACTACTTGTTTGTTAGTCCACCTATTGTACAGCACTGCAGAATTTATAGATAATAATATTCTAAAGTAAAATATTCTATTAATATTTCTTTGTTTATAATTTATATTTCAATTACTGGGTTTTCATTTATTTACAGTTTTTGTACAAATGAAGCAATCTTTCACTTTTTTAGACTGGCAAAGCATTGTGGTTTTTATAGTTTAAACACCGGGGATCTAACTTTTGGTTAACGCTTGGCTAGGGAGTTCTTAAAGGATCACTATAGGGTCAGGAACACAAACATGTATTCCTGACCCAATAGTGTTAAAACCACCATCTACACCCCCTGGGCCCCTCATGCCTCCAAAAATATAGCAAAATCTTACTGTATTCAAGCCTAAAGCTGTAACTCTGCATGCTGTTTGACTCAGAAAAACAAGCAGTCTGGTGACATCATCAGAAGTTATAGCCTGATCCAATCACATTGCTTCCCCATAGGACTGGCTGAGACTGACAAAAAGGCAGATCACAGGCAGAGCCAGCATGATTCAAACACAGCCCTGGCCAATCAGCATATCCTCATAGAGATGAATTGAATCAATGAATCTCTATGAGGAAAGTTCAGTGTCTGCATGCAGAGGGAGGATATACAGAATGTTTGGATGCATTTTAGGCAGCCATGACCCAGGAAGGATCTCTAACAGCCATCTTAGGAGTGGCCAGTGAAGTTATCACTAGGCTGTAATTTAAACACTGCATTTTCTCTGAAAAGACAGTGTTTACAGCAAAAAGCCTGAAGGTAATGATTCTACTTACCAGAACAAATTCAATAAGCTGTAGTTGTTCTAGTGACTATAGTGTCCCTTTAATAAACCTCTGGCCTAAAATTTTCCGAACCATTTTATATAATACACTGGTCATGACAGCCTCACTTAACGAAAAGATTTACTTAATCTAAGCTGCTTTTATACAGATCTGTGTGTCTGAATCTCTTTTTATGTATTTTTCCTGATAGCTTATAAAGAAAGTAGGGACTATATTTCCTCATGTTTAGCAGTCAAGCTGACAAAAACGTGAGAATAGGCAGAGCTTAAAGCAAGGTTCTAGTTCAGTGGTCAATCCAATTTATTCACAAGCCATCGGTAAAATTAATCCCACATTAGGGCAAACAGCAGACTTCATGGGCAGAACAAAACAAAAAATTGCTGCACCCACGAGTTGGATAAGATATTGGGAAAATATATTAAATATAAATAAAGGCAAGAGGCAAGGGAAGGGAGTACATTCTTTAAAATACAGAGAGCATTTTATTAGGGGGCTGTGGAAACAGGTAACGGTATTTTATTTATTGAAGAAAAAAATGAATACGAATGATACACGGATTACAATTAAATTAATAAGTCAGTACAGGTTTCCAGTCTCTTAAACAAAACAACTTGGATTTCTATGTTTACTAAACGATTACAACTGTTTCCTGGTTAAAGAGGACATCATTGGAAAAGGGACATAGGTCCCAGAGATTGGGAATTTGCTGTAAATGAGAAAGATGAATCCACCTTGAAATGTCCCCTTAAGTTCTTTCAGCTGTTTACATAATAGTCCAGGGTCTCTAGTCTTATTATGTAATATAGGCATGCTGGATAAGCACATGTGTGCGATACATACTTAGCCATTTCCGTTTGTGAATAATGGAAGCATGACTGCTGAGGAATATCTATCCTACATCAGCAAGTGATTGGCTGAGTCATTTGCACATGCCTGCCATACTGTATGCCATCCCACAGGCTTTTTTTTGTTTTGTTTTTTAGACTAAGCATGGGAACAATTTCTTCATTACACATTTCTTTAATAAAATGATTCCTTTTAAAATGCACAGCTATTAAAATAAGTTATATCCAGGGAATATGTAGAAATAAAGGAAGTTCCGTAACCAGTGATTCACAATGCATTTTATGATCAAAAGTGTCGGCTATACATTGTCCAGATTCCAATTATAAAATCCAGGCAGCCGACTGGAGAATCTAATCATTTTCAAAGCTTTTCTTTTTACACTGAAATAAATGTTGTTTTAATTACTTTAAAGAAACATATTTTTCCAGAATAGATACAAGCCACAAATAATAAAAGAAGTTGGTAGTAAAATGAGGGTTTAATGTATAACTTAGACTGTATATAATATACTATATACATTTGATTACAATGAAAAATTAGCTCCCAATTTAATGAAATTGCTTCACTACTTGAATGTCTTTCCTCCCCCTATTTGCAAACATTTGGAAAGCCTGGGTAATGTATAAGCCATGACACCATGTAATCCGGACATTTATCTTTTATAAAGCATGTTCACAAACAAGGACATGATTAAATGATCCAGCAAAGGAGATTGCATTAGTGAAAAAGAGAACACAAGGAAGCGAAAGGAACAGGTATTTTCCTTTTGATCTTATTTCCTTGTGTGACCTCTTCTAACACAATTTAAGGAAATATACAGCTGGCCTTGCCCTGTTCGTCATGTTTTATTCTCTATATAATCTTTATAATGAAAAAGTCGCTAATCAAAATTTCATCTGTCTGTAATATCTGCACAAGTCTATATAATTTTGTGCAAAAATCTATTTCTTAGAAATTCAGTCAGTCGAGCGAATGATCGCTATATCTTTTCGAATAAATTGGAGCCGTGCCAAACATTGTTTGTTTGCATTGCTTTGGCAAAATGCCAAGGGATGTGGGAAGAGAAAGTAGACAAAATAATCTGTGACTTGCGAGAGAGGAACAGGTTTCTGACCAGATAATGCAGGAATACAGCGTTGAGGCCCTGAAACGAGAAATACTTCAAGTAGAATGTACAAGTGAAACTGCAGTGAAAGTTGTTAAAAATACATATGAATTGGCGATGGGCACAGTTCAGTAGAATTACATTTGTTCGTAGATGAATGGTCAGAGGGAACCAATGTTTATTGAAATCCATGGTCCTTGGCACAATAATCTCAGTTGGTTGCAAAAGTCCCATCATGGATATATTCCCCGTAAATGTGCCCCCAAATAAATGATTAACCGAGTAGAACTGTCTTTTTTCCAGTTTAATAACGCCCTTTGACTTTGTAGATTGTCTAATGAAGGTGTTTGAAAATAATTATTTTAGCAAATATTCCAGATAAAGAATTTCACCATACTAATATTGTCATTCGCAAAATGTGTGGATTACAAGGTCAGATTTATTTTAATGTGTCTTAGGTTAGTTGCCTTAAGGCCCCCCCTAAATACTGCATCCACATATCCCTACCCCCAAGTACCATGCATGAAATTAAATAATACCAAGATGAGCTAAAACCAGCTTGAGATCTTAGAGGGTACCCACCGAAGGGCAGGCTATTTCAATACACTCTTGCACCCTGTTTTTTTGCTCTCCACAAGTTTAAAGGGTAATCCAGACGTGGACCCCTTGCTCATGGTGCCTAGAGAGATATCAGCTATGCCTCACTGATGATGCCTAACAAGGCTGAAACGATCGTCTGGGGTTGCTGTGTCTCTCGTGCAGAGGGAACTTGCTGGCATTTTGGATCTGGACTTGCCCGTATGGGTGGGACCAGTCTGATATGTTTCAGAGATGTTCTCTCTGTGATGGCACAAGATGAGCTAAAACCAGCTTGAGTTCTGAGCGGGGACCCACTGAAGGGCAGGCTATTTCAGCTGCTGCCTGTTCTCCGTATACTCTTGCGCCCTGTTTATTTTGCTCTAATACCTATAGTATGTAACCATATGGTAAAAAAGAGGGGGATACCACCATAAAACGTTGGGAATTTGTCATGGAAACCAGGTTTATAGTCTGCCCTTGCGTAAGAAAATTGCTGATTACATTAAACCTCTCCATTCACAAGTTATTTGCCTAGACATGTGTAAATGGAAACTTCGTATTAAATACACGTCTTTTCAGGCTGATGTATATTCATTGCTAGACTATAATTGTATTGCCCTGTCATTTCTGTTGCATCAGCCCACACAAGTGTTGAATATTTGACAAAATATTGTGAACATTTTTTATATTCTGGTAAATGTCACAAAACCTCTGTTAATCCATAGAATTGGCCCGAGATAGGAGGAAAAGTTACTTATATAATTGGGAAAGGCCCTATTATGCAAAACCCAAAATCAAGACTTAGTAGATATGTTTATCCAGTAACCCCTATATTTTCAAAATATATAATACTGTACCGACAGACACAGAAATGTGCATAGCAGCTGGGAAGAATTGTACATTTTGTTCATATGAATATGAAAAGAATAGAAATTGAGCAGTAATTATAGTACTACATACACAATACATGCTTTCTTAAGCACTAACATTGTGAACAGTGTCATAGCTACATAGATTGCAATAGTCCAAGTGTTCTGCAAATTTTACTGCCCCTGCATTCATCTCAATGGTGTGATATGACTATACATCTATAGACATCAGAATTTGCAGTCTCGCCTCTCCTTTTCTCCCATCTCCCCATGCAGGAAGGTTTGTGTTGGTCAGGTATGCTAGGACAAACTTACTTAACACTTATCGATGGCACTGTAACCATTTAACCCTTGCATGTCAGTAACTCTCTTCTTACCTAAGGCACTTTAAGGGTTTACCGTTTTAAATGTCTAAATCTGTCCTTATATGAAGAGCATGGTAACCATGAGGAACATCCATGTATACCTGATTAATGTCAATAATCTGTGTTAGTTTTGCACACTATTACAAGGCAGTGCTTGTCATTCTAAAATCAGCACTGGAAAGTCATTCTCCATTTACATGTTTATACATTTGCTTCTACATTGCGTTGTATTCTAATCACATTCCCCAGGAAAGTTTTTCCTTTTAAGATTAATTACCCTTTTAAAATCAAGGTTTGATGTATATTCTGACTTTGTGTAACCCTGTTTGACCTGACCTCATTCACATTACTCGGAGGAAGGATAAAAATGTTCCTATGTGATGTATAAATTGCAGATAATCAGCCTGTTTTTTTGGTCTGTTATTAATTTAACTGAGCATGTTTTACTTATTAAGATTGTAAAATAAAGGCACTACTGACGTAAGTTTAAACCCTTTAAACTGTTTTATCAATTGTTTGTCTACCCCCATTGCCCTAGATACACCCATTGTGTCTAATTTCCAACACCCACTCATCGGTATAAAGATACTCCTTGGATGACCATGTCAGTATCATCAGACAATGGCTTCCTCGAGCTTTGTTTCAATTTCATTCCTTATATTAGTTGCTTTTAGCAACATTTATTTATTCAAAGTTGTGTATTCGTTTTTCGTACACCCACACACATCTACGTCACCAAATTTTCTTAGTTCCCAGAACCAAAGTATACGCTTTCCCGAACTTTAATCTCCCTGCTAAGCTGTAAACTGAATTATGTGCCATTTCATTGATGACTCAAATCTAAATAGAAAGTGTAGTCACTTCTCTGAATGCTTTATTTTTGGGTTGTTTATTTGTCCTACCCTCTTGCGTATATGAGAAATGAAGATACACTAACTATATACATTTCGTCTGTTTTCCTCGTTTTTGTGGTTTTTAAAAATGACACAGTTTTGTTAATTGTGTTACCTTTTAGAACATTTTACGCCAAGTGTCAAACGGTTCTTTATCCGTCGGATATTTTGTATATTACATATAGCTCCAGTTGACCTCACTAGCTTTGTGTATTCTAACTGACCAATCAATGTCAAGCCAGGAAAGGAAATTACAGCATTCTCATGTTACAGCATTTTATTCATCATTTAGGTTTTTGTGTAAAATAGGTAATTACTAGAAATGACGCCAGCATACTGTCGTATTTATCAAATAGTTACTTCTGTTGTTAATTATCGCCATGAATATTAACGTGTGTTACAACTGTACTTAAGATAAACTGTCTAAAACATAAGAAGATAAAATGGATGGAGCTTATATTAAAGAGGAACTGTCACTTCCAGAGAACTGGTAGTTCCTTTTTTTTCACCCCAGTAAATGCTTTTACATATTTAAATGGGGTGAGTAAATCAACAGAGATAAGTACTTCCGATACACTTATGCCCCTCCTTAAGCGTGCTTATCCACATTTGGGCATCAACAGAAAGAAATCCGGAAGTGTGTCAAAACAATCAACATCTCCTCGTAGAGATACAAAGAAATCAATACAATGCTTGGAGAAGCTGAACACCTTTCATGCACACTATGCAGCACTAGGCTAGGAAGCACTAATGGCAACTTAAGTGTCAGAGTTCCTAGGCACCAATTTAAATACTGTCTTTTCGCTCTGATATGCTGTACACAAGAACCACTATATTAAGCTGTAATGGTTCTGGTAACTATAGTGTCCCTTTTAAAAAAAAAAGTTAAAACATATTTACACAAAAATTATTTTAAAACATTTTCGAAATTCACACATTTTAAAAGACGTGATAGATAACCTATCCTTGACTAAAACATGGAAATGTTATCACATATAGATTATATAACTATCTACACATCCCAACTTTGCCCCAGCGTGAATTGGGATGAGGTTGGGCCTTCCAAGAGGGCTTCACCAGTGACACAAATTGTGTCATGAAATAGGCAGGGCCACCCAGAAAGTAGGTGGTTTCACCCACTGAAGGCGCATGTCAGCCTGGCCCTGCTGAAGCACTCTCTGCATGGTCCTAGTGCCATCATGAATGCATTAAATGCTAAGCTGTAAACTGAATTATGTGCCTCACGCTGTGCTGTCTCCAGACAGTTCTTTGGTGTCCCTAAATGAGGTGCACCAGGTGACTAAAGTGGGGCATCGTAACAGGACCCTGAAAGTGGGACTGTCATGTCGAAAGTGGGACAGTTGGGAGGCATGCATCTATGTAGAATGGCTGAGCCAGTTTTAGTAGCACTGGCGGATCCAGGGGGGGCAACAGGACAATCCTCCGCCCCGAGGCTTTACCCTGCCGGCCAATGCAGGGCTAGCACTATCCAAGTGCCAGCCCTGCAATATTCCTTCACAGACCGGAGGGGAGATCAGAAATCTCCATCCCCGGTCCGCAGGCACTTTGCTGCTGGGGGGGGAGGGGGGAGGGAGAGTGTACCCGGGAGCTCAGCCTGCAACTCCGCCGGGTCCTTCTCTCGCGAGCACAGAGCGTTGCCGCGGTTACCAGGCAACGCTCCGGATCTCGCAAGAGTGAACTCTAGCCCTAAAGCTGTGGGCTAGAGTTCACTCTCACTTTGTCTTATGGAGGTTTCCTACGCCTGACCATCTCAAACCAGCAGAGGAGCAAAGTGTGCTCTATTTCCTGTGGCCAGAGAAACTTTCCCACAGTTCTTACCTCCGTGATCTTGCGATGCTTCCTGTCAGTATTTCCGAACGTCCTGTGTTTTAGACAGGACGTTCGGCAAAACCACTGAATTGCGTCCTTACAGAATGCGAACAATTTGTTCATTCATGTTAGGATGCAATTCGGGACTTTGTATTAGGGAGCTATCTACCAAAAGGCTGAAAGACCTAGATTGGTCTTTCAGCCAAATTTACTAATGCTAAGTAAAGATTACTTAATATTAGTAAACGCTGCCCCTACTCGCTATATCGTGAATAGGGGCATGTCTAGTAAACAGTGAGCAGCCAGTGGCTGCTCACTGTTAAAAAACAAAAAACAAAAAACTAATCCCTAGTATCCTCCCTCCCAATCCCCCACCCGTGCCGCATGAGTGGGCGCTATTAAACTGAAAGGGGGACCTATTGCTTCCACCAGTGAGCGGAGGGTGCGGGCCCTAAATGAAAATGGGAGGAACCTATTGCCTTCCCCCCTGGCCCCCAGCCATGAGCTGCGGGTGGGGGCTCTAAATTATAATAAAGTGGGGGGACCTATTGTCCTTCCGCCAGCCCCCACCCCTTAGTGGCGGGTGGTGGCCCGAAATAACAATAAGGGGGGCCTATTGCTCCCACCAGTGAGCGGAGGGTGGGGGCCCTAAATAAAAATGGGGGGGACCTATTGTCTCCCCCCCCCCGGCCCCCCTATGAGCTGCGGGTGGGGGCTCTAAATTATAATAAGGGGGGGACCTATTGTCCTCCCCCAGCCCCCACCCCTTAGCGGTGGGTGGGGGCCCTAAATAACAATAAGGGGGGGCCCCATTGTCCTCCCACATGGCCCCCACCCATGAGCAGCGGATGGAGGCCCTAAATTACAATAAGGGAGGACACCTATGGTCCTCCCCCCGGCCCCCACCACTGAGCAGCGGGAGGGGGCCCTAAATAATAAAGCCTATTGTCCTCCCCCGGCCCCCACACCTGAGCGGTGGGTGGGGTCCCTAAATAACAATAGGGGGGGACCTATTGTCCTACCCCCAACCTTAGCGGCGAGTGGGGGCCCTAAATAACAATAAGGAGGGGACCTTTAATGAAAATGGGGGAGGGACCTATTGTCCTCCCCCCTGCACCCACCCATAGGCGACGGGTGGGGGCTAAGTGTACAAATACTCCCTCCCCTCTCCCCTGGTGACTAGGGGACCCCAAGACCCTAATCACCCCCCCAACCCAAATAAAATTAAATCACTACCTACCTATCCCACTCACCCTAAAAATAAAGAGGGGGGAGACAATATAACTAAATACCTAGAGAGAGAAAAAAATCTGACTTATCATTAGAAGTCTTCTTTTTTCTAAAACCTTCTTTCTCCAGCCCCAAAAAAGTCCAAATAAAAAACCCATAATAATACCCGTCAAATTTATCAAATAGTAGTGGTTAGTGGTTATTGTGCCTGGATTATTTATTTAAATAATCTACAAGTGCCCCTCCCTAGGTCACGCTCTGGATCCGCCCCTGTTCAGTAGCAGCCATACATACCAAGTCTTATATCCTTATTATCTCCTGGTAATTCTTTGACCCCCTTGTTTAGAAACAAAGCAACATATTGTAAATGTGACGTGTAGAATGCCGTACCTAGATTCATCAGATCTTCTGTTTGCTATTGTTTTACTTCTGATGGTGTACCAGCACACACCAGGCTAACAAATAGATAAGCAACCGTTTTTCAATTACTGGGAAAACGGAGAGGATACATACAAAAAAAAGCTGTAATTCTTGTATAATTCTCACTATATACATCGTAAATACCTTTCAAAATAAAGTTGACCATCTGCACGTTTTTCTTTTGCTCATTGGCTAACTCCAAGTTAGATTTGTTGAAGCACACAGCTCAAACACACTTGTGCCATGGCCCAAATACTAATTGATTCTGTGGATTTGGCATCTTTTTACTCGTTGGAAGTAGGGCAGAAAAATGACATTCTATTTAAATGTATAACTCACTTTGTTTTGCTTTTTTAACAATGTGGATAGATGTTATCTGATTATATAAGGCACTCAGAAAACACTATGTACAGATTGTAATCTCACACATCTCACAAGTACCACTGGCAGTAGAATAATGTATTTTTAGTTATTGGTTACTGCTTAATAACTGTAGAGACAGACTGGCTGCCTCACACCATCTCGCGTATGCTTGAAACAGATTGCCATTCCCTCAGTGAATTTGGTATATTTAGATATGTAGAGTATTTGGTGCCATACAGAAGACATATGCACACACATTGCACTGCACCGTCGGTTATTTGCCATGTCTGCACTATGACCATACCTGGGTAATTGCAGAGTCTCATACTCAACTGAGTTTGTTGACTAGGCTCTAGGTGTAACCACTCTGACATCACCCCTTCTGTTCTGCCCTTTCTGGTCTACCTGCCAACTTTGGTGACGCACAACTTTTTCATGGCTTACTCTTACAAAGATCCAAAGGAACAAATTAATTGAAGTGCTCCCAAGTTTGCCTATGGTTAGTCCATAAGTGTGCTAAAACAATTTTATATAAAGTGCAGATTTCCTCACAATATCAATAAAGTAAAAATAGTGCAAAAATCTCATTCCACTCTTTGAAAAGTGCAGTGTGCATATATATTCAGAGTGCTGGATGCATTGCTGAAGGTCACTAGGATTGCCCCAAGCCCAGGTGGCGTAAGACCAAGCAGGAGATTCTGTCTTGTTACCTGTCCAACACTGGTCACAGCTAATGTATCCTAGACCATTTAAACCTGCAACAACTGGACTTGTTCATCATTTCACTGTTAACAAATTCCTCATTAGCATGCTTTTCATTATTTTGTGGCACATTCAGACCAGGATCATTTTGTCTTTCTTGCATTATGCCATGTGAGCAAAGTAATACCTTCCTGCTTCCAATCTAATTTTGTATGTGTCTATCCGCCATGTTATCGTTAAAACACTATATTGCATACTGCTTACCTTGTCTCAGTGAATCGGTATGCCTTTGTTTAGTTAGAAAGTCGCTCCTGAACTGTTGCAAAACTACAAGTCCCATGATGCCCTGCCAAGAACATGGGAGGTAGTTTTCCAGCAGCTGAGGATCCACATTTTGGCCACTCCTGGTTTATACTCTGCTACTTATATTGTTTTATGCAATAGCTGTTTTTACGTAATAACTTTTTTAATAGCAAAGTATCACACCCTTGGTTAGGAACATACCCCATCTTTATTGTTAATTTTAATTAAAAATCGAACTCGGCTAACACTTTCCATTTCCGATTCCCTGACTCAGACTTGTGAGTACTGTCACTAGAGTGTGAACCAATCAAAGCTTGTTACATAAAATAACACTGAATGTTTAGTTAGCTCATTCATTTGTAATTATCCAGTCTCGACATGTTCCCCGTCTGTGCTGTCCTAATTCAGTCTTTGATATTCTGCGGCTTATACAGCCTTTCCAGCACGTGAATGATTGATATCAGAAAGATTTGTGTATAGACAATTAACTTAGCACTAGATCTACCCTAAATAAAGACCACAGATTGAATTGCGACAATGTTTGTTTGGGAGTGTGATAAGCACCTGTTCTTTTATCTGCCCCAAGTCAAAACATGTCTTGATGTTATGGTAGCCTCGAGCATCCATCCACCTCATCCCTTGCTATCTTCTACAGTTGTTTCTGGGGTATCTGTGTTTAAATTATAAACATCAGAAGCACGCCGTATATATGATGTTTATTATCTTCTAAATAGAATACTTTCACCATTACTGTTATGTTATATTTACATGAGGAAGTGTATGCCATAATTATATATTTTTTTACTCTTGTATGCAAATAACAGATAATGAACAATGTTTTTAACAGACATTTTTACAGTGTTTTGTATTGCTTTTTATGTTGGTTGTGTTGCTTACTGTTGTTAACCATGTTGGGTATATGGGAGGTTCTCATAGGTGAGATAGAGTCTCACCAAAGTACATTCCAAACATGGCACTTCATCCACTCAATCGGAAGATATAGAAGTTATGCTAAGATTTTTCTCTATACACAACCCAAACTGAATTTAAGATATAACTGGTGCTACTAAAATTTGTTACACTAAAGACGCACAGATTAGGCGCAATTTATATTAGTTAATTTGTAACTATCACTTCCAGAGACTTAAAAGTTCCTCACTCATTCATCCAAGTGTCACAGCAGTTACCACGTTGAATAGAGCAGCAGAGGTAAGTAAAACATTTACTTAAATTAAAATAAAATAATCTGTAAAGAATTTAAAGGATAAAAAAGCACAACATACAGCTAACGCTTAGTTAGCTTTTTGGTAGTGTTAAAATAAAGGAAGTGACAGTTCCTCCAAAATATATCAATATATATATATATAAACTTTACCAAAAAGCTAACTAAGCATGAACTATTAGTTGTGCTTTTTTATTTTAAATTCATTACAGATTTTATATGTAAATATAAAATCTGTAATGAATATATATATATAAAAATACACAAAAACAAGGTTTCACTTTGTGAGCTTAGCACTACCATAGAAAGTATCTAAGAGAAGGGCCAATATCAAGACCTAGCTCAGTGATGGCTAACGTTGACACCATAAATTGTTTCTGGACTACATTTCCCATGATGCTCAGCTAGCTTTTAGACTCTAAAAGCTAGCTTAGCATCATGGGAAATGTAGTCCAGAAACAATTTATGGTGTCAAGGTTCACCATCACTGGCCTAGCTGAAGAGATGGCTCGTATGCGACAAAAACAGCACTGGTTTCAATCAAAATAGGAGCATTCTCAACGGCGGTGGAATCTGCGGATCCAAGGTATCCCGCAATCCGTTCCCCTGCAAGAGATCCCACACTTACTGCGAAGGCTTTAGGCCTCCATGCTACCTCCAGCTAAAGTGTAAATCCTAGTGACTGACACTCATCTTAGAGTGACCAAATCACCTAAGGCCCCCGCTATTGTCCCTTGAGACTTTATGGAAGCTGACAGTGCTGCGATTATGACCGAGGCACAGAATACCCCACACTACGCTTTTGAAACCTTTACCATCTTATTTTATGGGGACTTTTCTCGCCCTACTGTTCAATGGTGACAATCACTAAGGCCACTTACCAAGCAGCTGCGAAAAGGAGCCATACCCTACAGATGGGGCCCGGGACTTTAACTCAGCGTACAGCACAGCGGAAAGGAGCTTCGTCTCACTGCTCCTGTAGAGTCAGCGACTTTTCTCGTGACCTTGGGGCTTCCCCCATTTCCTCCAGTGAACCCGGTCATAGAGCAGCACACTATCCCAACTCCGATCTGTGACATTGATAACATCACTCCGTTCCATCCTGCGAACCCGGATACTGCGAGCAAGAGCTATGCTAAGCTGGCCAACACATGAGTCGATGTACACTAGCAATTGTAATGTCTCCTCTAAGCCTTGCCTAGTGCAAGTTTCTGTTTTTAGTTTTTAATTTTTTCTCTATGTTGTTCATCCTTTCCTGATTTTCACATATTATTATACTATTGCTTTAGTGATCACTAGATAGTATTTCAGGGGCACAACCCCCAATATAGGCATACAGTTATTATTTGCTCATTAATGCTCTCTCAACAAGCATATGGCTGAACACAATGCAAAGCACATTTTTTCTTTACTTCTCTAAAAATGCCTCCTTTCACGTGTGGTGTATTTTCTTCTGTACGACCTGATATCTTGTTGTATTGTGGTAACTTGTAATATTGTTGCTTATCCACATGTGGGTGGAGAAATAAATATAACATTTCAAAGAAAGTAGCTAAGAGGGGCTTCATTAATGGCAGAGCCCACTGCAGATGATGCAAATCTTGTGGATTTAGAGAAAATTAAAGAAGTTCAGATGTTAATATAATTTGTATATGTTTAATTGTCTTACATTTCTTTTTAATGCATTTAAATAAAGACCAAAGTTTAGCTTGGAACATGATTATTATGACCCTGGCACCAATCACCAGTAATGGAGCAAACCGTTAGCTGCAGGTGGGCAGCGCTGCAGAAATCCGATGCCGGTCCCGTCAGCCATTCATTGGCTGACAGCATCAGCTGTGCGATCTCAGCCAATGAACGACATTCTGCGCATAGAAATCATCCCAGAGTGGACATTAGCCTGGTCTGGCTAATGCCGCTGGAGCAGGTATAGTTACACCTCAGACAGCAAAGGGGTTAAACTCTCTATGTGCACCGTTCTATAGCAAACCGCTGCACATGCAGACTCCAGGCACCATGACCACTTCAAAACAGTGAAGTGGTCACTGTGATTAGATTAAACCTTTAAATACTAATCATAAAATACAACACACTGAAACACATTGAAGCGTTATTGATATTCAGGTGAATGCAGTTATTTCAATACAGAGTGGACATTGTTTGCTCCTCATTGTGCCAGCAAGGTTAACTTTTGCTTTTAAGTTTGTAGATAAACAGTCTTAGTATATATGGGCCCATGCTTCTCATACTGCCAAGTATTGACACTTTCTTTTCACCTGCTTCTACAAATTATATATGGAATGTAAAAACCAGACTGGGGAATGTCTGTCAATAAAAGCAGACAGAATAAGTAGTAACTAGTTGACACTGCGCAGAAACATTTTAAACTTTTACCTTTTATTAAATAATTTTGCCATTTAAAGCCCTCTCCTAATTTGCAAACTTTAATTCATGAATTCTATTGCAGTCTTGTAACAACATATTCATACACCTTGCTTATTTGAGATTTATTCATTAACCCAATCATTTTCTATTTCTTTCTCTTAAGTATCATGCACAATTTATGTACCTTTTCTTCCCTTCATCTTCCCTTTCACCTTTCTCTTGTTCCTGTCTCTTCCATGTTTTAATTTTTAAACATGTTTTAGATTTTATTTTTTTATAATTTATATCATATATATATCAATTCATATTTTGGCCTAATATTTAAAATTTACTGACAATTCTCACTTCAGTGTTATAACCCTGAATGATTTCTATAAGTAGATACTGCATCTGTTAAAACAGTAAGGGCACATTCTTCTCCGAAAAAGCAACTGAAGTTCATATGGGGGCTTACCTCACTATAGTTGTGTCCCCAGGCATCCATTCACACTGCTTGGTCTCTTCTCCTCAGAGCTGTTATACTAATAAGGACGGATTCGGCATTTGTAGTATCCAGAGAGCACTATTATAGGATCACTATAGGGTCAGGAATTCAAACATATATTGCTGACTTATAGTGCTAAAAATACTATTTAGGTGGCTTTACCCCCCTTAAAAAGGTAAGAAAATTACCTTTATTCAAATGCCGCGCGAGTCCGCTGGTGCTGCCTCCGCCTCTTTGGCTGACTACATCTGAATAGGGAAAGCATTGGATTGGCTGAGATTATCAGTTCTGATTATCTCAGCCAAGAAGTCAGAGCGGGGGCTGGAGTCAAACGCTGAGCTGGCCAATCAGCATCTCCTCATAAAGAAGCATTGAATGCTCAGCGTCTCCATGCAGAGCGTTGAACATTGTGCAGCACTGACCCAGGAAGCACCTCTTGTGGCCATTTGAAAAGGCAGTGTTTACATGCAAATGCCTGCAAGGACATACTATAGTCACCTGAACAACTACATTAAGCTGTAGTTGTTTGGGTGACTATAGTGTCACTTTAAGTATACCCATTATATATTGACTTTTACTAGTTTTATTATTTTTTATTAATTGTATTATTTATTCCTTTTACATTAGATACAAGTATCGAACGGCATTATAACATAAATAGTCCCCAATTGATGATAATAGATTATCTGACCTAACCTTTTCTTTTGTAGTAGAATTGATTGAAATACAAAAATTATAATTTTTTTCATTCTGCAATGTTTGTGAACATGAACTACAGATGGCCATTAGTTGCAGCCATAAAACTGTTTGCAAATCAGATATGGTTATGAACTCATAGTGTTCATGCATTCTCAATTATTCATCCCCCAGATTGTCAGCAACAGAACTCGAGTACGAGGGGAGACACGATGGGTTTTTTGGTCAGGAAGGTTTCAGAGTGGGCAGACAGAATGACTCAGCTTCAGACTACATGGAATGCTTTTCTGAAGGAGACATCCCTTGCACAGTATACACTAACTTCATAAATCAAGTTCAGAATGAGTAAAAGTTACTTTTGCTGCAGCTTTTTGTCCAATTAAACATTCATAGTAAAAACCTTAATGGACAAGACTCAAAGCAATAGACTACCAAAAAATGTATAATTCACATTCCATGGGGCAGACAGCATGTGTACCACAGTTAGAAATATGTCTAAACGACTTAAAATGCATTATCTGTAGATCTGTTGTGGTTTGTAGCTAGCATTGTCAGACAAGCATGCATTTTACTTTTCACCCTTTACTGCTTATTGCTAGAATACGTATAGGACCAAAGAGGACTATGCAAGTGGAAAAACAAGAGAGCAAATGCTGTATAAAGCTTTCCTTTCTCTACAATATTCTCCCCCTCCCCCCCCCCAAAAAAAAATACTGTTGTTTTATTCTTCTTTAATAAAATAGTTTATAGATTGATACGACTTTAGAATTTATTCATTGTGTACTCTTAATTTTATTAATTGTATTAGCATTAATTATGTTTTACTATTAAAAATATGATGATAATCTGAAGAATAAATAAAGGTTATATATATATATATTGTTTATTTGTTTAGAACCAAATCAAATCGAATCAGTGTGCTTCCACATGGTAACAAGCATATTTTATTTAAATATATTTAATTTAAATCATTTGTTGATGTAGATTAATCTGTGAAGAAGATATAGCAGATTCTGACTCTCAAATAATATATTCATAACACTATTCTTAATTGATCACTAACGCATTCATCTAGCCCTTATAGTGGTTAAAGAGTTAAATCTCCCACTGACAACAGTATCTTTGTTTTTAAATATCCTGCCTGATCATGTTCCTGCATAGAATACTGTTGCTTCCATGCCTTAGAAGTCCCCGTACAAGACCTAATTATAAAGCATTGCCTAAAACCCTTGCTTTAAAGAACGGTCTTGTTGCAGATAATAGTGGTTGGTTTTTCTTAACAGCAAGAAGTAAAATCTGGTATGTATTTTAAATCTACACACTGACAAGTGCTAGAAGATTTTGAGAGACCCTGGTACATAAATATCCATTTGCTCCACATGCAGTTTATTTTCCACTTGTTCATCGTCTTCATTTTTGTCCCTTTCTTAGTGTCTTGGTTCTTAACTAGAGATGTCGCGAACTGCTCGCCGAACTGTTCGCGAACTGTCCGCCGGCGAACAATAGCGTGTTCGCGTTGGGCGAACATATGCGATTTCCGGTCCGCCCCCTATTCATCATGATTGAGTACACTTTGACCCGGAACCTCACAGTCAGCAGACACATTCCAGCCAATCAGCAGCAGACCCTCCCTCCCAGGAAGTGTCTGCTGACTGTGAGGTTCCGTCAAAGTGTACTCAATGATGACGAATAGGGGGCGGACCGGAAATCGCATATGTTCGCCCAACGCGAACACGCTATTGTTCGCTGGCGGACAGTTCGCGACATCTCTATTCTTAACCTCTTTCCCATTATAGTTCCGCCATAATCCTTTGCATCTTCTTTTCTCCTTAGCTCATCCGAGATTTGCACTATTGTTTCACTCTATCATCTATCCATTCCTCCCTCCC
Organism: Pelobates cultripes; assembly: GCA_933207985.1. Classification (NCBI taxonomy): domain Eukaryota; kingdom Metazoa; phylum Chordata; class Amphibia; order Anura; family Pelobatidae; genus Pelobates; species Pelobates cultripes. The sequence goes on from OW240913.1 coordinate 273,679,702, forward strand.
TCCACACAACCAGCTCTTTCTCTCATCGTGGTCTCTTTACAACTTGTACCACTGTTTCAAAGTCTTGTTTCCGCAATCATTTTTCTTTTCAAATTTACTTTCATTACTTTTGCTTTCCATTTACTACATCTTCCAACTTAATTTTTTCTCTTTTGCTATCCATTCACTCTTCTCTCCGCCCTTTCCTTAAAAACCCTATACCTCTCTATTTTCCCCTTATCTCCCATCCATGGTGGTGTCCTAACTAGTTCTCACTGCCCTATTGTTGTCCTGATGTGATTTACAAATAGAAATTAAAATTACGTATTCGTTTGGCAGCTGCGGTAGGGGTGAGCTTAGGGCCCCAGGAAAACCCTGTCCTTTGTAAAACCAATCAAATGATTTGACAAAATCTGAAGAGACTGAACCCAAGGACTCCTTACATTATAACCAATACTTAATACTATAAGTTGTAGTAGGTTATGATGTTTTGAATTTCCCTTTAACCATATTTTTTCTTGTTTTTCTGGCATAGAAATATTGTTTTAGTATGTACCTGTCAGTTTGACAGTATTTCAGTTTTCATGTGTTGAGACCTTCATAGCCCAGACCAGGCATCTTAAACTCTGCTCCATTCAGAGAATTCTGGGAGTTATAAGACAACAACATCAAGGGAGGCGGGGCAGAGAGTTTGAGGTCCGTTGTCTAGAGTGAATGGATGCTGGTAGCCTTAGAGCAAATGCACAATATCAATTTAAAGCAAATTAAAGGAAATGTTTGATTTTTAAGTGTGTGACTTTAAATTGCAGCTTGTCCAATACAACTAAAGCTTTTTCTTTTGTTTGTAACTAGATGGTGAGAAGAAGTATCAAGTGGTGATTCATGGCATAGAACCATTGATGGAGACACCATTACAGTGGCTCAGTGAGCATCTCAGCTACCCGGACAACTTTCTACATATAAGTATCATTCCTCAACCCACAGACTGAACATATTGTGATGCTCTAAGTGAAAGACAGTGATTCTTGGGCTGCATTTAAAAAGGATGATGACAAAGCCTAACTATGTGTCTTGTTTGGAAGCTTTACGATCCAAAGAACAATAAGACTTGGTTGCCATGGGAGTACGTCCCTTTCACTTTTCTGTCACCACATGAGCCTGAGGGTACCCAGGATGTCCTCTGAAAGCCACCTGCAAACACATTCATACCTGGAGAATCAGTGACAATATGTGCCTCTCAGTTCCTAGTTTGCACTAGCAGATGTGCGAAAAACAAATTTCACTTTATTTTTCCTTTCTTAAGACGGAAACTGAACAATAATTAAAATGGCAGGGCAGAAAATATCGGTTTAACTTTACAAAATATTAAACATTGAAAATGGCACAGCAGAGTGCCTCAATGCTTCCACCAATATACTTTGTAACGTTGTTTAAGTGATAACTGGGTTTTTGTTTACAATACACCGTCTCTTATATGGAAAGTTAAGCAAAGCAGCGATGGACACTTTTAACTCAGTCTGACTAATTGAATTTGCCATGCCACTAGAGAAATTAAGTGTTATTTTAGGAGGTCTATTTGAGGGATCAGCCTTGCATAAATGTCCTTAACATCTCAAAAGAAACAATAGTATAGTGACAGGAAAATTTGACTGTTGACTTTCTACATATTTCTAAAAGAAAATTGAAAATAACCTTCCCAGAAGATAAATCTAAAGGATTCATGTCCATCTGCAGACTATACATTTGATCTCTGCAATTATGAGAACATCTATTTTTTATAATAACTTCCCTCAATCTTTGGAAACTTTTCCCTTTGAAAGTTATCTTGTACTTAAATCAGCTAGTAAAACCTGCCTAATGAAATAACTGTACAGCTCTAAATTGTGTTCTTTATTCTTTCCTTTTAGGCTTCCTTATATCATTATAGTGCACACCGTCAAATATATTTACATATAGTATGGATAACAACAGATAGATGGTTGGAAAGTATTGCAGGGCAGTCTGTTGATGGCCACACACATTTATTTCTGACTGTTGACTATCATTAATAGTAAACTATATGAGCCACAAACTGCTTCCCTTTACATTACTAAATGACATCATATTAAAAAGAATTCTCAGTTTCAAAATGTGGGTCATCAACTTTAGGTGACTCAATTCTAGTGAACTGGAAGTGGTTACCATGACCCAGCCTGGTACACATTTACAAGTGTCAAACGTATGTGTTGCATTTGTTATGTATGAGAGACAGCTTTTATTCTTTCCCATGCATTTTCCAAAGAAGTTACTCCCATTATTTTTTCATAGAAGGTTAAACGGGCTACATATGTATCTTTACAAGAAACTGCTTTATAATGTAAACCTTTTACATTGCAGCGCTAACACAGCCTCCAGTTGCTATCTACCAGACACCAACTAGAATCGCTTCCAGGTGTTTACCGGACTCTAGGTCGCCTTACTGTCGCTGGACGTTGTTAAGCTCTGCATGAGGACATCCAGCGTCTGTGAAATCCCCATAGCAAAGCATTGATTAATTGCTTTGATATTGGGGGGGGACTAACGCACTCGCCGCTCCTCCACGTCAGAGGAGGTGGAGCAACGACCCAGCACAGGGGGACATCGGCGCTGGAGTCGGATAAGTACATAACTGGTTTTGTAACCCTTCATGTCCCATGGAGAAGGGGGGACCAGTGAGAACTATAGTGTTATGAATACAGATTTGTATTCCTAAAAATATAGAATCCGTTTAAAAATAGTTTAACCCTTTTTTGAGGAAGGCAGGTAAGTAGTCTATTGTTACTTGTTAATTTTTATGAATTCAACTCTTTGGCACTTGATGGATTAAGAATGTGTACAAATTGCCTTTTCTAACTCTGCTCAATGACAGTACATGAGTTTTTAAAATTGAAATAAAGCTAAAATAAGAGTATATTACGATATGCGAAATTGCAGTGAAGTGTCCTGCCATTAGTCGGTTATATATCTTTTCTGCAGCCAATTGCTTCTAATCCTTCTGGACTCTAATTTAGAAGAGAGGTGAGTGTGTAATCTCAAAGCTGACAGTTTGTTACGAAGGTCTGGTACCATTTAATGTAAACACTGCTTATAATGCCTCATAGTTAGATGGATGAGGACAGTGATGCTACTAATTAGCTCAATAGCTTTGGCACGTTGAGTACAGGCTTTACGCTGAACTAATGATCACCACAAATTCTTTATTTGTGAAAATAAATCAAAATTTTCTAATCAGATGGGGGAAATTATCTCAGTTCTTAACAGGACAGTAATACGATAAAATAAAACATGTATGTATATTTACTAAAAAGTTGTAAGGAACCTATTTGCAAAATGTAGGAATTTTCTAACCTTTAGTAAATAAAATAAAAAAACTTTAGAAAGTAGAAAAGCTTTTAACATAGAATCCATCAAGTAAAATGTACTTTATTATGTTTCAAAGTGTAAAAATTCTAGCACACTAAAAATATTGATACCAATATTTATGATAATATAAGTTTAAAGCAATTTACATTATAGCATTTGTGTTTACCTCTTGAAATCCCAGTTCATCCTGAAGATCATTCAGTGACGACCATGCTACACACCACAGCTAAACCAGACAATTAAGTATATGGAAGGTCTTTAAAGGAAAACTCCAGTGCCAGGAAAACAATCCGTTTTCCTGGCACTGCAGGTACCCTTTCCCTCCCATCCCAGGTAGCTGAAGGGGTGAAAATCCCTTCAGGTCACTTACCTGAGACCCCGCCGATGTCCCTCGGCAGTGGTTTCGGGTCGGCGTCGCTCCTCCCAGTAATCTCGTCAGCCGGTGGGCGAGACTGATCCCCCTCGCCGGCTGAGGAAACCTAATGCGCATGCGCGGCAATGCGGCGCACGCGCATTAGGTCTCCCCATAGGAAAGCATTGAAAAAGATTTTCAATGCTTTCCTATGGGGAATTGAGCGACGCTGGAGGTCCCCGCACAGCGTGAGGACGTCCAGTGACACTCTAGCAAAGAAACTAGAGGTGGAGTTAACCCTGCAATGTAATTATTGCAGTTTATAAAAACCTGCAATAATTACAGTTGCAGGGTTAAGAGTAGTGGGAGTTGGCACCCAGACCACTCCAATGGGCAGAAGTGGTCTGGGTGCCTGGAGTGTCCCTTTAAGAGCATTGAGCTGCTGTCCAAGAGCAACATCTAACATTCTCCTCTTGATCAATATGGTTTCACCTGGAGCGACATTAACATGAAATATCTTTATATCCAACATTTACAGCTCTATGATGGAGTCATACGTGTGTCAGATCACTAGGTGCTTACTCATTGGCACAATGGGGCCCCAAACAACCACCCATTTATAGAGGCAAAAACATTAATTAAAGGGACACAATAGTCACTCGGATCACTTCATCTCATCTCAAGCCTTGAACAGCTCTGCACATTGAACACATGATGCTTGGGGATGGGAGCCCAGAAGTAAAAGTCCTAGTTCTCTGATCCAGATGGATTAAAGTCATGCTCCCAAGCCTTCAAAATACAACATTTTGGAGACTTGCACATGGGAGGGAACTACTTATGGCACTAAAGCATTATCAGTACAATGAACTTGTTATATCACCTACAGTGTTCCATTAATAGATAAAATCATATATTTTTTTTTTTTTAATGGTTCTTGTATTATCTGTTTTCTAAAAGTGCATCTGCATGATTTGTTTGATGTGTTAATACCCTGCATCAGTCATTTAACATATGTAGCTGGTTAATTTATTTGAGCCAGTCAACAATCAAGGTCTTTAAATATGTTCAAAAGCATTTTGTAGCCTATCCACAACACCAAGAAACAATTGAACACATTATTACGACTGATATCCTGATTAATTCTCCTTTTTAAAAAAGGGATTGAATGGAATGGCTGGTGAGGAAGCATCTAGTTTACATGAAACGGGTGAAGCTTTTTAATTGAGGTTTTTTTTTTATTGTATTCAAGATCCCCCTTCTTTGCAATTTTTACTATCAATATTGGAAGGTTTGTAAAATATAAGTTCCACTATCTTTATATGGTATGCATGTTTGACTGAGGTTTGTGATCAATAGTGTTTTCTACTGGGAAGCTTATTATGGATTTGTTCTTATGGTGCGTCCATAGGTTAAGTTTGAAGAACATTTCTGTGTTAAAAGGACACTTAGGCACCCAACCCACTTCATCTCATTGAAATTGTCTATCTGCAGTGTCACTAAGAAGCTGCAATCATTACATTGTAGGGTTAAGACTGCCTCTAGTGGCTGTCAATCAGACAGCCACTATAGGCACTTCCTGCTTGCAAAACGACTTTTAATCACCTAACTGCCGCTGGACATCTTCACGCTCTGCATGAAGGCATCCAACTTCAGTAAAATCCCCATAGGAAAGCATTGCAGCAATGAGGAGGAGCACCAACCCAGCGACAAGGGGCATTAGTGCTGGAATCGTGTGAGTACAGTAAGGGTTTTTTTTTACCTTTACAGTGTGGGGAGGGGTGCAGAGGGAGCTATAGTGCTAGGAATACAACTTTGTATTCCTAACACAATCCCTTTAATAAGACACAGCAAAGTATACTGAACAGTAAATAATGTCACGCTTTGTAAAGGGAAAGAGTAGCATTTATATATTGACATGATTTATTTTATACCGAATGGACACTTCACTCACATAAAGCACATCAGCTTGCTCTCTGTGTGCGGAGTGTCCCTTTAACATAAATGTGTAGATTTCGGTTTGAAATAGGTGTTTTTATAAAGAATTGTAGTAACACCTCCTTGGCTGTCAACTAAAGTTAAGGGAAGTGAAAGGCTTGCTATGCTAGAGTGCGCCTATCTTCTCCCCCAAGTCACAGTGAGCCTAGTAGTGCATGCGTCCATAGGGTCAGTTTTTTTTTTTGTATCGCTCAAGATGAGAGCTCCTCCAATGAGAAGCCTTTGGTCATTTACCTGGCACAGACTGAAAGTCTGAGCTGGGGAAAAAGGGGAGAGATTGCAAAGGCTGCAGGCGAGATTTTGCAAGCTGGTTTTAGATATATATTGCAAAATAAATATTAGCTATATTGTAAACTGTTAGATATACCTCCAGTTAATAAAATGCATAATTAAATGCATGCATGTTTTCATTGAAGGGTTGATCAACTAGATTAATAAAAAAAAATAATTAAAAAGCCGATTTTGAATTTTTGCGTTTCATGTATTTAAGTGCATATGGCTCTCTGCAATGCTTAATACAAAACGTAGATCCACAGCTGTCTCAAAGCTGCAACGCAGAATACTTTAAGGCTGGAATGCATCAAGATGATCTTTATTTTGACCACCAACATTGTGTTGAGTATAGAGTACATCTGTCATTTCTATCGCTATTTGATACATGCTTGGGCTCAGCATATAAATGTGTTTAAAAACAATTAACCATTTTTGGTGGTTCGTTCATTTTATATGCCTAAATTTAATTTAACACCAAATGTATTATTATTGTTTTTGGGTGGATGTAAAAGATTAAGAAAATGGCACAACAGCACCGGCCAAATGAATAATGTGCATATTCTTTGAAATATAATGATTAGCTGTTTGGCTTTTAGAATCTGGATAAGAATAGCCATGAATAAAAAAACAAAACAAAAAAAAGTATTTCATGTTACAATAATTATTAGAATCATACCACAAACATTTTTTTATTTTTTTTTAACAAGCTACGCCTACATTGTCTCAGTCCATATGCAAGACACTTGTCCCATGAAACTTCTGTAGGACAGAAACTATTACTTCAAGCAGCATGTTCTTATTAACATTAAGTCTTTTGACAAATGGAAATCTTTTATGGGGACACCTAATGCACCCAGACCACTTCATCTCAATAAAGTGGCCATTTGATTTGATGCAACAATCCCATTGGAAAGCATAGGATTGGTTGAGATCATCATGATTGATGATCTCAGCTAGAAAGAACTGGTGGCAGCGCGGAGCACAGCAAGGTAGAAAATATAAGTAAATCTTTATTTTTTTATTTCTTTTTTACTCCTTACTTGGCAGGGGGCCTGACCACCTAAACAGCAATCAGGACATTATAGCATTTAGAATATATGTTTGTATCTCTACAACTATAATAGGTCAAATAGCTTTACAGGTAGCTCCAAGTTTTTGGTTCCTGTATGGAAAAAAAAACTAAATACCATTTAGGAAGAAACAAAATGAATGTAAAAAAAAAATCTAACTTTTTTAAGAAACGCAACATATTTTTAAAGATTTTTAGATTTTAAGCTTTTGGGCAGGACTCTTACCATCTTTTTATATTTACCCTGTGGAATTTACTTGTATGTCTTCTTACACCAATTTTTCAGTGGTGCAAAATAAGTTGATGGTTTATAATTAGGTTGATGCGCAACTAATTTATAGTGCTTTTAATAAATTAAATGCAATAATAATAATAATGCAATTATGTGGTAATAGGTTTTAAAAAACAAAAACAAAAAAAAAACCTGGACTAGAGTTGCCAATAACTGCGGTTAAATAAAAAAAAAACCATCAGGCTCCCTTTGTAGACTTTATCAAGATTAAGAAATGGAAGTTATCAAACCTCACAATGCATTTAGATTTCTGGAACTTTTTTTCTTTCTAATATTGTCACAGTTTGTTAATGATGTTACAGTTGATGGTAGACCCAGGATGACTTGTGCGCTGTATAGAATCATCTGCTCAGATCTAAACAACCTTCAAAAACTAAATGCATGGTACTCCAGCCTTCAGCAGGACAATGACCTCAAGCACATTGCTTACAAACACGAACACAATGGTTCTAAACAAGTTGTACCATCCAAGGTAACCTAAATTCAATTGGGCATGTCTTGCTCTTAAAGATGCAAATGAAGGGTTTCCATGTTTGGGATTAATAATAATTGTTTAGTAGATATTCCCCCAGTTAAAACATGCATGTATTTATTTTGCATATTTTCATTGAGGGTTTATCTTAAAACCGCTTGCACAAGCCCTCCCCTTCTTCTCCAGTCCAGACATTCTGTGGCTGTCCAATCACAGACTTCACAATGCAGCTCAATGAGAAGTCTCAGCACTGGTGATAGCTGTGGATGTAGTAAGGTTAATTTATAAAAGTGCCAATTTCTATTGAAAGCCACGCTTTATGTAAAATACTTTTCATGTACAAGCAAAAGTGCTTAAGTTCTCTGGATTGTTTCTTTAATATAGACAAAGGAGGAAGAACAAAAGCAATACATTGATATATTGCTTTTTGTGTATATATATATATCTATATAGATATATAGATGTATTGCTTTTTGTTTTTCCTCCTCTTTCTCTCTCTATTGGTTGCATCTTCTCACTTGATCTGTAAACCAAATACATAATACATACATTTTGCAGGACTAATTTTCGTACCATTTTGGTTGGTCTGAATCATTTTCCCAAATCGTTTGCATGGTTGAAATTCTGAAAATCTGAAATATCTGAACAAAATTCAGACCACCCAAACTAAGATTTCATTTTCCGGATGAATTGGTTTGGACAAACCAAATTTCTTCTTTATACCCGAGTCTAGTAAACCTGTCAGGCAACACAAGTCATAGCGTTCTTAGATTATGCATCTGCTGTTCCCTGGCTAAACAATACAATGCCAGATATACTTTACAAATTGAATTGTAGCCATATATTCACATGGCTTCCTTTTGATGTTACTAATAAAGTAGTGCATTGGTTAGTACAAAAACTATAGCACGTTAAGCCTTAGAATTGCAAATTCATTCCCCAGTAGGGTCACTTCAACCTTTCATCCATCTCAGATTGATCATAAAAACATCTCTAATCCAAGGCATGCTTGAAAACTAGAGAAATGCAAGTGTATCTGGCTAATCAATTCCTTACATTTTATTATTTTTTTTAATTACATTTTGGTGATGCATTTTTTTATCAAGAAATTTATATAAATGTACTTTTTAAAGGAACATGCATCTCTTGACAATTGTTTTTTAAACCAACAACCAAAATAAAGCAAGAAAAACTTTGAAAAGTATGTAACTTGGTCAGTTTACATTGTTGGGCACACCTCTCACATAGGGGAGTTTTTTCAACTCCCCCTCTTGCCTACCCTTCATACCAGTCCAGTAATGCCAGGAACAAGGCGTCATTGTTTGTCCTCATAGAAATGCATTGAATCAATGCATATATATGGGAACCATTGAGTGTCTCCATGCAGAGCAGCACTGGATTAGGAAGCACCTCTAGTGGCAGTCTGAGTGAGATTTAATGTGGATAAGTGCAAGATAATGCATCCTGGACGTAAAAACCCAAGGGCAGAGTACAGAATATTGTTATAGAGTCCTAACCTCAACATCCGAAGAAGGGGATTTAGGGGTGATTATTTCTGATGACTTAAAGGTAGGCAAACAATGTAATAGAGCAGCAGGGAATGCTAGCAGAATGCTTGGTTGTATAGGGAGAGGTATTAGCAGTAGAAAGATGGAAGTGCTCATGCATTGTACAGAACACTGGTGAGACCACACTTGGAGTATTGTACGCAGTAGTGGAGACCGTATCTCCAGAAGGATATTGATACATTAGAGAGAGTTCAGAGAAGGGCTACTAAACTGGTTCATGGATTGCAGGATAAAACTTACCAGGAAAGGTTAAAGGATCTTAACATGTATAGCTTGGAGGAAAGACGAGATGGGGGGATATGATAGAAACATTTAAATACATAAAAGGAATCAACACAGTAAAGGAGGAGACTATATTTAAAAGAAGAAAAACTACCACAACAAGAGGACATAGTCTTAAATTAGAGGGACAAAGGTTTAAAAATAATATCAGGAAGTATTACGTTAGTGAGAGGGTAGTGGATGCATGGAATAGCCTTCCAGCTATAGTGGTACAGGTTAACACAGTAAAGGAGTTTAAGCATGCGTGGGATAGGCATAAGGCTATCCTAACTATAAGAAAAGGCCAGGGATATGCGCTGATATGCCTGTTCTGCTATTGTGGCACCTCAAGCCTGTTTGTACACCCTATTGCACGAAGAAAAAAAAAAAAGATAAGGCCAGGGACTAATGAAAGTATTTAGAAAATTGGGCAGATTAGATGGGCTGAATGGTTCTTATCTGCCGTCACATTCTATGTTTCTAGGCACCAATGTAAACAGTGCCTTTTATATGAAAAGGCAGTGTTTAAATTGAAAAACCTTCTACAGGCTATATACACCAGGGCCACTACCTAAAGCTGTAGTGGTTTTGGTGACTATAATGTCCCTTTAACTTGAATCTACATCTGTGGCTGTGTGACTGTACACTCAAATGGTATTTGTAACAATTTAGCACTAGACAGAAGTTAGTCACTTCTTTGCAGTGGTAGATTAGGATTAAATAGATTTTTGTACACACGTAACCATACCAGAATCTTCTACACACAAATACTATATTTCCTATATTATATCTGAGCATGATTTTTTTTATTTTCTGATACTTTAGTTAACCTGATTTTTTGGAATTCATAAAAAAAAAAAATCTGTTTAAACCAATGAATAGACTCTGTTTTTACCAATAAAAAATGTATTATTTTACCCAACCACCTTTTTGTTGTCTAGGAGGTTGGGTAAAATAAACCATCTCCTGCCTCTAACTGTGACCGTGAACTGGCGAGTCAAGCACAAAACAATCTTGAGCTTGAATCCAGGACAATAAACACCTTACAGATTTTGCTAGACTTGCTTAGTGTCAGGGTTCTTACCTGAGATGGGAGTCTGTAGCGCAGATATGTTTGCTCATTCTTGCAGATAGACACAGCCCAAGGTGACAAGATAAGAAGCCACCTGGACTGTGAATCTGTGCACGGGGACTGTGCAGGAAAGGAGATTCCAATGCAGTACCGACAAGGACACCAGCAGCAGGATAGTCAAGGAATAGCCAAAGTCAAGGGATGCCAGAGGTCAGGATAACGAAGACAGAAGTCGGGGTCAATATGGAGTTTAAGTTCAAGAGAAGGAAACACAGGAACTAAACACACACAACAGGATCAAAGACTTGATTGGGTTCCCAGGGTGAGGCAGTGCTTATATACCCAGCTGATTACTGATCTATCTCAGGTGAAGCACAGTCATAGACGAAGTCCAGCCCCATGTGCTGCAGACAAGCCAGGATGAACAGGATTAAAATAAGTCCAAGGACTAGGAAGTGCGGGGGGACCACGTCTGGCCATCTGGCTCACCGTGACACTTAGTATCTTATGTACCTGCTCCTTCATTTGTTAATTGAATTTAATGGCAATCTAATTGTAAAAAACTCCTTGTATTTCGTATCCTCCGTTTGTTCGTATACTACCGAAATGCTAGAGGCTGAAGTGATTATAGCCCGTTCGCATAGTACGCTGATTTGTACTCTCCCGGAATGTCGGGAAGGTCATGGGAAAAATCAATCGGTTCGCTGTTCACATACCCAAACATCAGTCGAGACTTGATGAAGGGTACAACTGTAATGTTTTATTCTGGCCAAATGGCCCACTTATATACACAGACCCACAACATGGGGTTTCAAGCAAAAACATAGTAAAACACGCCCGGAGTCTCTGTGCCTGGGAGATAATTTAGTGTACTTTGCTTAAACTAATTATCAACCAGGCACTAGAGTTAAAAAGTATAAAATATTAAAAATACACATTATATATATCCCCGGATAGGCTGGATCTGAGCGCCTAAGTTCTCCAAAACGCACTAAGATCCCACACAGCCGAATCGCCCCCGGGGTAGAGTTTTGACCGACTGCACACATGGCTTCTGCCCAAATTAGTTCCAGAGAAATAGTGGTAGCGGTTGGTCACTTTCAGGAGATCAAAACCAAGCAAAATGTTGAACGGTTTTCCTGGCTCATAGGTAGCAATTGTTCGCTTAGTTCGTGCAATCTCCTGTCTTGAACGCAGACATTCAGATAAAATCATGGGTCTACCCAACACAGGGAAATTAACTTGGATAATAAAATACAGCATATTGTCACACTAATATCAACAGTTGCTTGATAACCAACTATTCTAGTTCCAAATTGCCTTGAAATGTATATATACCAGTGATAACTTCCTGCTCATTGTAATTGTCTATCAAATGGGTTGTCCAAGTTTGACACAATATTTGCTTTTAAACTATTATTCCCAATGGACAATGGCTAGCAAAGAATGATGGGAAATGTAGTCCAATAGCTCGTTCAACAAGGTTGGGCATCCTTGACCTATTCAATGTAGTACTGCATCAAATACGACAAGACAAGTGTTGACCAAGTGATGGATGAAAAAGTTTATTGGCTTTATGATTATCAGCATGGGGGAACATATTTTGCATCACACGGTCCTTAAGAAGAAATTGGTTGGGGGGGTAAGAAGAAATTGGTAGGGGGGAGAAGAAGAAATTGGTAGGGGAGAAGAATAAATTGGTAAGGGGAGAAGAAGAAATTGGTTGGGGAGAAGAAGAAATTGGTAGGGGGGAGAAGAAGAAATTGGTAGGGGGGGAGAAGAATAAATTGGTAAGGGGGGAGAAGAAGAAATTGGTTGGGGGGAGAAGAAGAAATTGGTAGGGGGGAGAAGAAAAAATTGGTGGGGGGGAGAAGAAGAAATTGACATGGGGTGAGAGTGACAGGGGAGGGGGAGGGGAGAAGAGAGTGACAAGGGAGGGGGGAGAGATTGACATCCATCACACACACACACAATGCACCCCTTGCACACAGAAAAACACAATGCATTACACACACAGACACACACACACAAGCAATGCAACCCTTACACACAATGCATCCCTTACACACACAGAAACACACAATGCATTCCTTACAGACGCACACACTGCATCCCGTACATACACAGAAACACACCTTGCAGCCCTTACACATACAAACACAGATTCACACAATGCATTCCTTACACACATATCAGGACATCCCCTACACACTCCACCCCCTGTGAACAAACTCATTGGGGGAACATGAAGGTGGACCTTGGGACCCAGACCTTGAGCTGTGTAAAGGGCCCCAAAAAAATGGCGCTGCTTCCCATTCTCCCAGAACATTGATTTTTGTGACCACAGTTACAAACAGCCTCCAGACAGTCTGTTCTACACCAGACCAGTGGAGCCAGATGGCAGCTAAAGCTCATCATCATCCTCATCTGGTTGTAAGTAGGCAATCTAGTATATTATTCGTGGTACTAATCTCTAATTTACCTCACATTAAAGAAACACTATAGTCCCCAGAACCACTGCAGCTTAATGTAGTGGTTCTGGTGTCTATAGCCTGTCCCTGCAGGCCTTTTATTGTAAACACGGCGGCACTGCAGCACTGGCCTTAGTTAACATGGCAGATCATATGGGTGGGGCATTGTGATGTCACATGGGGGGGCGGCGACAAACTTTACTTTTGCCAAGGGCGGCAAAAATCCTTGCACCGGCCCTGGATTGAGGAATCTGCCTGGGTATATGGAGATAAAATACATTGATATATTACTGAAAATGGTCAGTGACCGAGTGCAAAATAAGAACAAGCTTCTCGTTACAAAAATGTGATTAAACGGCTCACAGGACTTTTACTGCAGCATAAGTAACATATTGCGGGAAGTGAAAACAGAAACATTTCAGGCTGAGTTCTTTTTTAACTGAGAAAGAGGCCCAGCCTGACATGTTTCTGTTTTCACTTCCTATATCGCACATTCAATCACATTTTATTATTTCTCACATTTTAAAACTGATGGGGGCTATTTTCAGTTTCTTCTCTAGACGATGATGAAATATCTAATCATAATCACAGTCATTTAATTAAAATGTCAAAACTATTACTTAATAAAACATAAGTTCTATGAAATGTGAAACAAAAGTAGCACAAGGTAATTAAACTCGTAAAGTGAAACCCTAGGCTATGGGTCAGCAGTCTATGGCATGTGTCCCATACCTGGCCCTCAAGGCTGCCAGAGCCCAACACCACTGACAATCCACATACACGCACACAACCACACAAGTAGCCTCTCACATGCAATACCACAAGCTGCCCCACATATACACACACCACCAAGTACACAATGTGACATGTCATCCAGACACTTTACACCAGCAGCCCGATACACAGTCAAAATTCATAGGTTTTATCCACTATACCACAAGCTATTCATGAACTTAAATAACAGCTCACATACGCACAAATACAACCCTAGAAAGCAACCGTAGAATGTACCCATAAATAACACACGCAAAGTGCGGCAACATACACACCTATTTTTTTTTTTTAAATAGAACCAGCACACTATAGGGCTTCAATATCTTGTTTTGGCACAGTAGTACCCCTGGCATGTGGCCTGTAATCATGTCATCTCATTTAAGTGATTATAGTGTCTGTAGTCCCATGTCCCCATCCTTCCATTCATTGTTAAACTGTTTTTAAAGGTTCAATGTTAAATGAGCGTCTCTAGCAGCCCATCACCTCTGTGGTGGCCAGGCTATTATGCTCAAAATGAAACGTTGCTGTAGCTTGTTTACCAATAAAAACTGTAGGAAAGTACTTGGTATGCCTGGGCAGGGCCACCCGAAGCGCGTCTGGTGTGGCAATGGGTAAAAAGGTAAGTGAAATACCTTTTAACAACATTATGGGGGTGAGGGCAGATACCTAAACAGGGAGTCCAACACCATAGTTTTAGGAATACATGTATTCCCAACACTACAGTGTTCCTTTAACACCAGTTATAGGTGATTTTGAATGCTTTCTTATATGGTGTAAATCTCAGTAAGATGATCGTTCCTTTTCAAAAATACTTAACATAAACTGAAATATACTCACAAATGTTAGAGAGAATTACTGTATATATAAAGTCTAAAATGCACAGCTTTTTTCTGACCACTCCCCAACATCTCCAGCAAGTGTCAGTCTGTCTGGTAGGTGAGAACTGATGTAGTAACTTTTGGCTCTACCACAAATACTCTATGATCTAATATATACACAAAATGCTACTAACCCTTCCAATGCAGACCCATTAAAATAACACAACAAAATGAGACTAGACTTGTGCACAGAAGAAAAACTTACTTTGGGTCATTCGTTCTTGGCAGATCTATTTATCTAAATATTGTCCATGAAAAATATTTAGACAAACTAGGAAAAAAAGTTACCTATTTGTGTGCTACAAAGCAAAAACATCTACTTTAACCCCTTAGGGACACATGACATGTATGACATGTCATGATTCCCTTTTATTCCAGAGGTTTGGTCCTTAAGGGGTTAATGACTAGGCTACCCTTTGTCAGGCTACCCTATTAAGGGTTAATAAGTATATAGGGGTGTATAAGACACCCCTCTCTGTCTCATTAGATATATCTTTGCCAGAAGCTCAAGGAAGCAAGGTGAAAGGTCAGTGTAGGAACCACCTGAGGGGGGCTGCCTTGACGTTGGCAGGTGGGCATTCCCTTCAATGGCCATTGGAGTAACTAAATGGCCTCTATTTGTTTAAATATACATAGGGCTTTAGGAGAGAGCGCAGGTAACTTTTTCTTTGGTTTTTACTATATTCCATCAACCTTGGTGTAAGTGGCAAAGTCTCGGCACAGAAGTAAACCAAACCAGTCTCATATTAGGAGCAATTAAACAATTAAAATAAACAGGCTACATCTATTTCCCACTCTAAGTTATTGTAAGTGGTAGTGGCTAGTTACTGCAGTAACCGAACCACCAGTCTCACACTAGGATTAATTAAACATGCTATATCTGTCTGCCACTCAAGTAGGTGCAAGTGACACTGTGCCACTGGCAGCGGCTAGGCACAGCAGTAACCTAGCCAGTATCACACTAGGGTCTATGATTCAGGTATCTCACACTCAAAGAACATGCTCATCCATTGCGTGAGGCGTTTGTTCAGGTATATGGTGCTTTGGAGTTACGAAGTTTGGATTACCTGCTGATTGGTAAAAAATTTGGTCAAATTGCATATGGTTTGAGAACAAATGCACAAGTCTAACGGAGACCCTTTTTATGTGCTGACTGGTAGGTTATAAAGAGTTATAGCATACATATGTGGATTACCATAGTCATTGACTTATCTGCCTATCAATATATTTATGTATGTGTAATTCCATATCTACAAATTACTAGCTAAGATTAAATCTCTGAAATAGTATTATTAGTATTGTTGTTTATAAAAGCCAACAATTATATCTGTTATTTCCATTATATCATTTAAATCTATAATATTCCAATATATAATTTAAATAGGTTATATTCCGACAGCTGACGAAGATGGTTGCATGCAACTGGAGCTCCTTGTGTTAATCTTATACAAAGCCTAATCTTGGACATTAGCAAGCCATTTCTTGGTACAATCCTGCACATTGCCATTGAGGGGCACCTTGTTAAGCGTGTGGACTGCTTTGGCCTTACTGTGGCAAATACAACCCTTTCGGCCTGCGGACATACTTGAGGCAGGATAGGCGGCCGATCCTCTGCCCGGGTCTGGAGCATACATTGTTAAGCCCGCCCACCCCCCGGACTGGTGAGGGTTATCCTGGGTCCCACTGGCACATTCTTGTGGCCTACTACCAGCGGCTTTGCAAACCAAGCAACTCACGAGGTTGCGGCCTATAACTCAAAATGGCCATCATGCTACAGCCAGCATTGTATACAATGCCTCCCACAACTATCCATCTTCAGTGCACCATCTCTTCAGGCCTTTGATAGGCTGTGTGCCCAGTTCTGGGCAAAGTTGAGTACTCGCAAACTCACCACTTCTCTGACTGCAGCAAAACGAGCTGTGCACCCTAAGGCATGTCCCACCAGCTGAAGCACCAGGAGAGTGCCTCCCCCACATTTTTCTGGAAGGGCACTGTGGAAGGGAAGGCGCAAGAGGCACCGGTGGTGGTGGTTGGCAATCCAATGCTTTGGCTCATACACTCACCACGATCCATCTCAATACTGGGCATACATTTAAGCATGTGGCCGACGCAACCGGAATGTTCAGAAGGCTCATCTATCAGGTAGCTGGCAAGACAGGATCCGCAGCAGACAGACAAAAGCTTTGGGTCAAGATGTCTGCCTGAAGAGGGGAACCCTGCTCTGCTTGTGTTCTGGGGCGAGATGGAGAGACTTCACCGAGGTGGCTGGCGACGGCAGAGGCTGGAACTCACCCTGCATGGGAATAGGTTGATTGATCCACAATCTTTGCCAGCAGCTGGTTACCTAGCAACCTGCCTGCACTACAATTTTAGTTACCAATCTCTGATGAAAGTCTGCCTTAGCTGCATGTTCAGACCCAGTGGTTAATATATAGTTTGTAATTTAACAACAGTTCAACATTTCAGCTTAACTCTCTCACTCTCTCAACTATATACAACTGTGTACCCAATTTTCTATTTAATTACTACAAGTGTAGTTTAATTAGCCTGTTTTATTTTATTTTACTTAATTATTGAGACCACGCTTTGTTTCTACTACTGATTTAATTACACTACTCTATGTATATCACTCATCAGATCTAGAAGCTTTACCCTAAAAATGCTTAGCCTCTCTATGTTTTACTATAAAATGTGCAGTGTTATCAATATCCTATGCAACTGTTTCGCTATGTTTTCTGTTTGCCTTGCAATAGCTATCATGGCATTGCAAGCTTGTTTGTAATACCATGCACAACAAAAATAAAGAATTATAAAAAAAATAAAAAATATGTTGTATTCCAAGATTGTGAGAAAACCCACCGGGAGTTCGGGGTTTTCTCTGAACATTCATCTGTTTAGTTTATTCGGTTAGTTTATGCCACATTGGTTCGGTAGATTGAAACTACCGAACACCGACCACCCTCCTGGCGCATTGACTTCAAAGGAGCCCGTCAATTAAGCGCTCTCTCAGGGTGGCCGCCATTCGTATGTATGAATGCCACGTGGCGGAGAAAACGGCGGCCATCTTGTTTGTTAGGGACAAAGGCAGCGGGACTTGGTCATCAAGTATCTGGAACTAAAATCGGACACTCGACTTCCCGAACACCAGTCTCAAACATACGAACGAGGGAACTGTATTTCCCGAACAGCTAGGAGAGCACTTTTTGGTACTTTGATGTATTCGTATGAGGGGAACAATCGCTTCTATGAGCCAGGAGGCTCCGTTCATGGATTATGGAGTTATTTGACATTATCAGAATTGACCGACCGCACACGCTGAATTTGTGGAACTATTTTGGGCAAGAGCTTTGTGTGCGGTCGGTAACTTAAGACTTCCACACTTTTTAAAAACCCCTGAACCGATCTGGGTGAAACTTGAATATGTTGTTCCCCCAGATCGGGGCTATCAGGGGATGTGACATTTGTGGGGATACCTTAAGCATATAGGGGTGTTCTGAGTTTTGGGGAAAATGTGTGCACTTCGCCTGGAGATAATTGGGTCATTAATTAACTTATCTCATTATCTCACAGGCGGAGACAGGGAGTATTTAAGTGTAACTGTACCTTATGATTGGCTATTTGGTTTGTGTACTGTCGGAGGTCCTCCTGTGTGTTCTCAATAAACATCAGTCTTGTTACACCCTTCATCATGTTTTGGCTGGTGTTTGGGTACCTGATTACTACTTGGGGAAAGCTGTACTAGAGGATTTCATTCTTTGGACTTAACTACCGACCAGAAGAACCGAACGGCGAGCTATAATCACCCTGGCTCTCAGCCGTTCAGCTCAAATCATACGAACCCATAGCTACCACTTCATGGTTCATTACAAATATATAATTGGAGTAATGTAGATCTGTCAGGATCTTTTTTTGGATATAGTGGAGCATTACTGAGAAAATATTCAATCCAGACTCACATACAGCTTTGTGCACAGATAAAATAATCACTGAGACATGTACAGACTAGTCTTATAATACATAGCTGCGTGACTAGACAAGTGAGTTCCACAAGTGGTTTAAAAACCATAATAATTCCATTGCCATCTACACCATTGACATATTTACTATTAGACTTACCGGATAATATTACAGCACACCAAAGGAAATTAATAGTACAGATCACACTATCCGCATTCCAGCTTGTCGCTGAAGCGTGGAGATCTCCCTCCCCCCACACTGATATCAGTAATGGAAACCCAACGCGTATATGAGGGGGCATGTCTATCCCGTCTTCTCGGGTCGTACAGAAAGCCTGGGAGGAGTGGGTGAAAGGGGGAGCGGTCGAGAAGGATCAACCTCGGAGTTGAGGACTTGAGACGAGGGTGATAGTTGGGAGGTACGTTGCCCGATGCGTAGCTGAGGTGACCTGATACCATCAAGAAATATGTAAGCCACTCAGTGGGAGTTGAGACAGGGGGGCACTATTCCATAGTATGCTCTCCAGTGCTGTTGTCTGTTGGGGATTACACTTACATGTACGTGTATTGAAGAGAGTGTATTGCTTTCATCGCTTTACCTGTTTTCCTGTTCTCACTAAGAGGGCCTACAATATCGAACTGATATACTGGTATTGACTAACCTGTAATGTTTCAAGTGTATATCAAGGATGATACTCACCCTTGCCCCCTTTCCTTTTTTTATCTACCCTCCTTTTTAAAATCAATAAAATTTACAAATGAAGAAAAAAAAAAATTATAATTTGGGGTCTATTCACTAAACATCACATTGAAGTGAATTTAAAAAGTCACAATTTAAACAAAAAGCACTGATTTGGAAAAATTCTTCAACTTGGCTTCTTCTTCAAATTTCAGCTGTAGTCACAGACCGGAAAATGTGTTCAAATTCTACCTACACATTCTGGCATGACATACTGTGACAGGTATTGGCACAGTGTGGCAGACTTGCTGGTCAGGCCTGTGGTTTTCTGTGAGACATGTTCTTTGGTGATTTCTAGAAACTGTTGAGTTTAGATAATGGGCAGTATTATTTAATTGCAAAAGATTTTCCAGAAGTAGCTAAATACCATATTTATATATGGGGAGCGGGGATAGTATAAATCTTGGCAAAATTATTGTAATAACAATCTTACTTTAAGGATTATTAATCAAAAAAATTAAGTTCTAAAAAACCTCAGAAGATAATAGCATTTCAATGGCTTCCCGTATACATTTCAGACATGAAGACGGAAATAGCACAAAGATAATGAAAAAATGGGAGAAAGATAAGGAGATGAGAGGTCATAGTTTATGTCAGCAGTGCTGACCTTTATGAAAGGATAATTTAATGAGGGTGAAGGTGCAGAGAGAGAAGAGCAGTGGCTGAAGATTGATTATTATTTTAGATCTCTATCTTGTACACAAAATGAGCACCATTGAGTTGGGTTATAACATCCATCTCTCAGAACATACTTAAAGGGATACTCCACACACCTAAAGCAGTTTAGCTTGCTGAAGTGCTTTATGTGTGAAGAGTGTGTCCTTTTTCATTTTAAAATAATGCAGATTTCAGCAGAAATTGGGCTTTTTATAAATTAAGCTTGTTACACCCCCCCGGCCGTCCGTCAGATAACAGATCCTGTTACTTTCTGTTTGCTTAGCACAGTGGAAAAAGGCGCAAGAGGCAGCAATTACTTATAGCACCTGCTTTGCTAAGACTTCTCAGCAGTGGTTCATTGTGAAGTCTGTGATTTGATAGTCACAGAAAGTCTGGGCGGGGTTTGATAGGGATTATTAACAAAGGCTGCAGGCAAGAGATCTGCAGCTTTTGACAGCTGTTTTAGATATACTGTACTCCCAAGGAAGGAAATGCATAATTGAATGTGTGCTTTTGTTTGGGGGTATAAATGTAAATATAAATGTATGTTTTCATTGGGGGTATATATATACTAAACAGTGATTTTTTTTAATTTATACAATTCGTACCTTTAACAAAAGTAAATCTCAATATATCCTGCTAAAGATATATTTACAAAGTATGACTGTTACAAAGATTACCCATGATCTCTTGAGTCTTACCTTTGCTTTTATATCTGTATAGTACTTGAAATCATTTCTATGATGGTTTTATTCATGGAAACAATAGAAACAGTGAAGCTTAGTTAATC
Source organism: Pelobates cultripes (assembly GCA_933207985.1). NCBI lineage: Eukaryota > Metazoa > Chordata > Amphibia > Anura > Pelobatidae > Pelobates > Pelobates cultripes. The sequence goes on from OW240913.1 coordinate 273,700,681, forward strand.
TAAAGGCTACTTGTTGATTTACAATTGTGACTGTTAGGGCTGCCATCAGGAATCGCAAGGCTCCTTACAAAACCATTTACACAAAATCACAAAGACATTGACAGGCATACCCACACGGATATGCTCTTCCAGACACACACATACTCAGATACACACTTACAGGCACAAATTCTCGAACATTCACAAACAAACAGTTTACTATACACACTTACACATCAATCCTCCTATTTTCATCCTCTTTTTGTCCTTAAGGCTTGACTTCTCTGAGGACAAGTAGTAGCAGGCCAGGGCTCCTGTCTCACCCCTACATGGCTCTGTGTGTGCCTGAATGGATTGAAATTTAAAAATTTACTATTTGGCAAGGATTTTAATAACAACTGTTTTTAAATATTTTTTTTAGTAATGAACAATATATAATACAAGATCAATGCAAACATATGTGACCATTTAAAATGCAAATATCCATTATTTGAAAGGGTAGTTCGTCTTCATATGCCTCCCATAATAAATACATCTATCCTATAGTGAGATACCGCGGCACCCTGGGCCGGGCAGACAGCCCTAAATTAGGCTAATGTAATTTAAATGATTTTCCCAGCCAGCTTGTCTCTGTCCGAGGGGAGCAAAGAAGGGGCTGGTGGGGCCGCGATTAAGCTGCTGGCGGCCGGATGGATACCTGTCAGTCTCCCTTCAAAATGTACAGAAATTTCGGCTGCATGCCCTGCCTTCCACACGTAAGCCTCGCCTCCTGCACCTGGCTCCACCACCCGTACACAAGTCCCGCCTTCACACACGTTGCTGGCCTCGCTAGAAAAAAGAGCCACAAAATGGCAACTTACCTACCAGTGCCAGGTAAGCTTCAGCCATGACAGTGATTGTGTGTGTGTCTGCTAGTGAGTGAGCCTGTGTGTGTGTGTTTGTGCTTGCCTGCTAGTGAGTGAGCTTGTGTGTGATTTTGCCTGCTTACTAGTGAGTGAGCATGTGTGTGTGTGTGTGTGTGTCAGTGAGCTTGTCTGTTGGAAGCATGTGTGTGTCAGTGAGCTTGTCTGTGGTGAGCATGCGTGTGTCAGTGAGCTTGTCTGTTGGAAGCATCTGTGTGACAGTAAGCTTTTCTGTAGGGACCATGTATGTGTCAGTGAACTTGTCTGTAGTGAGTTTGTGTGTGTCAGTGAGCTTGTCTGTAGTAAGTATGTGTGTCAGTGAGCTTGTCTGTATTGAGCATGTGTGTGTCAGTGAGCTTTTCTGTAGGGAGCATGTGTGTGTGTGAGCTTGCCTGTAGTAAGCTTGTGAGTGTCAGAGTTTGTCTCTACTAAGTTTGTGTGTGTGTATCAATAAGCTTGTCTGTATGTGTCAGTAACATTGTCCGTCAGTGAGCCTATTTGTGTGCATCCGTGAGCTTGTGTTTTTATGTCAATGAGCTTAGGTATATCAGTGAGATTGTTTGTCTATGAGGTTGTGTATCAATGAGCTTGTGTGTGTCAGTGAGATTGTCTGTGTCTGAATGTGAGTATGTTTACTCTGTTTTACTCTGAAAGGACCAATATTTTCTATTAGAAAAATATATATATATATATACATACACAGTATCTTACAAAAGTGAGTAAACCCCTCACATTTTTGTAAATATTTTATTATATCTTTTCATGTGACAACACTGAAGAAATGACACTCTGCTACAATGTACAGTAGTAAGTGTACAGCCTGTATAACAGTGTAAATTTGCTGTCCCCTCAAGATAACTCAACACACAGCCATTAATGTCTAAACCGTTGGCAACAAAAGTGAGTACACCCCTAAGTGGAAATGTCCAAATTGGGCCCAATTAGCCATTTTTACTCCCCGGTGTCATGTGACTGGAAGTTCAACAAGGCACCTCATGGCAAAGAACTCTCTGAGGATCTGAAAATAAAGAATTGTTGCTCTACATAAAGATGGCCTAGGCCAGGCATAGACAACCTTCGGCACTTCAGATGTTTTGGACTACACCTCCTATGATGCTTTGCCAGCATTGTGGGTGTAAGAGCATTATGGGGGATGTAGTCCACAACATCTGGAGTGCAGAAGATTGCCTATACCTGGCCTAGGCTATAAGAAGATTGCCAAGACCCTGAAATTAAGCTGCAGCACGGTGGGCAAGACCATACAGCGGTTTTACAGGACAGGTTCCACTCAGAACAGGCCTCTCCATGGTCGACCCAAAAAGTTGAGTACACGTGCTCAGCGTCATATCCAGAGGTTGTCTTTGGGAAATATATGTATGAGTGCTGCCAGCATCGCTGCAGAGGTTGAAGGGGGTGGGGGGTCAACCTGTCAGTGCTCAGACCATATGCCGCATAGTGCATCAAATTGGTCATTACATTTCCCCATCCCCCTTATTGCTCTTTATCCCATCCCTACAAATGTGCTATTTGCAAACCATCACATCATTCCTTTGCCCCATCTTAATCCCCACCCCCACATACACCTCAAAAAAACATCACATCACCCTGTCTCCCAATACCCTCGTAGCTCCTATCCCTACAGATCCCTCACCCACATTATCACATCCCATTTTTCTTCATTACATAACCCTGTTCCACTCACACTAGCCACGAGTGAAATCCCTGTGTAAATGTGTTCAGTGAAATTATTTAATTATCTCAAGCCCTGATTTCATCACCACCTGTCATCCGCTTATAAAAATGTGGTTAATGACATTTACTGTCCACACAGGAAAAGTTGTGCCGGGCAGCAACCAAATCCACATAAGGGTTAATGCTGAGCAGCAATTATGCAAATGTTAAAGGTGGTCAAAGGCCGGTGTTACAGCCTATCAGATCTAGAGGAGGGGTATTTAGGCCCAGTTTTCATCCTGCTCAGTGCCCTGTCGTGGTTTCCCTTGTGGTTACTTCTCTAGAAAGTTGTCTCCTGCCGAGCGCAATTATGATATTGGCAATAGGGAATTGTTGGCCATTATTCTATCTCTCAAGGAGTGGCGACATCTTTTAGAGGGTTCCATTACTGATCACAAAAACCTGGCTTACATAGGAGATGCTAAACGATTGTCTTCTAGACAAGCTAGGTGGTCTCTGTTCCTTTCTCGCTTTAATTTTCTTATTACTTATAGACCTGTTCTAAAAATGTCAAGGCTGACGTCTTATCCAGACAGTTTGAGTCTATACAAGAGCAAGAAAAGTCCCATATCATTGCCCCGGAATGTATCATTGCTTCCACTATCCTTTCATTGTCCTCTCCACTGCTTGGCTCCATCATGGAGGCTCAGTCTCAGGCGCCCTGCGGTAACCCTCAGGACAAATTGTTCGTTCCATTGGGGAAAGGGTTAATATCATGAAGGTGTTTCACGACAATGTATCTGCTGGTCACCCAGGTATTAATAAATCCACTTCTGCTATCATGAGGTTATTCTGGTGGGATTCCCTCAGGAAGGATGTTAAGGAATATGTGCAGGCTTGTTCTGTTTGTGCGGTTTCCAAAGTACCTCATAAACTCCCTTGTGGCTTGTTACAACCTCTTCCCATTCCTGAGGTCCCATGGTCCCACTTGTCTATGGATTTCATTGTAGAACTTCCTAGTTCTAATGGTTATACCACTATTCTCATGATTGTTGACCATTTTTCTAAAATGGCTCACTCCATCCCTCTCAAGAAATTACCATCATCTCAAGACCTGGTACTGATCTTTATACGTGGGATTGTCCATCTTCATGGCATTCCTCACAATATTGTATCTGATAGAGGTTCTCAGTTTGTATCCCGGTTTTGGAGGGCTTTCAATAAGCAATTGGGGATTGAATTGTCTTTTTCATCCTCTTATCACCCCCAGACTAATGGTACAGCTGAGAGGGCTAACCAGTCTTTGGAGTTATACTTGCGTTGTTTCGTTAATAGCACTCAAGACAATTGGTCCAAATTATTATCATGGGCCGAGTTTGCCAGGAACAATGCTGACCATGACTCCTCTGGGCATAGTCCATTTTTTGTTAATAATGGCCGGCATCCTACTGTCCTACTGGCTGTTTTTTCTGATCCGGCTATTCCTGCTTTGGATGACCGTCTGGCTTCCATCCGTGATACCTGAGTTAAAGTTCAATCTGCATTTTGCTGATACACTTCGAGGTGCCAACCCTGTTTACCAAGTGGGTGAGAGGGTTTGGTTATCTTCTCGTAACATCAGGCTCAAAGTCCCTAGCATGAAATTTGCTCCTAGGTTCCTTGGACCTTTTTGTGTCCTTCGTAGGAGCAATCCTGTTGCGTACTCTCTGGCCATTGCAGCCTCCTTGAAAATTCCTAATACCTTTCATGTGTCCTTGCTCAAACCTCTTGTTTGCAATAAATATACTGTCTCAAGTGTCCCTCCTCCTCCCTTAGTTGTTTCTGGACAGGAAGAGTATGAGTTCTCCTCCATAATTGATTCCAGGTTTTCTCGGGGCACTTTACAGTACTTGGTGGATTGGAAAGGTTATGGACCAGCCGATCGTTCTTGGGTTCCGGCATCTGATATACATGCTGGCCGCAAGATTCGCTATTTTCACGCCAAATTTCCTCTCAAGCCTGGTCCCGGTGGGCATTCTTCAGGTGGGGGGTAATGTCACATATTCATCCGCTTATAAAAATGTGGTTAATGACATTTACTGTCCACACAGGAAAAGTTGAGCAGCAACCAAATCCACAGAAGGGTTAATGCTGAGCAGCAATTATGCAAATGTTAACCTGGTAACTGCTTTGGGGTCAAAGGCCGGTTACAGCCTATCAGATCTAGAGGAGGGGTATTTAGGCCCAGTTCTCATCCTGCTCAGTGCCCTGTCATGGTTTCCAGAGCGTTATTGATTCTGGTAATTCTGGTTATTTGACTTTGGCATTGTTTTTGACTTCCCTGTTTTCTGGCATCCTTGACTCCTGGCTTTTCCTTATCATTGTGTCTCTTTCTGTTTCCCTTGACCTCGGCTATTCCTGACTATTCTTTGGTACGTTAGTACTGCCATTCTAAGGTCCGGTATACGTTACCTATCAGTCCTCTGTGTTACACAATTCTACGTGCTGGTTCATTATGTAATCCTGACACCACCACCCTAAATCACATTTGCCCAGCTCCAGTGGTGGAACTAGTGTAGAGTGGCCCCTTAAGGGCAAGAGTGGCCAAAAGATAGATTCCCATCTGTCGTACAACTCCAATGATGCGATGCCAGCTGAGGAGATACCATTTGCCAATCCTTGCAGGGTTGTATTTTTAAGCAGTATTGTGCGTTTTAATGTAAGCATGTTTTTGTAATGAGTATCTTTGTGCATGTAGAGGTGTGTTTGTATGTACTATTGCCATTGGAATGCAATGGTGTACTTGTGTGTAGTGTTTGCATTAGAATTTAGGGGTGTGTTTGTATGTAGTGTTGGCATTTAAATGCATGTGTGCTTTTGTGTTTAATATTAGTGTTTGTGTATAATTTTAGTGTTTTAATACAAGAATGTGTTTGTATGTAATGTTTGACCTAATATTAAGGGGCGTAAGCTAGCACTGCACACATTGCCGATCCACCTCATTGCACCAATCCAGGATCGGCCCAGATAAGGAGTGGGGTTCCTTGGTACTGATATGAATGATAGCTAGGAAATGTACCTGTAGAAGTAATCCACCTTCTAATGATCAAAACAGAGGCAGAGATAAACCTCTGTGATGACCAAAATCAGAATCTAAGGTAGAATGGATTGCAAATTTTCCACCGTGAATGTCCTTTACTTTAAGTTGACATTCAATATTTTCACTTCCAAGATCATTCTCCATTTTCGTGAAGCTCTTGGAGCAAAGAATAACAGCAATACAAGCAAGCAAAATCCCTGAAACCTTTCTAATGGAGGAACAGGCAAGATGGCTTTAGAATACATTCTTTCATGGAAGTCTCCTTTGATCTTGACACAGACGATCTTACTACAAAGTTTCTTGATGGTTGGTCTTTGAATATGAAAAAGTATCCTTTTCCATAAAAAGAATCCACTGATCTTGAACATGCAAGGTCCAGATTTTTGCAAATATTCCAAGGCAGGCTACAATCTTTCTGTCTGGACCCTCCAGAAGCATTATCCTCTTTATCTAGGCTCTGTTGTCCTTTACAGTTACATGCTCTAGCAAATTAGTTTCCACATATAGTGTCATGATACTTACCTGTTCGGTGTCAAACCAATCCACTTCACAGGTCATGCCGGCTGAATGCACTGCTTGTGGCAATGCGGCTTGAGAAATGTGGAAGCGAATAATTAAAATACTTACCAATTCAATCACACAGCTATGCGATCACACTTCTTATTAGGATGCTGCCCGCTCGAATGGCGCATTCTTATATATAAGGAATTTGCAAAACATCGCATCCGATCTTAAGGTGTACATATTAGGGTATGGTGGAGCAGTGGTGTGCTTAAAACCATATGGTGGAACTGAATCTCCATATTTGTTTGCTGAGATAGATGAATTTAAGCAGCCTTATAAAATGAATGTAAAACTGTATTTTAAGTGTGTGTTTTAAAGTGTCCAAGTCACCTAATGTGGCTTCTACCTTGATACCCATATAGCGCGTTCAGTAAGTCTCTCTTGTATTTCTGATATTGAGCTTGTTTATTGACTTTGAGTATTTCTGGAATCTTGACACGGCTTGTTTTTTCGTATATCCTGATTTCTATAATCTTGACCGTGACTATTTCTGACTTTGTCTCTATCTTTATATAACATAAGTCTGGCCACTTTAACGTAATATGACTATATTTGAAGGGTTTCCCAAATAAAAGACACAGTTTTGTCTTAGGGAAATTATCTGCTTCCTACATGCTGCGTCATAAGGCTCTTCTTGGTGCTACTTATTGCCCCATAACCTTTGCTACTAGATTTCGGATATCCACATATTCTTCAATTAAAAATCCTGCACTAGGTTTATATTGTTAGATATCTCCATTAGATAATGCCACACTATCCATAGTACGTACGGTTTTCGTAGCTACTTTAATAATTGCAGCACCCACTTTAGGAGCAGTATTCCATACTTTAGTGTATTCTGCCTTAAAAGGATACAACTGGCTAAACCTTCCTTGTGTAGATAGTCATTTCTCTGGCTTTTGACAATTTGTGTCCACCAAATCCTTAGTAGCTAAATGTACAGGAAAGGTAGCTTTTTTTTCTTATACGGTTCCTCAAAGTATACATCAGATTCTTTATATTCTCCCTTTTACTCTGGCATAAGCACTGCAGTGTCTCTCCTATGAGGGTAATCAAAGAGTCTACCACTTATCCATCCAATTCTTCTTCAGAAGATACTGATTCGTTATCCATACTAATATCTTAACTAGAGCTTGCTCTTCTACTCTGTAAACCGGTATTAGAGAGACCATGAAAGAACAACTAACTAGGACTGGGATTAAACACAACTACTGACATCGTAAACGTGTTTCAGTTGGTCTTCACCAAAATATGTGCAGTTGTGAGAATGATGCCAGAGGATGTAAAGTTGAAATGGGTGCATCCTGTAATTGCATCAATAAAAGTTGCAGAGTTACACTATCTAGCGTCATTCTGGCTAGTTGACGTGAAAGAATACTAAGAATTTTGAATGTTTTATGACATAATCATTGTTCACATAATCATCGTGAACTTAATTTGCATACACTAAAATATTCAGTTCAATTTTGTCTACACCACATAATGAACTATCTCTACACCTCCGAAAAAAAAGAATGGTCTTGTATAACGACCTCAAAGCAGAAGTTGAGTAAAAATGCAAAATATTAATATTATATTACTAAAAAAGCAAGGTAAACCAGGACAATGGTGAAAACTATCTTATGATTTTATGCTGAGTGCAGTTGAAATTTATAGCAAAATAAGCAACTGTACCAGTATGCAAAAATATCAAAAAAAAATGTGAATAAAAATTAAGAACAGAAAAAAAGGATCATTTGCACAGAAAAAAAAACACCATTTCGCTTCTGGAGCTGGCGAATGTGGGTCAGGACACTTTCAAGTTCTAAGTCTAACCCGAGGCTTTTATTAAACAGAAACGTGCACATTCTAAGCACGGAATAAAGCATTATTAAAAATGGAAACATTAATACTTGAGCCTTGTTCTACGCCATTGTGCAGCGGTCTCCAACCGCGAAGGAAATTCCCACATTGCAGTCAATGTGTTGCTTAAAAAATGTCTTAAATCTTCCCTTTAAACTTGAAATTTTTTATTTAATGTATTGCCAAAACAGCTGAAAATAATTACTAATTAAAAGGAAACAGTGACATGGTACTTCTCATGCCTGGAAGAGATGTGCGAGTGAAAGCGGCCCATCTGGACCGCAATTGTTTTGACATAATTCAGGACATTTTAAAATTATACAATAGTACTCCCTCCAATGTTAACCACACAAGGAAGATAACTTAGATATTAGGCTTCATTATCAAAGTCGTAAAACATAAGGAAATGCAGCCGCACTGTGTCTGAGGAAGCATGTTCTGCAATTAGTTTCAGCTACATCTAGTCCATAGCTCCAAAACAGTTTTAAAGAGACAGTTAAAAATGCTCAAGGTGAACAGTCATCTCAGGATTTTTTTAGAATATGTTAACCGATCCCTTCTATTCAATAAATATATGATTTTGATATCTAGAAAATAAAATTAAAATAATAAAAATAACTAAAAGTAGAAAGCCACACTTTTGTATTTAGATCTATTCTACCTCTATCTCTTAGAAACTCTTCTCTTTTCTATCTCTGAGCATAGTATATGAAGACAATGTCATGGCTATGGCTGTATTGATTGACCTGGTTGTGATATCAGTTGCCAAATCAATTGCTAAATAGCACCTCAAAAATGTTTAGTACAAATTTTAGGTTTTATTTATTTACAGCCAATCAATAGTTAAGTTTTAAAAACACACGAGGGGATGGCTATTAATTTTAATAACTATAATTTCGTCAAATTGCAGTTTATACGCATTTAGGCTGATTGGTGGTTTCACCAAATTCCTTATCTCCGATTTGCCATATGGACGTATAACTGAGCAAATTAATAGTGATGAACAAGTAAGTTAATTTGCTTTGGGATTTGGCATTCCACCCTACCCATGGCATGATAAAGGACTGATTGATGCTTACTGGATACTGGATGGCCATTTAATGTTGGTTTTATTCACAGTGTGAAGTTAGCAATAAAAAAAAGAAGGACTAAAAAAATATATTTATATATTTAGTCAATGTTTATTTTTATTTTTTTACTCTTCCTCTTCTTCTTCTATTGGTTACCTTTTCTCATTTACCAAATGATTGGAAAATGCGCCTATTAGTTCACTGTGAGTTATATATGTATTTTGCAGTACACTGATTGGCCCATTTTCACTGGCTTTTTTTGTTTGTCCAAAAAGTTTTCCAAATATTTTTCATGGATGATATTCAGTCCACTCGGACCATGAAATTAATGAGTGTCAGAGGTCCCAAACTAAATTTCATTTTCTGGAAAAACAAATGTGTGCACAAGTCTTATATTTATGTACTTTGAGTGCGAAGTGCTAAATGGTGAGAGTCATTCAAAGTTTTTCCCATTCTATTTACCTTGATAAATCTCCAAATTATAAAAGAGAAAAATCCCTTGGTGCTTCAGTAACTTACATCCAGGTACCTAGGTTGGCGGTCTCCCACGCCGCACCAATAGAGGCTGAAATACTGATGAACCAATAAGTCCCAGCATAAGCTTGAAAACAATGAGGGTGAAAAGAGCTGTCTTCATTATTATTATGTTATTATTTATATAGCGCCAACAAATTCCGCAGCGCTTTACAGTGGGTGGATGAACAAACATGTTGTTGTAACCAGACAAGTTGGACACACAGGAACAGACGGGTTGAGGGCCCTGCTCAATGAGCTTACATGCTAGAGGGAGTGGGCTGAAGTGAAACAAAAGGTAAGGATAGTATGAGACTAATCATAGTTGCAAGAGAGGAATCAGTCGGGAGCTATTAGCAGTTTAATTGATACGCTTTTATGAAGAAATTGTTTTTTAATGATTTTTTGAAGGAGTGGAGACTGGGTGAGCATCGAATGGAGGAGGGAAGTCAGTTCCACAGAAACGGTGCAGCCCTCGAGACGTCTTGAAGGCAAGCATCAGAGGTGGGAGTACGGACAGAAGATAAACGTAAGTGTTCAGCAGAACGAAAGGGCCTAGACGGGACATACTTGTGTATTAGGGAGGATAGCTATGTGGGAGCAGCATTATGTAGAGATTTGAAAGCAAGTACCAGAATTTTAAATTTAGCCCTATATCTTACAGGAAAGGAAGCCTTAGTAGGGTCAGATGCGTGCAATATTTTTGAGATGGAAGCAGCAGGATTTGGCGATAGACTGAACATGAGACGTGAAGGAGAGGCCGGAGTCAAAGAGAACACCTAGGCAGTGAGCCTGCATGGTGGAGCTGATGGTAGCACCGTTGACTTGGAGGGAGGGAGACACAGGAGTGGCAATAATTGAGGGAGGAAGAACAAGAATTTCAGTTTTGGTCAAGTTGAGTTTAAGGAAGTGGGCAGCCATCCAGTTAGAAATAGCAGAGAGGCAGTCAGAGACTCTAGTCATAACGGACAGGGAGAGATCAGGAAAGGACAGATAGATTTGCGTGTCATCCGCATAGAAATGATATTGGAAGCCAAAGGAGCTAATCAGTTTACCAACGGAGGCAGTATAGATGGAGAACAGTAGGGAAACATGGACTGAATCTTAGTTAACACCAACAGAGAGGAGTTGGTGAGAAGAAGCAGAGCCAGAGAAAAAAACACTGAAAGAGCGCTGGGAGTGGTAGGAGGAGCACCAGGAGAGAGCAATATCTTGTAGACCTATATTGCGGAGGATGAGAAGAAGCTGTTGATGATCAACAGTGTCAAAAGCCGCAGAAAGGTCAAGGAGAATTAGGATAGAGTAGTGACCACAAGATTTTGCAGCGAGTAGGTCATTGGATACTTTGGTCAGTGCTGTTTCCACAGAGTGCTTAGTATGGAAACCATATTGAAGCAGGTCTAGCAGAGAGTTGGACTCGAGGAAGTCAGTCAATCTCGCATACACAACTTTTTCAAGGATCTTGGATGCAAAAGGCAGTAGCGAGATAGGACGGTACTTGGACGGGGAGTTAGTGTCAAGGTTGGGCTTTTTTAAAATTTTGGTTATAGTTGCATGTTTGTAGGGCGATGGAAATATGCCAGAGGAGAGAGATTGAGAATGTTAGTGAGAGGTGGAGAAAGAGAAGAAGACAGAGTACGGATGAGATGCGAGGGAATTGGATCTAGTGAGCAGGGGGACTGGAGCAGAGAAGAAACCTCTTCTGCTGTAGTGGGTGCGAATTAACATAGAACAGCATAGGGAGTGAGGTTAGGGGAAAAAGAAAGATGAGAGATCTCTTCCCTGATTGTAGAGATCTTGTCAGTGAAGTGAGTTGCAAAGTCTGAGGCGGTCAAGTTAGTAGGAGGGGGAGGAACAATAGGGCAAAGAAGAGAGTTAAATGTGTAAAATAGTCATTTGGGTTTGCAGGAGAGTGTGGTTATGAGGGTATTGAAGTAATTTACTTTTGCAGAGGAAAGAGCCATGCTGTATAAGCGCAGCAAAAATTTATAGTGGAGAAAATCAGACGCACAGTGAGACTTTCACCAACAGTGTTCAGCAGTTCTGGAGCATTTCTGGAGGTATCGAGTCAGCTTGGTGTGCCAAGGTTGTTGTTGGGGGCGCTTGCTGTGTTTAAATGTAAGAGGTGCCATGATATCTAGTTGAGAGGAGACGGTGGAATTGTAGAAGGAGGTTGCAGAGCTAGGACAGGTGAGGCTTGAGATAGGTAAATGGAGAGTTTGGAGATTAGTGGAGAAATGCTCCAGGTCAGGACATTGGAGGTTTCTGTGAGACTGATGTTCAGATGGTGGTGTCAATTGGGTCTTAGGTATGCCGATGTCAAAAGCAATCAGATGGTGCTCAGACAGAGGAAAATAAATATTTGAGAGATTTGAGGTGGTACAGAGATTGGTGAAGGCAAGATAAAGAGTGTTTCCCGCTGTATGGGTTGCTAAATTGGACCATTGCGCTAGGCCAAAGGAGGAGGTTACAGAGAGCAGATGAGAGGCATCAGTGCAGTTGGGGTTGATGATTGGGATATTGAAATCCCCAAGTATAAGGGAAGGAGTGCTAGATGAGAGGAAGTGAGAAAGCCAGGAAGAAAAGTGCTCAATCAATAGCCTAGGATTACCGGGAGAGGGGGGTAGATGATAGCAATTCTTAAAGGAGTGCGTTTAAATAGGCAGACAATGTGAACTTTAAAAGAAGAAAAGGATAGGGCAGGGGGAGTTATGATTGGTTGAAAGGTACATTGAGGGGAGAGAAGGATGCCTACACCATCTCCTTTACAGTGGCGTCTGGGAGTGTGAGAGAATTGAAGCCCACCAAAACATAAAGAGGCAGGAGTAGCGCTATCAGAGGGGCACAGCCAGGTCTCTGTAAGTGCAAATACTGTGAGTGAGTTTGAGATAAAAAAGTTGTGTATGGCTGTTGAATTTAACCCCTTAAGGACCAAACTAACGGAATAAAAGGGAATCATATGTCACACATGTCATGTGTCCTTAAAGGGGTTAAATTACTGCAGACAAAGCGGGTGTTCAGAGTCCACACTGAATGATGGTAAGTGAGGGTTAAGGGCAGGGTATTGTGATGAGGTTTGTGGGGTTTCTGGTTTTCTTAGTGTGTGTAGAGAAGGTGAAGGGAGCTGGATTGGGAGAGACATCACCAGTTGCTAGAAGCAGGAGGAGAGAAAGTAACAGGAGGTGTGAATGGGTTTTGTATGCATGGGGTCTAGGATGAGATCGATTGTGGGTAGGAGTGAGAGAGTAGAAACATGAGTGCAAGGCATGAGATGAGAAAAGGGGGTGTAGCAGAGCGGGGCATATGTAAATGTGGATGGAGGGATGAGTGAAGTGGGTGTAAGGAGAGATTTTTATACCGAGGGAGACTGAGGAAATATATCAACAATGTGAACATATGCTTCAGACTCTGTAATTTGCACTTTAAAAAAATTTTTTTTATAAATCTTTCCCTTTATATCTAGTTATCTGCTTCTTCATAATCACTTGAGATATATAACAAATGAGATAATGTGGGAAAAAGTGTAGATCATGTGATTGAAATGATCTAACATGGTCCAGGACAGTAGTACATAATAAGGTAGGTGCTACTTAATGCAATGCATAATGAATGTAAAATGATTTTAGAAAGGGATTTAGGATACTAAGTAAAGCATAACAATAGGCAGACAGACAGGTAACCAAATGTGTTTGTGAGAAAATTGCAGCCACAGTTAAGATGAATGTCTGGTACATCCAAATGTTCTGTTTATCTGTAACAGTTTGAAACAGATACAGTTACATTAATCAGATTAAAAAACAGAAAATATACACACTAAAGACAACAATATGGAATACGTAAAACTGAATGTGCTCCCGTGTGCAGTGGCGTACACATGACCCATCGGGCCCCGGTGCGAAAATTGATCCGTGGGCCCCATGTGTCGCGGGTCGGGGCCGCAACACATGGCGGCAGGCACCTGGTCGCAGGGGTTGCAGGGCTGCCACCCCGCGACCACGGTATGCACACACACTTAAAGGATCACTACAGACACCCAGATCACATCAGCTCACTGAAGTGGTCTGGGTGCCAGGTCCCTCTAGTTTTAACCCTGCAGCTGAAAACATAGCAGTTTCAGAGAAACGGCTATGTTTCACTGAGGGTTAATCCAGCCTCTGGTGGCTGCCTCACTGACAGCTGCTAGAGGAGCTTCCGCGATTCTCACTGTGAAAATCACAGTGAGAAGAGACTGAACGTCCATAGGAAAGCATTGAGTAATGCTTTCCTAATGGCGGTTTAAATGCGCGCGCGCGCCTCTTGCCGCGCATGTGCATTCGGAGCTGAGAGGCGGAGGGATCCCCAGCGCCAAGGGAGTCCAACGCTGGAGAAAGGTAAATGCTGAAGACACACACACACATTCTCACGAACAGACGCATACACACTAGCTAACAGACACACACATTTACTGACAGAGACACACTCAGCGACAGACATACATACACACTCACTTACAAAACATACACTTTCACTGACAAACACACACTCACAGACATCAAACACACTCAGTAACAGACACACACAGTAATACACTCACTAGCAGACACACACCCAATAACACACACACTATAACACACACACACACTAACACACACACACACTAACACACACACACATTTTTTTTTAAAATTTAATACCCCCAGCCTCCTTACCTTTTGGAGAGCTGGGGGGATTCCCTGGGGTCCAGTGGTGCTGCTGGGCGGGCGGGCGGGCTGGCTGGCTGTCCGGCGCGCGAGGGAGCACTCTCTCCCCTCTGTGATTCCTCTTCTGCTCCCTCGCGCGCCGCATAGGGATGCCAGTGCCGGAAGATGACGTCATCTTCCGGCTCCGGTATCAGTGCGGTGCGCGAGGGAACGGAAGAGGAATCACAGAGGGGAGAGAGTGCTCCCTCGCGCGCCGGACAGCCAGCCAGCCCGCCTGTCTGCCGGGGTCAGCAGGGCCAGCCTCAGGGGGCCCTGAGATGGCCAGCTCCTGGGCCCCCCAGGAGAAGAGGCTGGCCCTGTGGGTACATACCGGGTCGCAGGGGCGGCCGGGCCCCCTGGTGGGCCGGGCCCGGTCGCAGCCGCGACCCCTGCGACCCTGGTATGTACGCCAGTGCCCGTGTGTACCTCACATAGACCCAACAAATAATCAGAACAGAGAAAAGTAGGAAAAAAGCACCCAGTAGACGTATTTGAAAAAATCTTCACAATCTGGAAATATAAACCAGGATCTGTGGATCAAAACAAGATCTATAATAATAACAAACAAAACATAGCGTAATACAGTAAAAAAATAAAAAAAATAACAAAATGAATGTGGTGTTAGTAGAAAACTCACAAACAAATGGTAAATCAAGCTTCTCACCCCAACAGGGATTAAAACGAATCAGGAGTGTCGAAAATCTCAGGTGGCGAAAATTTCTTGACGTATGTATTAAAAGGAAAAAGACCGCACATAGTGAGGTATCATAAAAAACAAAAAAGCATTTATTTGATTGCACTTACAAACAGGAAAAAATCATATATCTCTACAGAAGGTGGAACTTGGCAGCAGCGTAGTATGGTGTTGAAATACCAAGAGCAGCAAAGTGTAGAATAAAAAAAAAAGTTAAAAAACATATATATATATATATATATATATAAAAAAAAATCCATAAAAGTCTGTAAACTATAGTAAAATCCAGCGTGTTTTGTTTGTTATGAGTATAGATCTTGTATTGATCCATGGATCCTGGTTCATATTTCCAGGTTGTTAAGATTTTTCCATAAACATATACTGGGTGCCTTTTCCCCACTTTTGTCTGTTCACATTAATCAGATTACCCACAATAGTTTTAATTTACCATAAAGTATTAGCATGTTTCAGTGACTGACCTTTATTGTTTTTTTCACACCTTTTGTTACTGTTTTTTCATTACTTTATGTTGTTTTTAATACAAAGTCCACTTGTGGTTGTCCCTTAATGTCAGCTGACCACTTCATCTTTCCCTTATTCAGTTACTCTCTCTCTCTCTATGTTTCCTGTGTCAGGTGCCCTTACCGTTTAATGTCACTTTGCAAACTCCTTCGAATGCCAGATCATCATCTCTGCACTCCATTTTGATATCAGTTGCCTTCTCCTTTCCCCCTATTTCAGCCTTCACAGCCTTTTATCTCAGTCTTTATCTTAGTTTCTCCATTCTCCGATATCTACTTAGCTTTCCCATATCAATTGCCTTCTCCCTCTTATGTCAGCTCCCCATACCTTTTATGTCAGCTTCATTACTCCACTCCGATATTAAAATCCCCCATGTTTAGTTCTATTCCTTATCTTCATCCCATCCCAGGTTTCTTCATAAGTATTTGATGTGTTATTTGCCTTCTCCCTCAAATGTCTGCTCCCACTAAACCTTATCAACCCCTCCCCCCTTGCTATTTACAGATTATGGGTTCTATCTCTGCTGTTAAAATAAGCAGGGTGGATGGAAGGCAGTTATGGTGCTTGAAGTGTCCATTTAATGTAGCATGTTTCATGCCTCATGGGCACTTCCTCAGAGCATTAGTTGTAAAACGTGTTATATTCCTCTCTATGGTGCCTCCCCACCTTGTACTTTATGGATAGATTCAGTTGGTTTTATTAACATACTGAGCCTTTGTTACATTCCACTTCGTAAGGTTTCTACGCTTTGTTTCCATTGGAAAACTACCACTTTGGTCTTCAACCTAAAAGACCGCTTTTTCTGTAGAAGTTTTGCCATCATGACATATATATATAATGGCTCAAACAACAATGCCTTAATTCCCTCATCCTAACAACTACATGTACTTATTGCATGAGTCTGGTGTATATCCGAAGCTAAACATAATTTCAATTACCGATTTAAGGAGAAGAGTGTCTAAATTGCCTCTATAGTTATTTGTAAACTACAATACGTAGTATATAAATGGATTGGGAAAATAAATATACAAACGTTAAATATGGATAATGAGGTGTAAACCTGCGTGAGATTGATTTGCATTTGTGTTGTCTGTTATAGTATTGCCATATGTTATGAATGTTTATGTCTATGCACAACATACCACATTACTAACCTGTGTATCCCTAATTTTATAAGGTCTGGTCACTGTATTTGGACTCATTCCATACCCCTTCCAGGTAAGCTCTACTCCTCTCCCTAATTTGGCCTTCCCTATATTCCCTGCTCCCACATTTTGTATTCTGTTTTCCTCATATCCAGTCATTAGGAATGTTTACATAGAGTTTGTTTTTTGCTTTTGTCTTTACATTTGATTTTCCTTACTTGATTTTGGTATTGTCTCGAGTTTGGAAATGTTCTTTTTTTTTTTACCAATGCACATATTTGAAATTTAATAACTAAAGTGAAAGTTCTCAATATTGGGGTTCAAGCAGAGGTTAATGACTTTGGGTGAATGCTCTTATTTTGTTTGGTTAAACTACTTGATATAGCTTGGCAATAACCGAAAAGACTCCACAGGTCATAGTTTTCATTGAACCATAACCAATTAAATGGCAATTAGCGCGTTCGCTTATTTTAATTATTTTGTCGCAACACTCCAAGCATCATAACCACTACAGTGCAATGTAGTAGTTATGGGGTCAGTAGTGCCTTGGTAGTCATAAGTAGTCAAGCCATTTTCTAACGGTGTGACTTCTTGCTTGTGGTACTCCAAGTGCCAGTCCCCGCTTCTCCCCTTGCGGTGTTGAAAGCTGGAAGCTCCATTAGCTCTCGAGCTAAATTGCTGATAAGACCCCAGATAAGAAGTCAAACCAATAGCAAACAGTTTGATTACTTACACCGTGGGGCATCAGGGCACTCCTGTTTTTGTAACTACTATAGCATGCTATAGTTTTTACAATGCTTGAAGGAAATGAGGTTTCTCATTGTATCTGAAAATTAGAGCTAAATAAATAACTGTCTGTGAAATGTATCCATAATGAGTATCTTATGTATTTCTTTGTATTATTATATATATATATATATATATATATATATATATATATATATATATAATACACAAGATCCAGCGCACTCACCTATCCACTAAACAGCAACTTCAATGTTGAAAGATTTTATTTGTTTTTTTAAAAACACCTAATCTAGGCAAAAATAATGGGGGTTTAGTTACATTATATGATCATACATTGCATAAGCCTGCCACAACGTCAATGTACCCCATCTTTGGCAGGTCCTACACTAACAGCCTAATGTCTGCTCTTATGAGATTAACCTACTTGGGGAAAAAAATTCCATCTGGGGCTCTCTGCAGTACAAGGCTAAATAGGGCCCTGGGATGAGGCACCTGTGACAGGGAGGGGTGCAAAACCAAGGAGTTGGCTAGACTCCCAAATATATATAAAACAAGAGGGGGTTGGCTGCACTCACCTTAACATGCATAAATGGGGGTGCTGCTGGGGGCCAAATAATACAATACACAAGATCCAGCGCACTCACCTATCCACTAAACAGCAACTTCAATGTTGAAAGATTTTATTTGTTTTTTTAAAAACACCTAATCTAGGCAAAAATAATGGGGGTTTAGTTACATTATATGATCATACATTGACGTTGTGGCAGGCTTATGCAATGTATGATCATATAATGTAACTAAACCCCCATTATTTTTGCCTAGATTAGGTGTTTTTTAAAAAACAAATAAAATCTTTCAACATTGAAGTTGCTGTTTAGTGGATAGGTGAGTGCGCTGGATCTTGTGTATTGTATTATTTGGCCCCCAGCAGCACCCCCATTTATGCATGTTAAGGTGAGTGCAGCCAACCCCCTCTTGTTTTATTTATATATATATATATATATATATATATATACACACACACACATATATACTCATAAGGGAAAAAGGATGTAGATTATGACTAAATATAAAAATATGTAAATATGATGCATGTAAACCTGGCATTAAGCTTACACTTTAATGGTAGAAAGAGACAGGGAGGAGAGGGAGCGTAAGAGAGACAGATAAACAAACGGATATCCAGTTGGACAAACGGACAGCTTTTATTCAGTTTTATAGTACAAAAACACAGAATTCTGTTGAGTAAGTTTGCTTGAGTTTGTCATTCAGCTGCCAAGTCATTTATTAGAAAGGTTGAAGATAATATACCCTGTTATTCGCCAAGGTACAAAATTACAAGTTACCAGCTATGTAACCCTGAAATCTTAAATCATTTGAAAGAGCTATGATTTTCTGATGTTACTTACATCCCTTTACACCGATCATTTCTTTTTATTTTCCCTTGTTTTCTAAGTGGAATAATTACTAACCTTTACACGTGCCAAAATGAGAGCTGGAAATTGTAAGCTGACAGCAGTTCTGTTTGCATTACATGATGGTTTTGCAGCTCTAAACAGTCTGCATTTCCTGCTGTCCTTAAAGAAAGGTCTCATATAACCAATCAACTCTGGGTGGTTCAACGGAGTCATATAGGAGGTTATGTTTAAAGAGTTTCGAACTTGTACTTCTTGCAAAGTCTCGAATTTATGCTTTAACTGCTCTTTATATATGAAAACCACGCAAACAATGGTTTTCAAAAACGACACAACTAAAATGTTTCAGTCTGTATACTTTAACCACAAGTGGAGGCTAGTCTAGGTTAGAAGACAACAGCATTGGAAATACATAGATAATGAAAATAAATATAGATACATAGACTAAAAAATGCCATGTGTCCATCACATTCAGCCTTTCTCATCTGTTTCTGTCCAAAAGAAGGCAAAAAACCTAGTATGAAGCACTTCCAGTTTTGCAACAAACTAGGAAAAATTCCTCCTTGACCCCAGAATGGCAGTCAGATTTATCCTTGGATCAAGAAGCTATTACCCCGTAATTTAAAAATTATATCCTTGAATATGCATCTAGTTGCTGTTTAAACATCTGTACAAAATATATAAATAATATTTTAAAAGATATAAATTAATATAATTACTTCTCCAATTTACATATATAAAAAAAATGAAAAATAAAGTGGAAATCCCCATTAATATGTTACCGGAGGGGCAGCTGCAGTTGATCCCCATTAATGACGTTGAGGTGTCTCTTAGCTAGTAGCTAGTCAAGGCCCGACAAAGTAGCCTTACAGTGGAAAAGAATGAGCAGGGAGTTATTAGAACTTAATGCAGCCAGACGAAGTGGACATTGCCTTGAGAAATTGACGGGGCTTTGAATCCCAGGACTTCTTTGTGGCACTGGAAAGCCAAACAGGGTGGCTCTAGTCTGCAGAACCACTTGTTCTCCTTTAACAGTATATACCCAGAGGGACCATAAGTGCACAAACCCCCTCTACCACCTACTGCAATACTGCTCCTCAATAATAAATGGACCAGGAAATAATCAAACCGTTGGTGCCAAGTGCATACATCCCATTCTCTAGCAACTGTGTGGCCAGTATGTTTAGGTAATTTTTTTTTTAAATCCAGCACACAAATACCTGTTAATCTTGGGCACGGTTATGCTAAGGTGACAGATGATAGACCCCTTTATTTCACATTATCTGACACAGAAGGGAAAAAAATTTGATTTATTGATGTCTCTGTAAGTGCAAGATGGAAACTAATTATAAACGTTTTGTGTGGCGGTACTATGCCCTTCAGTTCAACCAGAAATGTTTCCTAAGTACCCTATTTAGGGTGAAAATCTGCCGTGAGCACATTAGCACATATTTGGAGGTCCTGCCATCACATTATCGCTTTTCGTAGACCTTTACTCATTTCTATTACTGATGTATAATGTTCTAAAAATAAACACTTTCTAGTGTTCCATTTGCTTATAGCTATAAAATCTGACACCCACAAAATAGAAGCAAACTTATCCACCAACGATAATAGAGTGGAAAGCTGAGACAGAGCTTTATAGTAGATCTGAGTCACAAAAATGATATTTATGTATATATTTTGTAGTGCAGTGATTTTTTTTTTTTTTGCCATTTGGTTTAAATCAAGTGGGCAGAAGCAAGCAATAGAAAGAAATACACAGGACCAGTAAAAAAAGAATTTTATATTTCTATATTATTAAATGTATAATACATAAATATGTTTTTTCGCCACTTTATTGGTCGCTTTTCACTTGATAAAATCAACGTTTAGTGTTTTACTCCTAACCATAAAGTATTGTTTTTCCCATGAATCATCTTTCTTTTTTGTTTGGCAACATGGATGGAACTCTGAATCACAAATGAAACGAGACAGTTTGGCACATCGTCCATTTAATTTGCTTTCATTATTTGTCCATACAGCGTTTCAGAGTTTGGGATTCTGGATGTACTGCAGATTGCCCAAATTTCAGAATATTTGCAATTTGTTTGAAACCAAGTGTACAAGTCTACAAAACTCCATTATCAATTGATGCAGAGAGGGCATCAGACAGGGTAGGCTAGTCTCACCTGTTTCCATCCTTAAACACTGAGCTGTGGACCCAACTGGCTGAACTAGGTGCATGTCTTACATTTGCACCCCACTGCATGAATTCTAATGAATCCCCCCCTTAGAGATGGAAACATGACAGGGCATCCCTTGTCTCCTTTCCTATTCATTAAAGGGGGCAAGGGATTATTTAATAAAAAAAACAACTAAAAAATAAAAGGATAGACAATGTGATAGGTAATTCAGAGTAATGCCTATCTGTTTTCTCTATCAAATCTTTTTACTTCGCTTCCAGCATTTATGCAGGAAATCTATACTTAAAGTTTTATTTCAGGCTTTAAAGCCAACTTTGAAACTAGTGGTATCCACAGCTTGACAATACCTTTACCTGATCAAACTACATAAAGGAAAATAATTTCCCTTATAAAAGGTGACCAAGGCCATTTAGTCATCCACTATCCATGGATAAAAATGACACTTAGCTCAGTGTACAAAATCAACTTGTAACCATTCTCTAAGCGACGTAAGACGCGGAAACTGCACTACCAGCTGAGGAAGTGAGTTGTAGACCGGTGTCCTGCCCGCATCTGTCATGGAGTGCCGAATCCCACTATACACAGAGTGTCAGTAACAAGTTCCATGAAGAGACCACTACAGTCACCTCAGCATATATTCCTGAGGTCCTGTCTAAACATTCCACACCCCATGGGACATTGTCACGGTAGGCAGACACCTAAGCTTCAAATACTCTATTCCTGCCTGTGTTCAGTTCATATTTTAGTTTACTCTGTCTGTACAAGCTTATACCATGCTACCCTCTTTATTGAGTTTTAAGCAGTTTACTTCTTCTTGTAACCTATAATTTAAAAATAGTGCAGTAATCTCGACATGCATGGCTAAACCTTTCTAACACTCCAAACTGTTGAAATTTGACATGTCTATCTATAACTGTGATGTTGAACATTCACTACAAAAATAAAGAATTAAAAAAAAAAAATCTCACCAAAAACAATACTAAAAAAATAACAACTCAGAAATGTATTTTTAATCAACAAAATGGCTTCTGTAAATGCAAATGTTGTTTGGCATGCAAAAACACCAATAAAGATGACACTAAAATATCCATCTTTAAGTCAAAATAGTCACCCCATAAATACAATATTAACAGTTTCATTACATGCCACTCAAAGAATGTTATCTACTTATTAGAATGCCCTTGTAAACTTCAATATGTTGGCATGACAACAAGGTGCTTAAAAACCCGGATTGTCGAACACTGCCGCAACATTTCCAAAGGCTTCTTAAAGGACCACTAAAGGCACCCAAACCACTTCAGCTTAATGAAGTGGTCTGAGTGCCAGGTCCATCTAGGGTTAACCCTGCCTACTGTAAACATAGCAGTTTCAGAGAAACTGCTATGTTTACATATGGGTTAATCCAGCCTCTAGTGGCTGTCTCATTGACAGCCACTAGAGGTGCTTCCGCGCTTCTCACTGTGATTTTCACAGTGAGAAGACGCCAGCGTCCATAGGAAAGCATTGCCGCGCATGTGCATTCAGCCGATGACGTCGGAAGGAGGAGGAGAGTCCGGCGCTGAAGAAAGTTAAGATTTTAACCCCTCCCCCCCCATTCAGCCCGGCGGGAGGGGGGCCATGAAGGTGGGGGGGACCTATTAATACTATGGTGCCAGGAAAACGAGTTTGATTTCCTGGCACTATAGTGGTCCTTTAAATCATTCCGTTTCAAAAACATTTTTAAACCATAATAAAGACCCAAATTTTTTTTAAGCTTTGTGCTATAGAGAAAATCTCCCCCTCTCTCGGCCGGATGGAAACCTCCCTAGAAATTTTAGGAAGAAAAGAGATGAGTTAGGTTTTTAAATTAAACACTTTGGCACCTTATGGGTTAAATACTAATTTTGACCTTTTTTAAGTTTTTATAATCTGCAAGCCTTTAAGCCATATTTATGTTCTTTGCCTTTTTATTGTGTGCTTTTGTAATGTTTTTTTTTTTATATATACAATTCTCACCTTTAATGCCATCTTCCCCTTTATTTACCAATGCATTTTTATTCTTTTTAAAACAAATTCTTTCTATCTATTTTATCACCCACAGGCACAATGTCAGTTTTACCTATTGTGCTATATTTATTTTGCTATACTCCCCTCTTATATTAAGGTCCACACTACCTTTACTATTTTTACATTTTTATCTTTCCGTTAGTTTATTTTGGTTTTTAACCCATTAAGGACCAAACTTCTGGAATAAAAGGGAATCATGACATGTCACACATGCCATGTGTCCTTAAGGGGTTAATCTTCTTCATTTTTATTAACTACCAAAATTTCCTTACCCTACTACATTTCCCATGCTCTTATTTGTCCTTTCCCCAACAGGTTGCTCCTTTTTTTCTCCTCCTCTCCCATCCTCTAGTAGTTTTGAGAACTCCTTTGAGATAGGAGGAGAGCCGCACCCCATCTCCATGACAACACAGCCAATGTCATGTGATCAGCAGCCATCTTGGTACACCACCTTTGGAGTGCTCTTGCAGCCACAAAACAGCTAGTTTCGAGTGTTTTTAACATAAGCCCACTTTCTCACACGTCAGGGCTCCCTCCTCACCCGTGGGCTAAAGTTTTTAATATTCCAGCCTTGCTGACCATTGTCTTTTGACTGGTGGCAGCCATATTGGTGTACCCTATGGTCCTGCTTTGGTGGCCATCTTGGTGTACCTTTATAAAATACCCACTTTTTTTCTCTTTTTAATGTAGGTTACTTTAAAATGTATTCATTTTTGAACTACACAATTGCAATGTCATAATCTCCTTCAGTGCTTTGTAGTACCTTGTATTTTAAAATTGTTTGTAGCGGATAACCTGTAAGTCACATGACCTGTGACATCACCTGACCCTCTCATTCTTAATTGTACAGGTTATTTAAACAGGACAGGTCCTCATGTACTGTAACACTGTGAAAAAAAAGCCCCTTTGGGTGAAACGCATTGGTGTTTTTATGTTATTGGTTTTATTATCTTTGTTTTAAATAAAGCTAGTTTTTTACCTTACCTGGACCTTCCTGATTTTATCCCTGGAGATTTTATCCGGAGGAGCCACAGTTTCTTCCTCCTTGGTGGGGAGAAAACCACCTACACTACACAGGATTGAGCAAAAAAAATTTTGATCTCCTTTTGTGAGTATGCCTGCTCTTATAACAACAAAACTGAGAGCACATTTTTTCTGTTTTTATTCTCATTTTATGTACTTGGTTCTGTGACACTGCAATTTGGAGGGAAATACCCGTGAACGCTTGACACTCTGACGCTTGATCCTGACTTACCATCTATAAGGAACCAAGCTGAGCGACATATTCACAGGTGGGGATCATACCGCCCAGGCGCATATATCTGGAGCTGAACATAAGCTCCAGAAAATTGTAAGTGGCATTTTTCTTATTTTACCTCACCACCTATAGAATATACTATACCTTTCCTGACCTATACCTAGTTACTGCCTGATAGAAGAGACTCTGGTTTGGAAAGTACCAGCTGCCAAACCCGGCTTTAACAAGCGCTAGGAACCTCACCATCGCACGTATTTTAAAATTATTTAATTATTTGAAAAATATTTCAATATTTTAATATTCTTACATATTAATATATATTTATATATATACTTTTTATATTCTAATTTTTTTTTTACAAATCATTTTAAATGTGCATGCATAAATATTAAATCTTTTGAGGGGCTTATGCAAAAAGTCTGTTCTAACAAGATTTCTGATGTCACCAAGTCAGTTCTTGGTTGCCTTAAAAGACAGTCATATTGAACTGTTTTCAAGGATTGTCATTAATTAACAGCATTGAGAAGTGGAGCCAAATCTCTTTAAAGTGGTTCTTGTTTCCCAAATGCACAGGTTTATGGTATTGAACATGGCATGATATCTCATTGGGCTTGAGGTTAAGAGCATAAGTTTAATAGGACAGAGCTTAAAAATTCTGAAGTCTGAGTCAAATTTTGTGGATAACGTCTTGCTACCCACCATCTTTAAAGTTTACCAGCAACCACTGGCTTCTACCCTTGTCTCCCTGCATCGGTTATTTTGGATTTTTATTTGGCCTTTTTTGGGGCTGAAAAAAGAAGATTTTAGAAAAAAGAAGACATCAAATGGTAAGTCTATTTTTTTTTTTACAGGTACTTAGTTAAAGGTCCCCCCCCTTAAGTCCCCCCCTTATTCTAGTTTAGGGCCCCCATCCACCACTCAGGGGTGGGGGCCAGGGGGGAGGACATTAGGTCCCCCCAATTTATATTTAGGGCCCCCACCCACTGCTCAGGGGTGGGGGCCAGGGGGGAGGACATTAGGCCCCCCCTTATTCTTGTTTAGGGCCCCCACCCTCCGAATAGCTGAATTGCTAAAGTGCCGAAATTACAGAATTTCCGAAATGTAGCCTGCTCACTGTTAAAAAAAAAAAGCGGCGGGTGGGGGCCCTAAAGTAAAAAAAGGGGCGAGGACCTATTGTCCTCCCCACTGGCCCCCACCCCTGAGCGGTGGGTGGGGACCCTAAACTATAATAAGGGGGGGACCTAATATCCTCGCCCCCTTGCCCCATCCCCTGAGTGGTGGATGGGGGCCCTAAACTAGAATAAGGGGGGGACCTTTAACTAAGTACCTGTAAAAAAAAATAGACTTACCATTTGATGTCTTCTTTTTTCTAAAATCTTCTTTTTTCAGCACCAAAAAAGGCCAAATAAAAATCCAAAATAACCGATGCAATAAAAAAAAAAAAAATCCATCTTCACCCAGCGAGGGCTCCACGCAGACTGAGCTCTGCAGGGCGGAGGAAGGCTTATAAAACCTTCCCCCGCCCTGCAATTAGGCTCAGAGCACTCTGATTGGTGGGTTTAAGCCATCCAATCAGAGTGCTCTGACAGGTAAGTCTCTACATTTACCTGTCACAGCACTCTGATTGGTTGGCTTGAAATCCACCAATCAGAGTGCTCTGTGTCATTTTACATAGCGTGGGAAAGTTCTTTGGAATTTTCCCACGCTGTGTAATTTGACTCATAACACTCTGATTGGTGGATTAAGTAACCACCCTAAGTATAATTTTTACTTAGTATTAGTAAATTTGGCTGGAAGACCAATATAGGTCTTTCAGCCTTTAGGTAGATAACTCCACCGTGGGAATTAGGGAGTTATCTACTAAGCGGCTGCAAGAGAGGTGCCGAAGTCCCGAAATTCGAAGTTCCGAAGTGTCAAAGTGCCGAAGTTGCCAAATTTCCGAAGTGTTGAAGTGCCGAATTGCCGAAGTCCCGAATTTCGGAATACCAAACATGCCAAAAATTTTCCCTATGCACATGCCTAGTTTGTATTTATATATTTTGTCACACCTAGCAAATGTGAGAAAAACCTAATGTTTTCATTTAAATCCTGTATGAAATATTGCAAAATAAAAAACACTGTATACTGTCTATAGCTTTTCATTTCCCAAATAGTTTCATAAAGGGTGAACAAATAAGTGGTGGGAAAATTGTGTACATTTTCACAATTTAGTTTCTCTGCAAAACCATCTGTACGCAAAATTATATATATATTTTTTCAGTCAAAAAGTGTGCAAATACACCTTGTATCATAGCACCCTACAATTTAATTTCACATGCTGTACCATATATTATTTCAATGAAATAAAAAAAAAACAACTGTTAATATTGGTTTTAGTTTTATTTGTAGTCTTCTATTTACTGAAAACGTGGGCAGGGAATTTAGTACCTGTTTGCGGTGTACAAACTATGCAGATAAAGTAAAAGGAAGAACAGACATGGCATGGAACAGTAGATATTGAAGAGAAGAGAAGTGGGCCGAGTAGACAAATTAGTCGGGTGGACATTAAAGGAACAGATGCAAAAGACACATTAGTATATTAGTATATAAAGGGATTTACTGTGTAGGCCAACATCATTATTCCTTCTCCTGATGGTACTGTAAGCCCCCCATTTTTTTTTGTAATTCTTTATTTTTGTGTCAACTCATGGTTATGCTTTAATGTGACAACAAGACAAAACTTGCAAATTGTACATACCATAGCAAACACAAGTAGCATTCAATAGGATTATGGTAACACATGAATTGACGTTTTAGCTATGTAGAGACAAACATACTGCATTTAACATCTTGGGTCAGTAACGATATGTTGCGGGGAGTATTGTGCTAAAAGATGAGTAGCGTATGAAGGAGATGGGCTCTCTGCTCGTGGTGGCGTTCGTTAAGGGGCCATACCGATGGACTGTGGCGATTAAAAGCGGTAGGTCAGAGTTTGGGCCTTATCGCTGTGGCTTGTGCACTATGTGGTTAAAGGAGAGTTTTACGCCTCTTTCGGTTATGGAGTGGGCATAGCTTAGTGGAATGGCAGTGAGGCAGCAGGGCAGCAGGGTGAAGGGGATGCCAGTCGTGAGCTATACCCAACTGTCAGTGCTTGATGTCAGGTCTGGTGCCTGATCTACACTTGCTAAGGAGATTAAAAAACATTAGAACTTAAATAAACAAACAATAGCAAGAAATACAATAGTTCGGAGTTGCAGCATTGTGCAGGTCTTGGGGCCCTTTGGGGGTTCAAGTGGTGGCTGCCGCGTATGCTTCGTGAAGAGGGTATTCAGTGTCCCCATGTTGTACTAGAAGTGTGTGTGGCATGTGCCAGCGGTAACGAATGTTGCATTGTTGTAAAAGCATGGTGAGAGGTTCAAGCAACCGTTGCCAGGCCAGTGTGCTGCTATATAGGTCTGCGTAGAACCCAAGTGACATATTCTCAAATTGGAAGAGGGGTTTCCCACTTAGTGCAGTCAGGACGGCAGCTTTATGTGTACCGCTCTGGAAATGCACTATCAGGCCACTAGGGACAGTGGCAGGAGCAAAGCCCCTATCAATCTCCTCTGTAGATGTGGTATTTCCGCCTCAGGAACCTCCTCAGGGATCCCCCTAATTTTCAAATTGTTCTGTGGACGGCGGTCTTCCTGTGCCGCAAAGCGGCGTTCATGTGCTTGGTTCTGTTGTTCCAGCGTCTCCATTTGCTGGGAGCCCTTGTGGGAAGCTTCCTCCAGTGCATCAATGCGGCCTGCCAGGCATTGCAGGCCGCCACTGATTGTAGCTATGTCAGCTTGCAATGTGTTTTGTAGTTCCGCTAGGAGCCCCTTCAACAGAGAAATAGTGACCGGAGATGAGTCCGGTTCCATCGGGGGCTGCGTTGGTTTCGCTGGCGTGGGTAAGTGTATAGTTTCTTCTTCAAGGGATATGTCATCTGAAAAATCCTAGCAACCTCCTTAGGTCAGCCTGTGCCATGCACCGGTCTCCACAAGTCAACAATATTCATCCCGAGATTAGGTTAGTCAGTTTTGGGCTTTTTGGACTTGCGCCCCATGATGACTGGGCTCTCAGGTGAGGTCCCTGGGGTCAGATTTGGCTGGGTAATTGCCCTGATTTAGTGCCTTTCAGTCGCTTATAGCCTGGAGCTTCAGTAGTGTTCGACCATCTGCTTTGGCAGTTAGGCTCCACCCCTCCATTTTAAGGGCCTTACAGCCAACTTAGTCCCCCAGCTAAGCATTTTCAACAGCAGGAAATGAGTACAAAGTGAGGGAGTTAGGAAAGGGACAGAAAGCATTTAGTACCATTGTGCACCCTAATAATGTGTTTGATGGACAGACTTGCTGATGATGTGGCACAGAGAAAGCATTAGGGTACGGAACTGGGAAGTTCCATGAAGTGCTGCTGCATGGAGGCCAATGGCATCTAAGTGATGCTTGTTGCCAGACAGAATTGCAGTCTATAAACATACATAACATGCGTCCACAGCCGATTTGCATCCTAGGAAGTAATCAGTGACATTGCCAGATTTTTCAACTGCGCATGCGTAATTGAGTCACGCATGTGCAATACTACTTACCATAATTCCTAGGGATAGGATACTGATTGGCAGGATCAATGGAGGGAGCATGGATAGTGCAAGCAGGAAAAATATATAAATCATACTTTCTTTCTGTCTGTCGAATGGGACAACTGTCTGATTTAAAACAAACAGTGGCATCACTAGGGGGGGCTATACCCAACTGTCAGTGCTTGATGTCAGGTCTGGTGCCTGATCTACACTTGCTAAGGAGATTAAAAAACATTAGAACTTAAATAAACAAACAATAGCAAGAAATACAATAGTTCGGAGTTGCAGCATTGTGCAGGTCTTGGGGCCCTTTGGGGGTTCAAGTGGTGGCTGCCGCGTATGCTTCGTGAAGAGGGTATTCAGTGTCCCCATGTTGTACTAGAAGTGTGTGTGGCATGCGCCAGCGGTAACGAATGTCCTCCCCTACATCATGCAGTGCCCACCTTGTGCCCTCCTCCCCCCAATTGAAATTGAAGTCGGGAGCACTGTGTCTCCCTTCACAAGCTGCAGCAGCAGTGTTACTGGTGGACTTTTCCCACCTGCGGACAGAGGGCGCAATTTGCTGGGAGGACTTCCTCCTGGGATCATAGAGAGCAGCGCAGGGGATAGACAGGGTGAGGAAGCTCAGCTCTGCACAGAAGCATCCAGGTAGCTGCTGGTAAGTGCAGAAAAAGGTGCAGGGAGGCAGTGCCTGTGTTGTTCTCAAATCCAAGGTAATAAGTGAAATAAGCACAGAGAATGTAATATAATGTAGTATGTCAGGAGTTCTGATATCTTAACAAGGGCAAAGGTTGTACTTACAGTTTTCTGGAGCTTATGTTCAGCTCCAGGTTTTTTTCATCTTTATGAACTTTAGGTAAAAAAAATATATGACTGGTGTAGTTGGGTGCGTTATGTTTATATACGTGTATTCATGTTTGTTAATCACTTGTTCTTCCAATCCTTTCTTAAGGAATGTGATTAGTGTTTTTTTAATATTAGGGATGGGATCTGATGGAAGTTTGCTGTACAGGGAGTGCAGAATTATTAGGCAAGTTGTATTTTTGAGGATTAATTTTACTATTGAACAACAACCATGTTCTCAATGAACCCAAAAAACTCATTAATATCAAAGCTGAATATTTTTTGGAAGTAGTTTTTAGTTTGTTTTTAGTTATAGCTATGTTAGGGGGATATCTGTGTGTGCAGGTGACTATTACTGTGCATAATTGTTAGGCAACTTAACAAAAAACAAATATATACCCATTTCAATTATTTATTATTACCAGTGAAACCAATATAACATCTCAACATTCACAAATATACATTTCTAACATTCAAAAACAAAACAAAAACAAATCAGTGACCAATATAGCCACCTTTCTTTGCAAGGACACTCAAAAGCCTGCCACCCATGGATTCTGTCAGTGTTTTGATCTGTTCACCATCAACATTGCGTGCAGCAGCAGCCACAGCCTCCCAGACACTGTTCAGAGAGGTGTACTGTTTTCCCTCCTTGTAAATCTCACATTTGATGATGGACCACAGGTTCTCAATGGGGTTCAGATCAGGTGAACAAGGAGGCCATGTCATTAGATTTTCTTCTTTTATACCCTTTCTTGCCAGCCACGCTGTGGAGTACTTGGAAGCGTGTGATGGAGCATTGTCCTGCATGAAAATCATATTTTTCTTGAAGGATGCAGACTTCTTCCTGTACCACTGCTTGAAGAAGGTGTCTTCCAGGAACTGGCAGTAGGACTGGGGGTTGAGCTTGACTCCATCCTCAACCCGAAAAGGCCCCACAAGCTCATCTTTGATACCAGCCAAACCAGTACTCCACCTCCACCTTGCTGGCGTCTGAGTCGGACTGGAGCTCTCTGCCCTTTACCAATCCAGCCACGGGCCCATCCATCTGGCCCATCAAGACTCACTCTCATTTCATCAGTCCATAAAACCTTAGAAAAATCAGTCTTGAGATATTTCTTGGCCCAGTCTTGGCGTTTCAGCTTGTGTGTCTTGTTCAGTGGTGGTCGTCTTTCAGCCTTTCTTACCTTGGCCATGTCTCTGAGTATTGCACACCTTGTGCTTTTGGGCACTCCAGTGATGTTGCAGCTCTGAAATATGGCCAAACTGGTGGCAAGTGGCATCGTGGCAGCTGCACGCTTGACTTTTCTCAGTTCATGGGCAGTTATTTTGCGCCTTGGTTTTTCCACACGCTTCTTGCGACCCTGTTGACTATTTTGAATGAAACGCTGATTGTTCGATGATCACGCTTCAGAAGCTTTGCAATTTTAAGAGTGCTGCATCCCTCTGCAAGATATCTCACTATTTTTGACTTTTCTGAGCCTGTCAAGTCCTTCTTTGACCCATTTTGCCAAAGGAAAGGAAGTTGCCTAATAATTATGCACACCTGATATAGGGTGTTGATGTCAGACCACACCCCTTCTCATTACAGAGATGCACATCACCTAATATGCTTAATTGGTAGTAGGCTTTCGAGCCTATACAGCTTGGAGTAAGACAACATGCATAAAGAGGATGATGTGGTCAAAATACTCATTTGCCTAATAATTCTGCACTCCCTGTATACTGAGGAGTAATTTAATTGAAAGAGGGCATCTTTCATGTACATCTCTATAGGAAGAATGACCAGACCCCCTCCTTTATCTGCAGGTCTGATTACGATACTCTCATTATTTTTCAGGTTGTCTAGAGTGGTCTTTTCTTTTTTAGTTAGGTTGAATTTGTCGTGTTTAGTGGTGGTGATTTTCCTAAGGTCCCTAGTAACTAGCCTATCAAATGTATCTAGGCTACTGGATTTGAAATTGGAGGGGTAGAAAGTAGAGGTAGGCTTTAGATTGGTGTATTTATAATCAGATGGTTGTTGTGGAGTGTTTAGTAGGTTTGTGTCTTTTTTGCTTATATAGAACCTTCTAAGAGTGGCCTTTCTAACAAATTTGTTTATGTCGATAAAGGCTGAAAATTTGTGTGTTGTGGCATATTTTAGGCCTTTTCTCAGAACGGCTAATTTTGTGGCGTTTAAAATTTTGTTGGATAAGTTGAAAATGCCAGCGTCTAAATTTGCTGTTGTGTTGATGGTATGGTTTATTCCCTCTTTCCTTTTTTGTACCCTTCTCCCATCTCTTCTTCCTCTAATGTTAAACTTCTTTTTCTTCTCATTTCTTCTATAGGGGGATGTGTTGAATATTGTGTATTGTCTATTTCTAAAAAATGGTATTCGATGTCAGTGTAGTCAGATGATAAAGTGTAAAATCTGTTTCTTTTGATGAGTTCTTGAGGTGATAAAGAGGCTTTCAAAATATGTCTGTTAGGGGTCCTAGGTTTTAGGAAATGGGTAGTAGTGGTCTGTTTATTGGGAGGAGATAGGTAGTTGTGAGTGGGAGTTGAGCAATACCTCAATTTGCTCCCCATTTGTGAGTATATCTTGTTTTATTTTTATCCTTATTTTTAACATATAGAGAGCACTATATTCTGTTTTTATTTCTTCTTCTGCATACTGAGGATACCTCCCTGCCAGGCTACGGCACTACCACTAAAAGCACGAAGAACAGCACCAACTAACAAGCACGAGGACACACTACCATTATTATTCCGGGGATTATTTCGTCCATGCGCATAAATCTGGAGCTGAACAGAAGCTCCAGAAAATCGTAAGTACAACCTTTGTCCTTGTTAAGATACCAGAACTCCTGACATACTACACTATATTACGTTCTCTGTGCTTATTTCACATATTACCTTGGATTTGAGAACAACACCACAGGCGCTGCCTCCCTGCACCTTTTTCTGCACATCAACCATATCACCAGAAAGAAGAGACTCTGGTTAGGGGAGTCAAAGCTGCCACACATCCAGAATACAAGCACCAAAAACTCCACCACCTCATACAGCTGTTGGTAAGTGTTAATCAGTCTCTGTGTGTGTGTGGGTGGGGGGGAGGGTGTGAGGGGGGCAGTCTGTGCAGGTATTGGTGTGGGGGGTCAGGTTTGTGTGTGTGTGGGGATCTGGCCCATGTGTGTGGGGGTGGGGGGCTCAGCCAGTCTGTGGGGGTCAGTTTGTGTGTGTATGGGCCGTATGTGTGTATCAGGCCTGTGTGTGGGGGGTCAGTCTGTGTGTGGGGGGATCAGTCTGTGTGTGTGTCAGTTTGTGTGTATGGGTCGTTCTGTGTGGGGTGGGTCAGTTTGTGTGGGGTGGGTCAATCTGTGTGTTGTGGGTGGTCAGTCGGTGTGTGGGGGGGTCACTTTGTGTGTGTGGGCTATTCGGTGTGGGGTTGGTCAGTCTGTGTATGTATGGGTCAGTCTGTGTGGTGCATCTGTGTGTGGGGGGGATCAGTCTGTGTATGTGTGGGGCAGAGTGTGTGTGTGTGTGTGTGTGTGTATGGGTCTGTCTGTGGGTTTGTATGGGTCAGTCTCTGTAAGTGCTTGAGCTCCAAGAGACAGAACTCTCTCTCGTGACCTCCGCTGTACCCGATCGATAGGCAGCCTTCTCAGCCACCATTGATCTGATTGTGCCACCCCCACCCTGCAAGGTAAGATGAGGGAAAGGGGAGTATTCTTTTTTTTGTTGTAAACAATTAAAGTAAAAATTGTAAAGCTCTTCACTGTCCCACTCTCTACACCACCTGAACACAGTACACCCTCAGAGACAGTGAATCCCCCACATACAGTACACTACCACAAACACAGAGTACACCTTTGCATACACACACAATGCACCCCTTACACGCATCATCTATTCACCCACATACACACTTCTTCCCCACATATCTTTACCCCCACACACACATGCATACATACATACATGCTTCACCCCATTACACAACATATCTCATATATATATATATATATATATATATATATATATATAAAATAACTGCAGCTCCTTCTTGATAAGCACACAATGCAACCCCAATACACATATACTCACAATGCAGCCCCTTTCAGCACACGCACACACTTTACAGGCCCTTTCGGCACACACACACACACAAAAATTGCTATTTTTATTTTAATTTAAATCCACCCAGCCTTTGGGAGAGCTGAATGGATTTTTCCCTGGCGTCCAATGTGTCTCCTTCCAGTCTTCCTGCAGTTTCTCTCTGCTCCTCTGTGCGCTCTCTGAAGTGATGCCGGGGGATCATGTCACTAAACAGCGTGCAAGTGCAAGGGAGCAGAGAGGAACTGCAGGAAGGTTACTGCTCCCTCATACGCCGTCTCCATGCTCCCCGCGGCGGCTGGCTCTAATATTTCCTGCCCGGCTTAGCAAAGGGCTGACAAATGCCAGGCGCCAGGGTGAAATGTCTAGTCGCCATAGTGACCTGGCACCTGGAATTTGTTGAGCCCTATGTATGTGTATACATGTCTATGTATGTGCCCCTCTTCTTTTGTCCCTGGCCCCTTATGTGCCCCCCCAGGTATGAATCCTGGAGACGCCACTGAAAACAAATGCTTGTGAATGAGAAAATTAAGTGATGTATATCCTTCCTTTTAAAAGCTAAAAACAGACAAATTCTTTACATGTGTAAAAAGAGTGCAAGGAAGCAAATGACAAATGGTTAAGCAGATCAATATGATGGGAATGTGCCACCACTGAAGTTTTGTGTGTATTTACAAGAAAGAAAAGTCACTTTAATCTTGCCACCATAATTTGATCATTATTGATGAAGGTGTTTCCTGACAAGTTTCTGTCACAATAACAAAAGGGTTGTAACTGACTGACACATTAAGGATTATTCACTAAATTCCATTTTTCAACCTGTCTTGACATTGGAGGAAGTTGGGTAAATCATGAACCATGGTTGATGTTCTGTTCATTGAACTTTATACTTGTCAAGCTTTTCTGAGGCTTCCTGAACTATCTCATGTAAAGACTTAACTCATGGTAAAAGAGGAAAATTCATTAGTATTAGTGAGGAACCCCAAAACTTTCCTGTAATTTTGGCTAAGTTGGTCATGATTCGCATTTCATGAATTCTTTGAGATTCTTGTAAAAATTTTCATATCAAGTTTCACGTTAACTCAACAATAACTCTTATGTAAGGAGCCCTGCAAGCTACTCAATACAGCTGATAGTGTCAGGGTCCCGCGGGCGGCTGCGAGGGGAGGTTGCAGTCCGCTCGCGGCACTCACCCTCCAGCCGTCCGCGGTCCCCCTTCAGCCGTGTGCTCGGCGGGCGGCACCCTCTCTCCCATGGGTGCCGTCCGCCTCTTCCTCTGTGTCTCCCAGCGGCAGCATGCATGACGCTGCACGCTGGGAGACCGCCCACTTTAACCAACACCGGGGTCAGTCACCTGACCCGGCGTTAAAGGCACAGTGCCTCAATCACAGTGGGAGGTTTAGATATCTCCCACGTGTGATTGTTAATTCTGATTGGAAATTATCCAATCAGAATTAACCTTTGGATTTATATACTTACCTTTCCTGTTCCTCTTCGCCCTGTTGTGGTCTTTGCTTGTTAGTATTGATTCTGAACTTGTGCTTCTGGTTACGTACTCTCTGGCTTGTTATCCGACTCTGTGACTTTCTCCTACCCTTTGACCTCGGCTTGTTTCACGTTATTCTGTCTTCTGGTTCCCCTTACTCGGCTTGTTTCCTGACTATTCTTTGTGTGCTTAGCCCGGCCACTCTAAGGTCCGGTACGGCACTTTGTGTGTGTGTGTGTGTTGGCGTGTTTGGTTCCCCGAATCGTGACATTACAACAGGGCCATAATGGAACCTGCTGACATCCCACAGCTCCTAGTTAATCAGGAGGCTAGAATGGATGGCTTGGACCACCGTATGGACAAGTTTGCCCAAGCTTTACAAACCATACTGGCTCGTACTGCACACTTGCAACCTGCCGTCCAGGAGGCTGCTGCTGCTGTGCCCGAACCCATTCCCACTCCGGTACCCGTTCCTGCTCATGTTGTTCACATGACACCGCCACAACGCTACAGCGGTGACCCAGCATTGTGTCGTGGTTTCCTTAACCAAATTGACATCCATTTGGTGATGAATCCACGTTCCTATCCCACTGACAGATCCAAAATTGCCTTTTTGATTAACCACCTGTCCGGGAAAGCTTTAGCATGGGCTAACCCCATGTGGGAGAATACATCTCCTATGTCCTTTGTAGAGTTCTTGACAGCTTTCAAACGTACGTTTGATCAACCCGGTAGGGTTGCCTCTGCTGGCAAAGCTCTGCTTAGGGTACGACAGGGTAATAGATCTGTAGCGGATTATACTATCGAATTCCGCACGCTAGCAGCTGAAGTGGTTTGGAATAATGATGCCCTCGTAACAGCCTTTCAGGAGGGTTTGGCCGCCTACATACTGGATGAAATAGCATCCAGGGAATTGCCTGTTCTTCTAGATGATGTCATAGATTATGTCATTCTTATTGATAACCGTATTAGAGAGAGGCGTAGTCAAAGACGGATGGATACACGGGCATTACCTGCTCCCCCCTCTACTGCTTTACTAGCACTACCCGCTCCTAGTCAACCAACCCCCGAACCCATGCAATTGGGTGCTACGGGGCTAACTGAGGCTGAAAGAGCATATCGTAGAAGGGAGGGGTTATGCCTTTATTGTGGAAAGAGGGGGCACCACTGTAATGCCTGCCCTAAGTTACAGGGAAACTACAGCACCTAAGGCCTAGAGAGGGGTCGGCCTCAGGTGTTATGACTTTGTCCCCTCATGTGTCCATCTCCAGACCGTTTATTACGGTTTCTCTTTTGGTCAATAAAACCACCATAACCACCAAAGCCTTGATCGATTCAGGTGCGGCAGACAACCTTATGGATGAGAACTTTGCTAAAACCGCAGCCTTAACTTTGATCCAAAAGGCCACACCCTTGGTCGTTGAGGCCATAGATGGTAGACCACTTGAGAAACCTCTGGTGACCCATGAGACCCAAGAAATAGTGATGTCTGTAGGTGTTTTGCATAAGGAAAGGTTAACCTTCCAAATAATTGACTCCCCTACTGCTTCCATCGTTCTGGGTTTTCCCTGGTTAGTGAAACACAACCCTGTTCTCGATTGGGGTTGCTTGGATATACTATCCTGGGGGGAATCCTGTCAACGAGACTGTATGGCTCAGGTACGTCCTGTTTGTTTACTCAACGTGCCCACGGCTAAACCACTCTCTGTTTCTGTCCCTTCTGTATATGCTGATCTTGCATTGGTTTTTGAAAAGAGGGAGGCAGATAAGCTACCTCCACATCGTGACTATGACTGTGCCATAAACCTTTTACCGGGCACTATGCCCCCTAGGGGTAAGGTCTACCCTCTTTCTGAGAAAGAAAACCAGGTCATGGAGGAGTACATACGAGAATCCTTAAGGAAAGGTTTTATTAGAAGGTCCTCCTCTCCTGCTGGTGCTGGTTTCTTTTTTGTGGCAAAGAAGGAGGGCGATTTGAGGCCGTGTATAGACTACAGGGGTCTGAACAATATAACGGTTAAAAACGCCTACCCTATCCCCCTCATCACTGAGTTGTTTGACCGCGTTAAAGGTTCTAAGTACTTTACTAAACTAGACCTCAGGGGAGCTTATAACCTTATCCGTATAAAGGAGAATGATGAGTGGAAGACAGCGTTCAATACGCGTAGTGGGCATTATGAATACCTGGTCATGCCTTTTGGACTGTGTAATGCTCCTGCTGTGTTTCAGGATCTCATAAACGATGTCCTTAGGGATCTATTGCATGTCTGTGCCATGGTGTACCTTGACGACATACTTGTATATTCTCCTGATTTGAAGTCACATCATAAACATGTTAGGATGGTGCTTAAAAAATTATTACAGAACGGACTTTATTGTAAGTTAGAAAAATGTCTGTTCGATCAGACCTCTGTGCAATTCCTGGGATATATAATTTCTGAACAGGGTTTTAGTATGGATCCTGCTAAATTGGAAGCTATACTGTCCTGGCCACTTCCCCAAGGACTTAAGGCTATCCAGCGTTTTATAGGTTTTGCTAACTATTATAGAAAATTTATAAAAACTTCTCACCACTTATCTCTCCTATCACAAAGCTGACTAAAAAAGGTCTACACCCTAGGGTTTGGACTCCTGAAGCCCTTAAAGCCTTTGAAACTCTCAAGAAAGCATTTGCCTCTGCTCCAGTACTACACCACCCTAATCCTTCTCTTCCCTTTGTTATGGAAGTAGATGCTTCTGAATCGGGGGTGGGAGCAGTACTATCACAAAGGTTATCGTATGACGAACCCCTCCATCCCTGTTGTTTCTTTTCTAAAAGGTTGTCTGATCCAGAAAAGAATTACGATGTTGGGAATAGAGAACTATTAGCTATTGTGTTAGCTTTTAAGGAATGGAGGTACTTATTAGAGGGTTCTAGACACAAAATTATGGTTCTGACAGATCATAAGAACCTCTCCTATATAGCCGATGCTAGAAGGTTGTCCGCCCGACAGGCTAGATGGTCCCTATTCCTTTCGCGATTCCAATACATTATTACCTATAGACCTGGTTGCCGTAATGCCAAAGCTGACGCTATCTCTCGACAGTATGAACCTTTAGAATTTGTTAACCCAACCCCTGAACCTATTGTACCAGCTTCTCAGATCATAGCTGCTACCCGTTTGGTTGTTTCATCTCCCTTCCTTGAGAATATTAAGACATACCAAACCCAAGCGCCTCAGGAGATGCCTGTTGGTAAACTATACGTGAAAGTAAGTGACAGAAAAAAGTTATTAACATTATTTCACACCGCCAAAACTGCTGGTCATCCGGGGGTTACCAAGACTTATAAGAGCCTCCTTCAACAGTTCTGGTGGCCTTCACTCAGGCGAGACGTAGTGGATTTTGTTCAGGCTTGTCGGGTCTGTACGCAGTGTAAGTCTCCTAATATGAGACCCCAAGGCCTACTGATGCCTCTATCTATACCCAAGAAACCATGGACCCACTTGTCCATGGATTTTATTGTGGACCTTCCTCCTTCTGATGGTCAGACGGTGATATTAACTGTGACGGATAGGTTCTCTAAAATGGCCCACTTTATTGCACTTAAGAAACTACCCTCTGCGATTCAGCTTGCCCAGGTGTTTGCCAAGGAAGTGTTCCGATTGCATGGGGTACCTCAGGATATTGTTTCTGACAGGGGCCCGCAATTTGTCTCTCGGTTTTGGAGGGGCTTTTGTGCTGAGATGGGGGTCTCCTTGTCGTTCACTTCCTCCTATCACCCGCAATCTAATGGTGCAGCCGAACGTGCTAATCAGTCTGTGGAATTGTATTTGCGCTGCTTCACTAATGCGCACCAGGACGACTGGTCTCGCCTTCTTCCGTGGGCTGAATTTGCCAGGAATGCGGTGTCTCATTCGTCTACTGGCTTAAGTCCTTTTGAGGTTGCTTATGGGTTTCGGCCTTCTGTCCTTCCCGGTGCGTTCTCTGACAAGGGAATGCCCGCCTTGGACCAGCACCTCGCCTCTTTACGGAAGACGTGGGATCAGGTCCATATTGCGCTGTCTCGTTCAGCAGCTGCTCAGAAGAAGTTCGCTGATCGCCATAGGGGTGCGACCCCTTCTTATGCTCCGGGTGATAGGGTGTGGTTGTCCTCCAAGAACCTCCGTCTCAGGGTCCCCTCCATGAAGTTTGCTCCCAGGTTTCTTGGTCCCTACAAAGTGTTACGTAGGATTAACCCCGTTTCCTACTCCCTGGACTTGCCTCCTTCCATGCGTATTCCGCACACGTTTCACGTTTCGCTTTTGAAGCCCTTGCTGTGTAACCGGTTCTCTCGTCCCTCGGACGGCCCGTTTCCCCTCGTACTGTCTCTAGTGACGTGTACGAAGTGGCTGCCCTTCTCGACTCTCGTGTTTCTAGGGGTCGGCTGCAATACCTGGTGGATTGGAAGGGTTACGGCCCTGAGGAGCGGTCTTGGGTTTCGAGCTCTGATTTGCACGCCCCCTCTTTGGTCCGCTCCTTTCATGCCCGGTTTCCTTTGAAGCCTTCTGCTTCCCGCCCTCTGGGCGGTCTTCGAGGGGGGGTACTGTCAGGGTCCCGCGGGCGGCTGCGAGGGGAGGTTGCAGTCCGCTCGCGGCACTCACCCTCCAGCCGTCCGCGGTCCCCTTCCTGGCGTGTGCTCGGCGGGCGGCATCCTCCCAGCCACGGATGCCGCCCGCGTCTTCCTCTGTGTCCCCCAGCGGCAGCATGCATGACGCTGCACGCTGGGAGACCGCCCATTTTAACAAACGCCGGGGTCAGTCACCTGACCCGGCGTTAAAGGCACAGTGCCTCAATCACAGTGGGAGGTTTAGATATCTCCCACGTGTGATTGTTAATTCTGATTGGAAATTATCCAATCAGAATTAACCTTTGGATTTATATACTTACCTTTCCTGTTCCTCTTCGCCCTGTTGTGGTCTTTGCTTGTTAGTATTGATTCTGAACTTGTGCTTCTGGTTACGTACTCTCTGGCTTGTTATCCGACTCTGTGACTTTCTCCTACCCTTTGACCTCGGCTTGTTTCACGTTATTCTGTCTTCTGGTTCCCTTTACTCGGCTTGTTTTCTGACTATTCTTTGTGTGCTTAGCCCGGCCACTCTAAGGTCCGGTACGGCACTTTGTGTGTGTGTGTGTGTTGGCGTGTTTGGTTCCCCGAATCGTGACAGATAGGTTATGCTAAAGTCCTTGAGTGCTATCATTTTGATTTTGTCAGTGGAACATCGAGATACAAAACTGATCTCTCCCCTCATATAGACCCCTCTCCTTCATCAGCCGACTTGACAATGCAGAATTTATTTCAGCATTTTATCCCCAATAGTGATGATAGTTGATGTCACCATACCTGTCCTTTGCGATGCTGTGCGGTCAATGAAATGATACATTTTCTGAGTTCTGATGCACACCCTCTCACCCCTAGCTTTCTGTTGCCTCATTATGACATCATATATGACCTGGAGCCCCTCCCATTAGTCTCAATTTACAGTGTCAGCCTATGTGACGCTTTTTGATGATGTATACATACGTGTGACATCATGGTCCTCTGTAACCAATCACTTCCCAGTATAGGATATAAATACTTCCTGGTTATTCTTGTTTCTTTGCCCTGTTGTGGTTCTTGTTACCTGAGAGTGTGTTTATACTGTGTATTGGATTTCCTGTTTTCTGACCTTGACTTGTTTAACTATCCGTGCGCCCAGTTATCCTGATCTTGGCCCGACCATTGATTCCGTGTATCTCTGTTATCCTAGACCTCGGCCTGTCTCTCGTTTATTCTCTGTCTGTCTTTTCATGTATCTGTCTCAGGCACTAGCCCGGCCACTCTAAGGACCGGTACGTGTACCTGTACTTGTTTCCTTTACGTCTGTGTGTTATCGTAACTCTATTTCTGACAGCTGAGAGTAGATAAACCCAGCACCGTCAGCCTGTCACGTTCGTCTAGATGGATGGAATCGATGTTGATAATGCCCATAAACTCTTGGCAGCATAACCACAACACTAAGCAAAAGTTGCTATACTGCTCAGATTGCCACTTAAAGGGCAACTATCTCTTTTCTGGAAATAGCACCATTGTAAAAAATATTGTAAGTCTCCTAAAACTTATCACACTTTTGTCATATGCTGCTCAGTTTTGTTTTAAGATTTAGTAAATGACACCACAATCCACTTCACTCCTGGCATAGCAAGGGCACAGGAGAAACAGAAATTGTGACCCATTTCTCCTTCACTCTCTATTTATGCTCACTCCCAGAGGCAAAGAACATAGCTTATAACAATGACTGACCGGAAGCCAAGATGAAGTTTCTAATCTGAATTTTCTTTTTTTTTTTTTTACATACCGGTATCTCAATTTATTTAGTTTTTTAGAATATAACAAGGAAATACCTGGATACCTAAGGGTATAAGCCAAGCATATGTTATACTGCGATTGAAAAGGATAAATGCTTAAAACAGAATGCAATGAATTATCTAAGAAGATCTGTGAATTCTGTTTTTCACACCTCACTAAATACTTATTAAATATAGGGGATAAATAAAAATAATATTAAAAACCATGGTAAGTGACAGTACAACTTAAAGTTTTGTAACAATAGATAGTGCTATATCAAGGGGCAATCACTGCAATTTCTAATGTATGAATGTTAATATAAAAAGCAAAAAATGATAAACAAGTGCACGACACATTCATTGAGCACGAACAAATAATGAATAGTGTCCCAGATAGCCAAACCCCTCATAGGAGACCTCAAAGCAATAATCAATAATTGGTTCTAGTTATAATTAAATTAACAAGCCTTAGTCCATTACATGTTTGTGTTTGTTTTAAATATAGAAAGGCATTTGTCTCTTATGTAAGAAAGATTAAATATATACTGAAACTCATTTGGGCTGAGCTGAAACTCTATAATAATATGAATCATTAAATAACATCTTATGACATCACCAAACATTTCCCTTTTTTCAAAATGATACTAAACTAAGTATGTGCTATAGTACTGAAAGTAAGACTGTTTCTAATTGCGCCATGCTTGTTCGACGTAAACGTTATAGTTAAAAAAAAATTAAACAAGTTATATTATTCTAATATTCATGGATTTAAATATATACAATTTGTGAGTCACTTGTTGGCACAGAGGGCTGTAATTTAAATGTATTGGAATATGTAAAATTTTGCTTCTTAATTTTCAGATATTGCAGCATACAGAGACACATTTATTAATATTCACATACCGGCCAAAAATGAATTTATTAGATTATCTCATATGCAATTGACTCAACGTGTTTATATTGCCAAGTGGCATTTATCATAGCCTTGCACAAGTCTTATTAGTGCCCCCAGACAAATACTGAAACTTTCACCCATTCCATAAATAGCCTTCTTGTGTTCGACGGAACAGAAAATACATAACAGCTTAGTTGGTACGTCAGTTGGATATAATCTTATATATACATTTAACTCAATATCCTGTGCAGTAAATACACGTGGCCCTCTATAACTTGACGTGGTGAGGGCAGACACTCTTAGTTTGTAAGAATTTTTGAGCAGGGTCTTTGTCACCTCCTTGTATTTGTTAACATTATTTTGTCTTTCAATTACTTGCTGTCATGTATCTTCATTGTATAACTGTAATGCTCTACAGTAGGAGTAGGCAACCTTCGGCACTCCGGATGTTGTGGACTAGATCTCCACCGATGCTTTCCAGCATTATGGCTGTAGGAG
The DNA here is from genome assembly GCA_933207985.1 of Pelobates cultripes. Lineage (NCBI taxonomy): Eukaryota > Metazoa > Chordata > Amphibia > Anura > Pelobatidae > Pelobates > Pelobates cultripes. The sequence goes on from OW240913.1 coordinate 273,743,773, forward strand.
CATTATGGGTGATGTAGTTCATAACATCTCGAGTGCTGAAAGTTGCTGATCGCTGCTCTACAGAATATGTTGGTGTTGTGAAAATACTACAAATAATAATAAATATTTGCATTCCCCATAGATTTTGTGTTAATTAGCCTTTGACTGTTGTAAACTGATACAACCATAATCTTGCACATATAGGTGCTGCTCACCTAAAACACACAGTAGAAACAGTAATTCTAGGGTCTCAGCCTCATAACAGGTTTTCCATAAATAGCACACATTCATTTATTTTGGAGATGCCAGGTCACTTTGGGGATAATGAGTTTTATTTTCAAGTGTTTATTTTATTGGCTTATAAATATTTCATGCTCAAGTTATGAGACACTCATTTATATTAAAATCTTATACAAATACACACCCTAAAACTAGACAGACGGGGATATCTTGTTTGGGAATACTGTACATAGTCTTTCCAAATGTAACATACACATGAGATGACTTTCCTTTTGTAGAGGCGACTTCCAAAATCTATCTAGGTTTCAAAATCTGTTTTCTAGATTTCAAAATTGTTTTGTTTATGATACCCTACGTTTTATTGAATGTTGCAATTGATCAAGGTTACTTACCTCAAATAATCTAACAGATTTGCTATCGGAAAGTACTACAACTAATAATATATATTTAGAAGAAAGTAACGTTGGTATGTATGTATGTATATCTGTTCTTTTTTATGTATTCTAAATTGCACAATAAAAATATATTTAAACTAGATTTCAATATCTAGAATTTCTGTCTGTCTGTCTGTCTATCTATCCTGCCTGAAATTAGTGGGATGTACAATCCTGGTGGGCCACGATGGCCATGAGCCAGGTCAACAGGGTTCCGCCTGGCCCTTCCAGTGCCGATGTTTCTCAACGCAGCCTCCAACGACACCCACAAGCTGTATCCCTGCAAACATGCAACACCACAAGCAGCAGCCTCATAAAAACACAAGGAACAAACAGCAACACAGACAGCCTACCCAACAAACACATACGGGGACACCAAAGATAAGTCACCAACATATCATTGAGCAAGCATATCATTACTTAGATTCCATTGTGTTGAAGAAACAGAGGGGTAATGGAGTGCCCCCTCAAAGGAATTATTTAGGTACTATAATCACTCCATTGACTTTATGTAATTATAGTGCTTTGAGTCCTCTGGTGCAGTCCCACAGTTTTGAAAGTATTTTATTCACTTCACATATCAATGGCATTATTGCTCTCATCCAATGAGCTAAACCCTGCACTGCCATGCTTAGCTCTGACAGAGAGCTTCTGACTCTCTGTTACAAGTAATGGAAGCAGGGGACAGCACCCAGTGTACCCCAGGTATAAAGTCAAACCATTCTAAAATAGTTGGTATTGGGAGGGGGGAGAATGGGCAATCTTTGCACCATAACCACTATAGCACACTGTATGGGGTTATGGTGCCTTGAGTGTTCCTTTAACTAAATAAAATCCTGTATAACCCATTTTCTGTATCTGCTCTTAAAAACTATTTAGACTATTGCTGAATTTAGCAAAGTTATTCACTAAATATTGAATGGCCAGGAATTTCAAAACTGTATGCCAAAGTAGCCAAATTGAAAATAAATCGTGGTAGAATTATGTTTTCAAACTGGCTCTGTCTCTCTTCATCCTCTTTCTCTTCCTTATATAACAAAGTGTTACAGAATGCAAGCCTTGATACAGTTCACTTGGCATAATGAAATTCTATACACAACACCTGTCTGTAATCTAAATGGCAGTCTCGCAGTCTAAATGGCAGTCTCGCTACAACGAGGAGACAAAAATAACTACCATTGGTCCATATAAAAATAATATATAGTTGTAGGTGAAATTGTTCTGTAATAACTCCTGTTTTTCCACAAACCACAATAAAGACGGCATGGGTGCAGTTAATGTTTTAGTCAGACAATATTTTTTTAGATGGTGCTGAAAACACATCGTCAAACACACCCTGAGCCTTTGGTGGCTGCACAATACCTGTCTATGCTTAGGAATGTCTGGTTGAAGAGATCCCGTATAGTAGACACATCATTCCAAGAGCAGGTTCATCTGGTGTAACTACTTTACAATGGTGGTAAGGACTGGATGACGGAACTCATTGAGCAGGAATGCTTAGCCTTCACTCTGAGCTGTTTTGACTACACCAAGTCACGATATAAGGGAATTGCAATTAATGCCAAAAATTGATCCGGTTTCTTAAAAGAAGGGTGTGGGTCCAATATTCAGCATATCCTGGTAAACAAGCGTTACACAATCAGTTTACTGAGCGCTTGAACTTATTCTTTTTATTATTGCTAGAGTGAACTAAACCACACAAAAATAACAGTTTAGCTATAGTATTGGGATTAGTATCATATACCGAACACATTTTTATAATAGTAATAAGTGTATTCTATAATAATAAGACATACATTGTGTGTGCAAAGCAGATTCTAACAACGTTTGGATAACTTTAGAATTAGCTTTTGGGGGAACTGCTAAACATTGGGGTTTATCTAAGGATTTCTGTGGCCCATAAAGCACATTTGCCTTTGCTATATGAAATAGTTTATGTTTAATGAAATAGCGTGAGAGTTGGACACTTCACATATGTTGTGTCCCTCTTTAATATTTCTTATTTATTTTTAATTGTGGCAGATGATGACTTGCAGTGTTTCAAGTAAACATACCCCACACTGTTTAAAGAAAAGAAGCCTAAGGCAATCTGTTGTATAGGGAAACCTACATGATCTACAATAGAAAAGGCTGTTTGTCTGCCACCCACATGTAGCGTCATAGTCTGTTCCCAGATTTGTAGCCATAAGAAGACATTCCGAGGTGATTTTAATCAGCAGTTTGAAATTTGTGTACCTAGGTACAATGTCCACCTGTTTAGAGTATTTTTTTTTTTAATTCTTTATTTAGTCGACAGGAGAAGGCTGTACATCTGATCACATCACAGCATACAATTGTTAGATGAATTCCTGTATGAGTTTTCGTAAGACTTTAAGGGAACATAGTTTAACCCCTTAAGGACACATGACATGTGTGACATGTCACGATTCCCTTTTATTCCAGAAGTTTGGTCCTTAAGGGGTTAAACTAAAAAAGCACAAAATGTAGACAAAGTAAATCAGAATATAATCTGAGTCTCATCAGGTAATAGTAAACAAAGTGAAAACCAATTAACAGAACAAGACAAAAGTAAAGTAAAGGAAGGGAAAGTGAAAGAGCACCACCGCTGGAGGTAAAAACTGTCATTGTCTAAAACCAGTAGGGGAATTATTAACCTTGTAAAAAGGTTACCACGGTGTGTCTAACTATGACCAGGGCCGGTGCAAAGAATTTTGGGTACATAGGCGAAGATGCATTTTTCCGCCCCCCCAAAAACATCTTCACCCATGTGCCTCTTAACCTCCCTTTTGAGTTTCTTATCCCGTCTTTTAAATATCTGACTCCCTTTAGTGTATTTTATCTCCTATTTTTGTCTTTGTGTCTCCTATCTCTCCTCTTTGTATGATTCTTACATCCTCCAACATTTTGTGTCTACTCCTCCCAGCCCCTTTGTATGACTCCTTTTCTCCCAGCCCATTTGTGTCTTTTATTATTCCCAGCTCCTTTGTGTGTGTCTCTTTCCTTCTCAAGCCCCGCTGTGTGTTTCTTTCACATCCAGCCCCTCTCCCCGTCCCTTAATGGTCCCCTCCCTTCTCTGACCCTTACTGTTCCTTTCCCTTCCACCCTCCTTTCCTTGTCCCTTAGTGTTCCTCTTCCCTCCCCCATCTGTTCCCTGTCGCTTAGTGTTCCTCTCCCCCCTCCCTCCTTTTCCTGTACCTTAGGGTATCTCTCCCCTCCTCTCCCTGTCCCTTGGTGCGCCACCCACCCCCATAGTGGTCCCCTCCCCTTCCTGGTGTGCCTCCTACCTTTCTTGTAGCGTGGCTGAGCGGAGCGAATCCCGGTACAGTGAGCTTTTCCTGTCAGTCCTGCTAGGTACAGGAAACAGAAGTTCCTGTACCACGGTACACTCCGCTTGGCCACGCTACAGTCAGGGGTGTAGAAACACTGACAGTCACACACACTCAATGACAAACACACAGACATCTCTGACAGCCAGACTCACTTATCTGACACACTCATTCATTGACAGACACTCACACGCACACTGACAGACACAAACACTGACAGACTCATTGAAAAACACACTGACACACACACACAAACTCACAGACACTGACAGACACACGTACTCACATGCACACACTGACAGACACACTCACTCACACACACTGACAGACACACATACTCATACACACACTGACAGACACACATACTCACACACACACTGACAGACACACTCACTCACACACACACTGACAGACACACTCACTCATACACACACTGACAGACACACATACTCACATACACACTCACTCACACACTGACAGACACACATACTCACACACTCACTCACACACTGACAGACACACATACTCACATACACACACACACACACACTGACAGACTCAGACACACATACTCACACACACTGACAGACACACATACTCACACACACACACACACACTGACAGACTCAGACACACATACTCACATACACACACACACACACACTGACAGACTCACTCACACACTGACAGACACACATACTCACACACACACTCACATGCACACACACACTCACAGTAATTAATAATCTAAATTAAATTAACATTTCCCACCCAGCCTCCCTACCTGGAGAGCTGGCGTGGGTCTCTCATTGGTGGTCCAGTGGGGCTGCTGGGAGGCGTGCGGCTGAATTGGATTCCGAGGTGGCGAGGGAGCTCTGATCTCTCTGATCTGCTCCCTCGCAGGCTGTTTACTGATGCCGCGGGAGCCGGAATATGACGTCATCAGTAAACAGCCTGCGAGGGAGCACATCAGAGAGATCAGAGCTCCCTCGCCAACTCGGCATCCAGTTCAGCCGCACACCGCGCCGGGGATCCAGGAGGTGACCTGGCAGGAGGGAGCACTTCCCTCCTGCCGGTCACTGGAATTTTGCGCCCCCAGAGCCGGTGCGCCCTAAGGCAGCCGCCTGTGCCGCCTTATGGACGCGCCGGCCCTGACTATGACTGTTAATTTACCCATAAGACAATTGTCTTGAAATTCAAATTTAAGATCATATAAGGAGAGGGAATCTGGTTTCAACCTTTTGTTTAGTTTTTCTTATTAAAGGACCACTATAGGCACCCAGACCAGTTCAGCTTAATGAAGTGGTCTGGGTGCCAGGTCCATCTAGGGTTAACCCTGCCTACTGTAAACATAGCAGTTTCAGAGAAACTGCTATATTTACATCTGGGTTAATCCAGCCTCTAGTGGCTGTCTCATTGACAGCCACTAGAGGCTCTTTCGCGCTTCTTACTGTGATTTTCACAGTGAGAAGACGCCAGCGTCCATAGGAAAGCATTGAGAATGCTTTCCTATGGACTGATTGAATGTGCGTGCGCGGCTCTTGCCGCGCATGCGCATTCAGCCGATGACGTCGGAAGAAGGAGGAGAGTCCCCAGCACAGAGGGAGCCCGGCGCCAGAGATAGGTAAGTGATTTTACCCCTTCCTCCCCCTAGAGCCCGGCGGGAGGGGGTCCATGAGGGTGTGGGGGGGGGGGGATCTATTAAAACTATAGTGCCAGGAAAACAAGTTTGCTTTTTTCCTGCCACTATAGTGGTCCTTTAAGCCCAAAGCAATGCACTATCCTGCTCCCCAGCAAGGAAGCTTTCCTCTCCTACCTGATTCTGGGCAATATTGTGAGGGCCTGTATCCAAAAGGATGCTCCAAGACAGCCACTGAATGGACAACCAGTGCTGGCTCCTTCTTACACTTGGAGCTGGAGAAGTGGGTACGGGGGCAAGAAGGTATCTACCAGGTCAAAACTTCTTATATGCCTCACCACTCAGGGAACTACCTGATACTCTGCCCAAGTCAAGGTATTGTCTGACTATGCGTGGCCATCTGTCAGGGGCAAGCCATCTGGATACAATCCTCTGTCAGCTGACACAGTATTTTAGTCCACTAAGTTAATTTTTGTTCTTTTTTTTCTTTCCTTTACCTTTTTTATATTTTTTCTCTTTTTGTTGCTCTAACAATGTGTCACACCATATAATTACTACATGCCCAGCTCTGTATCTCCTCGGTGAGTTTACTCTCTTTGACTTAGCATAGCATTAAGCTATTTCTAACCTTTTATCCTACAAAATGAAACTTATTTATTCTGTTTATGTCATTTTTGTTTTTTGTAACATGCTATCACCTGACTAAAATATAAATTACAAAAAAAAAAGTAGTTTCAGTTCATGATCATTTTCTATTTCTATGGCCTAGTGAAGATACAAACTCTAACCACCCAGCTCCCCATGTAGAGTAGTATGCTAGCTGGATGTTTAGACTAATTGTGCACATATTCCCTTCTATAAAATTGACAATTAACATTATGTCTAAAGGACCAACGGAGACAGTTAGAGGATCCAGTGTTGTCCATGTTTGGTTAAGTCAAATGTTGATTTTTCATTTTGAGTTTAAAACACCACCTTTATAATGGCCACTTGGCCAAAAACGGACATGGCTAAAACTGTGTAAACGATAGTGAGAAATGTTGAATATTTGATACAGTTGCTGGCAACCTGATTGCTTCCAAAAAAACCTACTTTCACTCCAAATCCGGGATCATGAACCCAATTTTATTAAGGCACAATTGGGCTAATAAGGAGGAAAGCTCCGCACTGCACCAAACAGCATCTCCTCATAGAGGATTCATTGAATAGATGCATCTCTATGGAGAGGTATGGTTAAGGAAGAGATTACATGCTTAATTTTTGTCATACCAATTGATTACATCAAAGAACGCTGTGATAGGCTGAATACATTCAGCCGACAGTCTCAGACATTCACAGATACCACTACTGTGCAGCCTTATGTTTCCTTTAATGATTTAATACTGAATTAGAGTATGCTGCTTGATACAATAAAGTATTAAAAAAACATTTCAAAGGACATTCTAGAAGTCTAAAGCACCTCAACTGGCCTGCATATGTCCTCTTTATTAATTTTACAAATAGTTAAGATTTCAATAAAAATTGGCACTTTTATAAATTAATCTTGTTACACCCACCGTGGGTTTAAAGCAGGTCCTTAACTCAGTTGAACTAAACCCAAAAAGGCAGCAATTGCAACTGCCTTGCGAAGAGTTCTGACCAAGCTGCATTGGGAAGTCTGCGATTGGATAGCCACAGAAAGTCTGGGTGGTGTTGGAAGGGGAGGGCTTGCAAAGGCTGCAGACAAGAGCTTTTGCAGGCTGTTTTTAGATATACACTCAATAAAAAAATCATAAATAAATGCATTCACGTTTACATTTAAAGGTGCATTTACTTAATAGCAGTTCTCTGAGTAATGGAGTGTCTCTTTAACACTGAACGGAAAGACAGCACCAGGGGTCTCCAGACATTATAACCACTTCAATAAGATGAAGCGATAACAGTGCGTGTCTCTTTAAGAAATTTACCATATATGTTTTACCATTTACCTTTAATTTACCATTAAATTACAATAAAGTGAATAAAATTTCAATTCATCTACAGGGAGTGCAGAATTATTAGGCAAATTAGTATTTTGACCACATCATCCTCTTTATGCATGTTGTCTTACTACAAGCTGTATAGGCTCGAAAGCCTACTACCAATTAAGCATATTAGGTGATGTGCATCTCTGTAATGAGAAGGGGTGTGGTCTAATGACATCAACACCCTATATCAGGTGTGCATAATTATTAGGCAACTTCCTTTCCTTTGGCAAAATGGGTCAAAAGAAGGACTTGACAGGCTCAGAAAAGTCAAAAATAGTGAGATATCTTGCAGAGGGATGCAGCACTCTTAAAATTGCAAAGCTTCTGAAGCGTGATCATCGAACAATCAAGCGTTTCATTCAAAATAGTCAACAGGGTCGCAAGAAGCGTGTGGAAAAACCAAGGCGCAAAATAACTGCCCATGAACTGAGAAAAGTCAAGCGTGCAGCTGCCACGATGCCACTTGCCACCAGTTTGGCCATATTTCAGAGCTGCAACATCACTGGAGTGCCCAAAAGCACAAGGTGTGCAATACTCAGAGACATGGCCAAGGTAAGAAAGGCTGAAAGACGACCACCACTGAACAAGACACACAAGCTGAAACGTCAAGACTGGGCCAAGAAATATCTCAAGACTGATTTTTCTAAGGTTTTATGGACTGATGAAATGAGAGTGAGTCTTGATGGGCCAGATGGATGGGCCCGTGGCTGGATTGGTAAAGGGCAGAGAGCTCCAGTCCGACTCAGACGCCAGCAAGGTGGAGGTGGAGTACTGGTTTGGGCTGGTATCATCAAAGATGAGCTTGTGGGGCCTTTTCGGGTTGAGGATGGAGTCAAGCTCAACTCCCAGTCCTACTGCCAGTTCCTGGAAGACACCTTCTTCAAGCAGTGGTACAGGAAGAAGTCTGCATCCTTCAAGAAAAACATGATTTTCATGCAGGACAATGCTCCATCACACGCGTCCAAGTACTCCACAGCGTGGCTGGCAAGAAAGGGTATAAAAGAAGAAAATCTAATGACATGGCCTCCTTGTTCACCTGATCTGAACCCCATTGAGAACCTGTGGTCCATCATCAAATGTGAGATTTACAAGGAGGGAAAACAGTACACCTCTCTGAACAGTGTCTGGGAGGCTGTGGTTGCTGCTGCACGCAATGTTGATGGTGAACAGATCAAAACACTGACAGAATCCATGGATGGCAGGCTTTTGAGTGTCCTTGCAAAGAAAGGTGGCTATATTGGTCACTGATTTGTTTTTGTTTTGTTTTTGAATGTCAGAAATGTATATTTGTGAATGTTGAGATGTTATATTGGTTTCACTGGTAATAATAAATAATTGAAATGGGTATATATTTGTTTTTTGTTAAGTTGCCTAATAATTATGCACAGTAATAGTCACCTGCACACACAGATATCCCCCTAACATAGCTAAAACTAAAAACAAACTAAAAACTACTTCCAAAAATATTCAGCTTTGATATTAATGAGTTTTTGGGTTCATTGAGAACATGGTTGTTGTTCAATAATAAAATTAATCCTCAAAAATACAACTTGCCTAATAATTCTGCACTCCCTGTATTTTCTTTAGGTTGGTTTTGCTTTTTGGAAAATATGTTCGATTTTGTATGAAACAAATGAAACAGCAGAACTTACCCATCTTATTATTCCACTCTTACTGAATCATTTCATTAGTGAATCTGCCATACTCTCTAAGCCCTGCTTTTCTTCAATCATTCTTTCATGTCCTAAGCAGCTTTCTGTCATTTTTTGGTTTGACCACGTTGACTGGTATCATATAAATGCATTTCCTCCATCTTTCACACTTTAACCCACAGTCTGACACTTGATAAACATAATTTAGACTGAGTTATAAATACACAGTAAAAAAGCAGTGATCACCTGCATTTATTGCAAGGTTTACCAGGTTTTGAACAAAACAACCACACAAGTATTTCTACTGTATTCAGAGCCATATTTACATTTCAGGCACCTGTAAGCACATAATTTAAAGGCACATCTCTACACCCCCCAAAACCATAGTTTTTAGACAGCGTTTAAAATAGCGTAAACAGTGTGTTTCGGGTGAGAGAGGGGTAAATTTAAGAATGATTTGGCAACTTACCCCGGTCTTACTGAGCGCCCTCTACCATGTCCCCTGACACCAGGCTGTAGTGGTCATAGTTCTTGGCATGTTGCCTTAAGTGTCGAAAAAGGAGCCCCTACAATATACATCTTTAGGCAGCTGCCTATGTCCAAACCTCACTCTAGGTGTATTGGATACACTCCATAGAGAATCGTAAAAAAAATTATATTTGAAGAAGTCTTCAAAATCTATATAATATTATATATTTTTTTATGAATTTTTAAAAATATCTTAAAACCTGATTTTATTGGAACCTATTCACCCTAGTAAATCCATGATGAACAATTTATATTTTAAAATACAGTGAAAAAAAAGAGTGATGTGTATCCATATAGAACATAATAAGTAAATAACATATTTAAAATAATAATAATAAGTTCAAAAATAAATACAAAAATTGTATTGTAACAATATATATATATATTATTTTTAATCAATTTTTTTATTTATTATTTTAATACATTTTTGTATTTAAAATATATATAAAATGATGTGTATCCATGTAATCACACAACAAATTAAGTACATAAATATATATATATATATATATATATATATGTATATATATATATATATATATATATATATATATATATATATATATATATATATATATATATATAATTTTGTTGTGTGATTACATGGATACACATATCATTTTATATATATTTTAAATACAAAAATGTATTAAAATAATAAATAAAAAAATTGATTAAAAATAATCATAATCATATTTAATATATATATATATTATTTTGTTGTGTGATTACATGGATACACACATCCTTCCTGACCCACTGTATTTTAATACATAAATTGTTCATCAGGGAATTACTAGGTTCCAATAAAGTCAGATTTTAAAATTTATGAAAACACAGTAAGCATCACACAGCTTTAATAGACCATTATGCTAAGCATAGTTGGCATTCATTTGTGCTTGAATGTTTTTAAGAAGCTATTAATGACACAATTTGGAAACAGTGAAACAGTACTATAAATATTTCTTACGACAGCAATGAGTAATATTTAGGAAAACTCCCAGTTAATTACATTATGCTGAAATACATCTGTTCTTTAGGACTTTACCTCTCTTTGGCTGTAATTATTGACAATCGACAACTCATAAATAATACAGATGAGTAGCTTGGAATCTTTATTATATCATGTCAGTGATGTGCTAATAATGATTATGACTTTTCCTTAGATTTAAATACTAAAAATGCATGGGGGAAGTTATAATTTTTGTTTGTTATTATTTTACGATAATCCTTTGCTTCTTTTTCAAATCATTTGAAAACTTTTTTATTGAGGTATAGGTTTACTGACGTCAATTTTTACGCAATAAGGAACTTTGCGCATTGGAAGTATTTAGTTATTGTTTTACAGATATCACTTCAATTCTTTTTAAAAAATTGTATTCTTTTTTTTTTGATGTGTAGAGTAAGGTACGATTGTGACAAATCAAATAGTATTTGGTGAGCAATAGAGAGTCATAGCTTGCTAACCATTCATATGTATGAAACAGAACACATTTTTTTTTTAAAGGACCACTATAGTGCCAGGAAAACAAACTTGTTTTCCTGGCACTATAGTATTAATAGGTCCCCCCCACCATCATGGCCCCCTCCCACTGGGTTCAAGAGGGGTTAAGGGGTTAAAATCTTACCCTTCTCCAGCACCGGGGACTCTCCTCCCTCTTCCGCCGAATGCTCATGCGCGGCAAGAGCCACGCGCGCATTCAGTCAGTCCATAGGAAAGCATTCTCAATGCTTTCCTATGGACGCTGGCGTCTTCTCACTGTGAAAATCACAGTGAGAAGCGCGGAAGCGCCTCTAGCGACTGTCAATGAGACAGCCACTGGAGGCTGGATTAACCCATATGTAAACATAGCAGTTTCTATGAAACTGCTATGTTTATAGAAAAAAGGGTTAATCCTAGATGGACCTGGCACCCAGACAACTTCATTAAACTGAAGTGGTCTGGGTGCCCATAGTGGTCCTTTAAACACGATAGAATCAACCCAGTGCTAAGCTTTACAGTATGAGGTGAGGGAATAAGTAAAGTGTGTGCACTGAGAAGAAATAGCAAGAGAAGGTAGATTAGAAACTGTGAGAGAATAAAAAGCTTTGGTTTAGAATGAAACCTCCAGGAGGTTCCCCTTAAGGTGAATAGTGAATGTCCTGAGTGTAGACTATCAGGTACATGCTGCTTGTTAATGTCCCTGGGTCAGAAAGAAAACGTCTCAAGCTGGTCAGATCTAGCCGATGTATGTGGTATCTTGCCCATCTGCATGATGTGTAGGCTCAGGATAACAAAGAAAGAGCTCTGCCGCCCTCCAATCAGTCTGGCACCGTAGCCCCCCCCCACCAGCTAGTGGGCTGGAATTCCATCAGTGATTCCTCCTCTGCCCATCAGGACAATATAGTTGCTTTTGAGCAGCAACACATGCTTTCCAGGGATTGGGGGAGCATGCGACGTCCGCCATCTTGGGTGCTATGTGGTGCCTGTGATAATGCTGCATGCCCTCAGCGTTTGCAGAGGCCTCCGTGGAGTGGGCCGTGATCACCCCCAACAGTCCAAAGGGGGGCATCAAACAGCTGCACGGACAGGATTGGAGATCGGTCGCTTCTCCACCCCTCCAGGCACACCAAGTCAACCATCGGCTCTCCATCAGCGCAGACACCATGAGACATAGGAAGCACTATGGTACATCCCCACTGGTTACAGGGGTAATTTAGGGGCAAGCTGAGTCATCAGTGGGGGTATAAACTGCAGGATTATTGCAATTAAGCAGTCTAAGCACAGGAGCTGATCCCGGCTGCATCCGGCCGCCATGGTCGCCAGGCCCCACCCTCTTCAATTCTTTTAAAGAACAAAAATAAGAAATCTTTTACCTCAACTCACTTTTATGAGGTATGATGTGAATTATGTGTTCAATAGATCGCCCGGCCTAAACTTTGTGTAGGTATCAGTTTGTGTGTTCTCAAGATTTGTTTAATGTCTCGTGTTTCCCCATCCAAAGAGGTGATATAAACTTGCCAGGTCTGAAAGAAATATTTAGCTTTTTTTCTTCTTTGGATTTTATCCAGTCCATACAGAAAGCATGGAAAAGTTAAAATTTGTGACATTGTTGGAGGCTTGATTTCGATGCACTTGTGTAAGATCTAACAGCAGTTAGGACAATATGAAAACATTTACTATGGGATCCCAAGGGATATGGTAGAGTACCTAACATAGCCATCATAATAGATTTGTTAAGGAAACCATGTTAGTTTTTAATTTGCCCAAAAACTGTTTCACCTCTTTTTCTAATATTTGGTTTGATAAAACGTCCTTAATTGTTTTAAATATGTTTTTTAAAAATGTTATTTAGAAAAGACCATTAGGAGGGGCGTGGCCTGATCGGGAACCAAGCTGGACGTGTTTGTCTAGCGCTCCTCACTGAAACCAAAAGCTAATAATAGCCACTAATTCACGAATTTCTCCCATCACCCCACTCACCATCGAATATGGACAAACGCACGCCATGGAAACAGCCCAAAAATCAAGCTGAAGTAGCCGCCACAGTCAAGGATCTCTTCGCGGCCTCACGCTATTGCCGCCAGGAATCCCAAGATGGCGCCGAGACCAGCCCGAGGGCCTCAACTGCACCAGCGGTCAACGAATCACCCCGGACACAGTGCCCACCTGCACCTGAGACTGCAGACATACAGAAATGGCGGCAATGAAAAACTTCCTAGCCCGCGAGATTGAGCGCAGTTCTAAGGTGGTGATGGCGGAGATCCACTCACTAGGGGCGCGAACCTCTGAATTAGAACAGCGAGTTGAATCCATGGTCGCAGCGCACAATACAGCCACCGACCACATTAACATACTCACATCATGCTTGGAGGCATCGGAGGCCGCCCTGGAGGACTTAGCGAACCGCTCACGCCACAATAATCTGCGTAAACGCGGCCTCCCTGAACAATCTGATGAGGGCCCACTCGCAGCTGCAGTTCTTACCTTCCTCCGACCTCTCCTTCCAGACGTCCCAGATAAACACTGGCACATAGACAGGGCGCACAGGGACCTGCTCGCCCGAAGAGAAGACAACACGAGGCCCAGGGATGTTATTGTGCGCTTCCTCCATTTCCAAACAAAAGAGGCAGTGCTGAGGAGGGCCCGGGACACTCCAATAACATATAATTACAAAGAGCTTTCCCTGTTTCAGGACCTAGCTCCCTTCACACTCCAATTTAGACGAGAGTGGCGACCGGTCACGGACCTGCTGAGAGCCAACGCAGTGAGGTACGCATGGGGCCACCCTTTCAAGCTGCTGGTATTCAAACAGGGTAGGCCCCACGTCCTCCTACCAGGAGCGGATCCAGCACCATTCTTACGAGACCTGGGCATTGTGCCTCCCAACAACCTTAGCCTGCCTACCGCCACACTTCCAGCACTCCACACACTGCCAAGAGATTGGTACACAGCCACGGAGTAGGACTCACCCACTGTCCTCACCACCTCGCATCTTGGACGCAGACCCTAACCCCGCAGAGACTCACCATATGCAAAAGCTGCTATAAGCCTTAAACAACAGCAGGGCGAGAGATGAGGACACCCCACGCCTGGAAACCTTCTGCAACCAAGCAAAGAGAAGTTCAAAGACCGGCGGCTATCCTTCTGTTATCCACCCACTACATCTGAACTCTCCACATGAGAACAACCAAGGACAACCACATACCCACTGCTCTGCTTCCACAAGGCCACTCCAACAACCCGAAGGAGAGCATACCCTGCACAAGGCAATCAAGGGAGTCTAAGGTGCCGACACACCAGCCCAGCCGATCCTCACACATAAGTATACACAGAACGTAAAGCTGACATGTTACTGTATCTCCCCCTTCTAAACCCCATGCACAACCACAGAGCTTCTCCCCTTCAGTACACCACCTCTGCACTAGGATAACGTACCTAGCAGGATCCACCCCCTCCGCCTACACATACAATCATCCCTTCCTAACTCTGGGCATCCAACAGGGGAGGGCATCTCTCTCCGCCCCCTCTCCCCCCCTCCCGCCCCCAATTCGTGAACTGTAGAACAGTACCATAAGGCAGCAAGACTCTGAGGACTTCCAACCCCTTAGTCACACAACCATAGCAGCCCGGTCCTTTAAAAACCGAGACAAAGGGGAATTTAATACCCACAACAATTCCCGGACAATAGCTGCACTTGACTTATCATCCCAACAAAAGTTTAATGGTATAGGGGACACCCCTGGTGACAAGGTTAATGACCCAGACCCCCCAGATGGAAGAAAACCTGATGGAGGCTAGGGTCCAGGTACCCCCCCCCCCATGGTCTGGCAAGGCATAAGACCAGACAGGTACACTTGTACCCCACCTGCACCCCCAACCCTCTATCCCCACCCCATCCCCTGCCCCAGTTTGCACATCTCCACAGTTCACCCCTACCCTAATCATATTCTGGTCATTGACTGATACAACGAGCACCCCCCGACAGGAATCCCACCAACGCAGATGGCTTGGGGAGAAGAGGTGGGCGAAGGCTCCGCTTCGCACCATGTCCTTACATCACTACTTCATTAGAGACCCCCTCAGCCCAATACCATGACCATAAAATTATCCTCACTCAATGTTAAGGGCCTTAACGCCTCTCGCAAGTGACGCACACTTTTTAGGGAACTGAAAAGACTAAACCCGGACATCGCATTCCTACAAGAGACGCATCTGCCTAGGTCCGCTCGGGTCTCCCTCGGTGACCATACCTACCGCGTAGCCGCAGAGGCACGAGCCTTCCAAAAATAAAATGGGGTAGCTATCCTCATCCACAAGAGATGCCCTATACATCTCACCCAAGTGACAATAGATCCTGAGGGCAAATACATAATAGTGACAGGCCGAATCCACACACAAACCATACACCTGATCAACATATACGCTCCCAACACCCCATCACCACAGTTCTGGAACCATATGTCAGACACAGTCTTGTCACTACCTACAGGAGTGGTACTACTGGGAGGCGATTTTAACGCCACCCCCTCCCCAGCAGTCGACAGGAGCACACGCCCGGGACTAGCTAGATCCCACAGTATGGGTGCACAAGATAAACAACTACACAACTTCATCTGCAAAATGGGACTCATAGATGCATGGAGAGCACAACATCCCAGTCATAAAGACTATACTTACTACTCCCCCCCCACGACACCTACTCACTCATTGACCTCTTCCTGACTAACCAAACGGGCTTCACAAAAACTCAAAAAACAAAAAACAAAATAGGCTCCATTGCCTGGTCAGACCACGCAGACATCGCAATTTATTTAGACGGCCTACACAGCCCCACCCCGTGGAAATGGAGACTCAACACATCCCTCCTAAAAGACCCACAAGTCGTAGCAGATGTACAAAAACAGCTACATTCATACTTCGCGGAAAACCTGACAGCCAAACAACGCCACAAAACGGACCCAAGCCCGCAAACACTTCAACACCTACACGACACACGCCTATCCATTAGGCAACTGCTGATAGACGACATAGCACGTGCACTGACATGAACCAAGCGGACGTACTACGACAAATAAAATAAAATGGACACCCTACTGGCCCGCACGCTATGTCCCAGAACACAACGCCCCCACATTATGTCCATACGAGCCCCAGATGGCTCCATGAAAACCTCGCCGACAGAGATAGCGCAAATCTTTACATCCTTTTACGAAGCCCTATACAACCACACCCCCATTGCGACACTTCCACCACAGCTGCATGCCAGAGAACCTTAGAATTCCTAACACGCCTAAATCTACCCAAACTCCATACCGCAGCCATTGCTGAGCTATCAGCTCCAATCACCAAGGACAAAATCAATTTGGCCATCTCATCCCTAAAAAGCAATAAAGCCCCGGGCCTGATGGCTACGAGGGAAGCTACTACAAAACCTTCCGCGAGGAACTGCTCTCACACATGGAAACCCTATTCCAAGATCTAATGGAAGGGACCCCACCTAAAGACATGACGCAAGCACACATTATACTTCTACCCAAACCAGACAAAGACCATGCTCAACCAGAGGCATACCGACCCATCTCACTTATAAATCATGACAGCAAGATTCTGGCCAAAATACTGGCAACACGAAAATACCCACACCTACGAAAACTATCTGGACGCTCACTACAACCAGACCACCAGCGCTAGCCCTCTCACTTGATGCTGAAAAAGCGTTTGACCATGTGAACTGGCCCTAAATGTTCACACTATTGGAACACATAAACATACCCCCTCCCTTCATCACGGCAGTACGTGCACTATATACCAATGTGACAGCACAAATAAAGATGATGGGGTCAAGCAGCCCACAATACAACATACATAACGGTACCCGACATGGATGCCCCCTCTCCCCGCTACTCTTTGTATTAACTCTCGAACCCCTCCTTCAGGCAATCAGGGAACACCCCGAAATTACAGGAGCTAAGATAGCACACCAAGAGTTCCTGGTATCAGGGTATGCGGACGACGTCCTCCTCACCTTGACTAACCCCACCACTTCCATGCAAGCACTAATGCCCCTTCTGTGGACATAAAGCGCACTATCGGGATACAAGGTTAATATGGAGAAATCCAGCGTCCTCCCGCTCCTCCTCACACAAACTGTGATCACCAAAATCACCACAGATTACCACATACGCATATCACCCACCTATCTTTCTTACCTCAGTATTAAATTACCAGCGGACCCCACGGCACTTCACAAACTAAATTATACCCCCATAATCACCAAACTTATAGCGGACATGGAGACCTGGGCGGAGAAACCAATATCATGGATTGGGAGGATTCATTCGATCAAGATGAATGTCCTACAACGCATCCTGTTCTTGTTTCAGGCCCTACCCATCCCCATAACGAAGCACGACCTAATGCCATTACAGCGGACAATTGATCGCTTCATTTGGCACAACAAGAGACATAGAGTAGCCCGCAATATACTATACTGTCCCAAAGCGAGAGGAGGCTTAGGCCTACCACACCTACAATTCTATTACATTGCGGCCCACCTGACACAAATAGCAATGTGGCATACCCCCCCAAAAACCAGGAGGTGGGTCGACTTGGAATCTCTGATTATGAAATCAGATCTCCCACAGTTCTACATATGGACCCCGAAAGAACACAGAGCACTCCTGAGAACCACATGCCCAGCCATCACTAACTCGATCCAAGTATGGGACAAATACGCCATAAAATATGAACTAACAAAAGCAACCTCCCCCCTCACTCCCATGTACCGAAACAGGGCTTTTACTCCAGGCATGAGACCTAGGGATTTTAAAGGCCTAGAAAGGGCCGACCTTCAACGAGTCCACCAACTGTACATAGGCGACACAATAATTCCTTTCACGGAATTACAAACTAGAACAACCCTGACCCCCGCAGATTTTTTCAGGTGCCTCCAGCTAAGAAACTACGCTAACCAAGAGTCTGTGAAAATAGCCGCCAAAACTAAACTGACATTCTTTGAAAAAATATGCAAAGCAGAACGCTACCAAAACGGCATGATTTCCCTCCTTTACGCCCTCCACTACACCGACAAATGGGAAACCGACCTAGGGGAAGCTTTAGATGGCATAGACTGGCAGGACATATGGGAGGCAAACACTAAAACCTCCATCTGCGTCACAATGCAGGAACAGTCATACAAAACGATGTTCAGGTGGTATACTACCCCGGTTCAATTATACCACATGAAAAAGATGCCCACAGACCTCTGCTGGTGAAACTGCGGAGAGAAAGAGACATACGCCCACATGTGGTGGTACTGCCCTAAGATTAAGATTTTCTGGACGGCAATTCAGGCACTACTAGCCCAAATTATGGACAGACCAGTAGAACTAAACCCATGGTCATTCCTGCTAGCCAGACCCCAAGACGTTTGGCCCAAACCAGACCAACAACTGTTCAATAAAATAACCTTAGCGGCCAGAAGGGCAATGGCCCAAACCTGGCTACAACCAGACACCCCCCCAGTGCCCATAGTGATCAATAAGATCAAAGAATGCCATCTTATGGACAAACTCACGGCCCGAGTACGATGCTCCACCAAAGCCTTCACCAAGACTTGGAAACTTTGGGAAACCTACACTGACCGATAAGGGCATAGAAACAGACAGGGGACGCAAAAACAAACGAATGACCAAAATGTGAAAACAATAAAATAGCATGGAAACCCAATTTTGGGTTCTGATCCAAGACCTAAGAACCACCGGTTTAGCAAATAACTGGTACATTGCAGACTCCACAGATCTTTTCTTTTCAAACTATTTTTATTGAACAGTATTTAAAAATATATATATATTTCACATTAATTTGGTATAGAAAGAAATCAACATTTAGCAACAGAAACAAGTAGAAATAAGAAGGGAAGGTAAAAAATTATGATCAAAAAGAAACAAAAACATTCAAAAAAAGGGGAGGGGACAGGTACTATCCAAATGTATAATAATAAAATAGTGGATTTGTTCCTGTCAAAATATAATACAGAGAGTAATATAACCAATTGTATGTCTAAATATATTGTATATCAATATGTAACAGGGCGTGTGGAATTGTCTACAGGAGTAACTCATTTTCCCAGGCGTCCCAATGAAACTGCAGATTCACTTTTTGAGGCAAACGTTGCTGACATGCCAGAATAGGACCCAGCGGAAATGGGAAGTGCCCTTGAGGGAAAAGAACTCACCTCTGTCATCTCCCTCCTCCGGCCCCCCTGTGGCATTGTCACTGTTCTGGGTTTTGCAAATTATGCAAAGTCCCCAGATTGTGACAGTGCCTCTGTAATATCATGTATATTGTTTGGACCCTAGTATTACCAAATGCATGTCCAAGGATGGATTTATGATGCT
This sequence comes from Pelobates cultripes, assembly GCA_933207985.1. NCBI lineage: Eukaryota > Metazoa > Chordata > Amphibia > Anura > Pelobatidae > Pelobates > Pelobates cultripes. Next base: position 273,763,459 of record OW240913.1, read on the forward strand.
CTACAAGGGGAGGACATATTTTTAATCAAATTTTTTTCATTTTCTATTTTTCCACAATAGTGTAAATAGTGTACTATGTACTATTATCTCTTTTTGGGAAGTAGATTATTATTATTTGAGCTTACCATATGTTATTTCATTGGATGCATTTATTGATATCTTATTTAATTTGTTCTATAAAATGGTACCTTGTTTGTTAGTTTATATCAAACAATAATGTCTCTATCCATTTATCATACTCCTACTATAAACCACATGTTGGTAAGTTCTCCACCAGAGATTTGTCCCTTGCGTTAAAATACCTTTTCTTGTGAAATGTAATTTTATTCTTGACAGATGACTGGTAACGTTTATCGTTTGAATATAGCAGTTCAATCATTTCCAGAAGTATACGTTAAACCACTTGTGAGTAGACTTGTGTACAGAACAGTGCCCACCTACACTGTTAAAATTACCTACTAGTGGATGAAGCAGGTACGTGGCAGCAGGATGGAGCAGAGACATGCAGGCTGTGTGACAAACCTGTTACTGCTCGATCTTCCTCAGTAGTTGGAGAAGCTTGAGGATGGTTGTACATTCTTGAATTCTTCCATTTTCTCTTTTCATTTTGTGGTCTACTTTACACATATCCTCATCATAAAACTTGTCCTGAAATCTACTGCATGTGGCAGGATATCTATAACTGCTCAATATATTGATACGTTACCTTTTTAAATTTCTAACATCAAGCCTTCAATCCGTCATATCACATGCATCAGCATGAAGAGCACAAATGGAAATGTCTGTGTCTAGAAGAAATTACAGGCTGGATTAAAATTAAAAAATACCTTTAAAAAAACGGAAAAAAAAAACTACACTAGAGTAAAGTTGAAAGGAACGGAAGCATAAGAATATTACCATGACAGATAAAAAACAGAAGGATACCATTAAGGAATTTGCTAAAAACAAAGTGTTTGTGATTTCAGAGGAATGTATGATTTAGGTGCAGCAGCAAGTGTATTGTAGCACTGCTCAGGCCACACACACACACCAAAAGTATATAAAAAAAAAACAATTCCGGGACTGGAGAGTTGTGCTCCAGGAAACATGCTGCTCGCTGGAACGATATCCAGCACGTACAAAAATTAAAAACACATTTACAACAGACCTTGAAAGTTAAAGGGCTGCTTTTTATTTTATTTATTTTTTCTGCCTGAGGCGCTGCTTTCTATTGTAAATGGTATTGTTTAAAGACGATTTAAGCATCAACTTCCAATGTATTGCCTACCTACAGAGGAGCCATGTTGCTAGCAGAGAAACTATGATACCAAACCGATCTGAAAACTACCAATTACACGGTTACGGCCTACATAATTGTGTTGTGATTCAGTTAGTCTGAAAATCAAAGGACTGGTTTTCAATTTCATGACAGGACAATGAGGCAAATTTATCTATTTTTGTCAACTTCAAAGAACATTATTAATGAAAGAGAGGATCATAGTAGCATCACTAAATCAATAAATAGAATTTCTTATGAGCATTCCCTGTGTGTTTGTATGAAAGAATTGAAAGAATTGTACACATAATTGCCATGCATAGCGGTTTACGTAATATTGATTTGAATTCCTAGCATTTCAAGATGTCTTTTTCTGGTTTCTGTAAGAGTCATGTTTGAGATGACATGTTAGAGTTTGTTCACTAAACATTTCACTCATTTAAAAGGAAACATCGGTCAAAGGTCACACGTGATCAAACTGTTTTAATTCTGTATGGTGATTTTTTTCCCCCCATATTTACTTGCTACTTCATTATGCTTTTCACACCTACTCCAGGGGGGCACTGATCTAACCAATTAATGTCCTATCCCTGAGGATGCTGGAAAAGTGGACTGGGCATGTCTGACAGATTTACACATGTGCAATTGGAACATCTCTTCACCTTGCTACATCCTGAAAGGGGGAGAAGTAAGGGAGCCCAAGTGTTATTCGTGCAGAGCAGAATTCTGTTTTCTGTTTTACTCTCCCGCTGCACTGTTTCTACCATTAGTGGACTGGTCTGAAGCTATGATGGGTGGGTAAGAGGGACGGGGAGGCAGAAAAACTCCCTATCTCCCTATCTGTTCTACCCAACAAACTGAACAACAAGCAATCTGACCACATTTATAAAAGTTTATTTCAAAGTTTTTCATGCTTAATTTTGATGTGTATATTTGTCTGAGTGTTTTCTTGCTGGCTTAAAAAAATCAATTGTCAAGTGATGCATGTAAGCTAACTGAATTTCATTTTTTTCTATACAAAAAAAAAACATTTTTGCTGTAATGATAAGCAGTTCCCTGTATAATTTTTATGATCTTTATCTTGAAACGAAAAAGGTGTAGGTGTACTTGTTGACGGCTGATGTAGTGAAACTGAAATATGTTTGCATTTATGAATATAATATTTAAAGTATATATGCTCAGTCACAGGTTTTCATTACCTTTCTGGTGTTAAGGGTGGGAGTCTAAAACTTAGTGGTCAAAGGACAAAGACGGTCATGAACCCAATACATTTTTTTAAACAAAATTGGAGAAAATTCCCTGACCAAAAGAGTAATGGATGAGTAGTTAAAACTTCAGTTTTATTAATGTCCACTAAAAAATGTCGATAACTAGTGAATCAGATAAATGGCAGACCCTATTAGGTAGGTGTCATAAATAAAAATCAAGGGCAGTCCTGGCACCATAACCTCTATAGCAAGTTGTAATGGGTGGTGACTGTAAGATTCAATAAAAACTGTGAGAAGGAATCACAATACCTTATATACATTGTGATTCATTCTCACAGTTCCTATTGGATCTCCATCTCCCTTGGGTTTTTAGTGCATAATATTATCAGGCCTGGTGGGCTGTGGTGGCCAATATTAGCAAATGCCCGGTGGGCTGCGGTGGCCATGGGCCGAGGCCGTCAAGGGAGATCACATGATCTCCCCTGCTGGTCTATGCAGGGCTGGCACCATCCAAGCGCCGGCCCTGCTGCATTCCATGACGAGCCCATGGGGAGATCAAAGATCTCCCTCACCAGCGTTGCCATGGCAAGAGTCTCGCAAGAGTAAACTCTAGCCTCACAGGCTAGAGTTCATTCACCACTGGCACCACCAGGGATGGCAGCAGCACAGGCTGAAGGTAAGAAGGGATATAATCACTCACACACACACACACACACTGCACCCCTGACACTCACAGCACCCTCACACACACTGCACCCATGACACTCACACACACACACATTGCACCCCTGACACTCATAGCACCCTCACTCACACACTCGGAAATAATATAGTGCAGTTTGGGGTCATTGGTGGGCACTAGGTAGGTCCCAGGAGGTTTCATCAGAGCTGGGTAGATTTTCGATGACACTTGCATTATTGGAATCTTTGTGTACCGAAGGTAAGTCTGTGGCAGTGGGTGAACTGTCTTTGTCTGCTCTCTCCTTTCTGTTCCGTTTTCTAGGCTGGTCGGATGTTACCACGACTTTTTGCATTGCGTGGGCGTTGAAGGGATGGAAGAAAGGTTGCAGTCCTGACAGACGTCATCCCATCTCGGGGGCTATTTTGATTCAGCTGCTAGAGTATTTGCTGCAAGTTTGTGTTTCGGATTATGAGGTGTTAATGTTTCAGGTGGCTTTCTCTCTGTGCTTCTTTGGCGCCCTTCTTATAGGGGAACTGGTAGTGCCGAGGGCCAATGCACCTGCTGCATTGCTTCTCTCTGATGTCTCGTTATCCGCACAAGGGGTGCTGTTGGGTATCCGCCGTTCCAAGACAGATCAGGCAGATGGGAGGGGGGGCTCAGTTTCATATTGGTTTTAGAGTTTCATATTGGTTTTAGTTCTGTCCAGGTCTTTTGCTTCGGGGGTATCTGTTGGTCCGCGGAGGTCAGGTTAGTTCACTGTTAGTTCATCGGAACGGTTTGCCCTCAACCCATTATCAGTTTTCCAGTATCCTGCGGAAATTTATTAGAGGGACGGGTGGGGACCCCAGGCAATATTCCTCACATTCATTTAGGATAGGTGCAGCTACACAGGCCAGTTTTCTGGGGCTTCCGACAGAAGAGTTAAAACGGCTAGGGCGTTGGGAAACAGGTAGTTTTGAGCTCTATGTTCATCCACACTTGCTGTAATGTGCTGTATGGGTATGGGAATGTGCTAACACGTATCGTTGTTTTGTAGGAGGAGTACCCCTTTATATTTGGGCATTCATATATATATATATACTAGGATGCCAAGAGGGCGGAAGATAGAGCCTATGGCCGCAATTTGGTGTTCCTGTACAAATCAGTTAGGGTACATTGGCGGGGGTTGCGTAGGTGGGGTTGCAACCAGCTGTATGCAGAATGCGCGATGCTCAGCCACTGCGTTTCAGGTCTAGTGACCCTATCCCTGCATGCGGGTGAGAATGGCATTGGCTGATGACGATCGGTCAATCTCATTCATGCAATGAGGCATGATATAGTGCGCTGTTTAGTGCTGTTTCGAGAACTAAAACTAATTTGGTCGGAAATTGTCTCTTGCCCGGTTTGGAAATTGAGTGGTAATGGTAAAGCCTTAGAGCACTGCAGGTGAAAAATCTATATGACCATATCTTGATTTGTCAGGATTCTAGGTGATCTGGAAGGTGATAACTCTAATGTTATGCGGAGATATGGGGTTAATTTAACTCCAGTTGGACTGGATATTTTTAATGTTGGGTTGCAGTCTGGCATAGACGCTGCACTGTCGGCAGAGGGGTGCGATGCCGGGGAGCATAGCGCGCGATAGGGCGGCATCACGGTGGCGGTTACCCTGGACAGTGCAGTTGAAGGAAGAAGTATGGAAAAGTGGCACCTGGGGAGACTACAGTTCGCACAAGGCTGATGACTAGTGACGGCTGTGCTGGGCTCTTGGAGAATGTAATGGAGAACTGCCGTTGGGCTCTTACCCAACAGCTGACAGGTTTTATAATGTTATGTGATGGTTAATAAAGCTGTGGCCGTTGCCCTTATCCACTTAAAAAGGTGTCCATTGTGTTATTGTTGGCAACGGTGGGAGATGGAAATGGGTCAGCAGTCAAGTTTCCCCCTGGTTAATAAGGAAGGGGGAGCACGACTGCTGTCCATGGTAGATGGGCTGGATTAAAAGTTGCAACAATGTTTCAAGATATGGAGGAGTCTTATACGGAGCAGATGGGAGGGGACTTACCAGTCAGCAGGAGCAGTTGAGGGACCCTGACTGAAATTTCCACCCTCCCTTCTTGTTTTGTTTGTGTTGTGTGGTTTCTCTTTGTTTTCTTTATTGTCACAGCTGGTGGTTTCTCTGGACAGTGCAGTTGAAGGAAGAAGTATGGAAAAGTGGCACCTAAGGAGACTACAGTTCTCACAGGGCTGATGGCTAGTGACCGCTGTGCTGGGCTCTTGGAGAATGTAATGGAGAACTGTCTGTTGGGCTCTCATCTAACAGCTGACAGGTTTTATAATGTTATGTGATGGTTAATAAGTGTGGCCGTTGCCCTTATCCACTTTAAAAGGTATCCATTGTGTTATTGGGGGCAATGGTGGGAGATGGAGATGGGTCGCAGTCATTTGTGCGTTTGTGTCTCTTGAGGTCAGCTGCATTGAGCCAATGAAATCAAGAAGTAACATTACCTGTTGTCTTGTTGAAAGCCAAGGGGGTGTAACCAGGTTAATTTATAAAAAAAAAAGTAAATTTCTATTAAAATATGCATTTTTGCAAAATGAAAAAAAAAGAGGACACACTCTTCGCACATAAAGCTTTTCAGCAAGCTAAAGTTGTTTAGAGATCTGGAGTGACCCTTTAATGGCGCTGTGCTCTGACTCACTAGACTACATGCGTCAGGCGATACAATTCCACATCCCTGGACTACCTTAAGATCTGGAAGAGCAAGTTACTAATTTGTACATGATGTGAGGTATCCTCGTCTGTACATACAATTCTGCTTCATAAACAGCTAGAAAAACAGGTTAGAACATTAATGCCCCATTTTAATTGCTCATTGAAATGAATCAGTGACAGTTTATGGTAATGAAAGATCTATTCTAATACTTGTAAAATTGAAAGTGATCTGCTTATATTGAGAACTTTTTTTAAAAGAGTACACTATACTAGTAAAATCAAGATCCATTATTGAGATACAGGTAACAAAAGACAATGCTAACACATGTCCATTTTTTCAGTGGCCTAATTGGAAGTTCCTCCCTTGAATTACCATAGTCTACCAGGCTTCTAACATGGAGGCTTGGAGAAACTGCTAGATGATGGTAATTTCCTCACAGATGCCAAAACGGTCCCAAACGAGTGTCAGGGTGACTGTCAGGAAGCCGTCGGCAGAACTGGGAGAACAAAATGTGGCCCAGGAATTTTATTAGAGAGGCCCAGTCGTAGGGGGTGGAGTTGTGTCAGCATAAATAACAAACAAGTCCCCCCAAATTGAACATGTAAGTTCTCGCATTGGAAAAAGGACTTGTGTAATGCGCAGTGCTGTGTTTGCTTGTGACTTGTCTCTAGTGCATGGTTGCTTTGCTAATTCCCTAGTGGATGCTGCTAGTACTGGCATGGGAGTAGAGGAACAGAGAGACCAACATCACTTTGGTCAGATTCTGATGTGCTGGTATTGAATCCAGGTTGTCGGCATCACAGAGGAGGTTTGCCCTGCATGGAGAAGTGTTCCCAAGAAGGGGAAATTAAAGAATAAACCCGGTGAGGTGTGTGTCTTTGGAGCTGATTTACAGTAAGTTACAAAAAATGTTGACAGGTTCACTTAAAGGGGATATGACCGATATTATATGACAAAAACAATTAGAGGGAGATATATCACATCAAAACAAGTGCTATTCTGAATGCAAATAAGAACTAGTTATCACGGAAGCCAACAGAATGGCTGTCAACATTTAGCACTTTGCACACAAAATAGCATTATTTAGGGGAGATATATCTAGACAAAACTTGCTATTTTAGGAGCTAACTGCTAAATAGCGTGGCTCGTTCTATACGTTTTCATTGACATTGCTTCTTAATTAGCTCTTTGCCCCAGAAGAGCACCTGATTTTACCTTAAAGGGATACTGTAGTGCCAGGAATACAAAGCTGCATCCCTCCTCCCTCGCGCCCCCCTCCTTAAAAACCCTTTATTTACTTACCTGATCCCAGCTCCACCCACTCTCCATCCTGCGAAGAGCAGGGTCTAATGCGCATGCGTGGCAAATGATGCACCCATTAGACCTCCCCATAGGAAAGCATTGAATCAATGCTTTCCTATGGGGAAAAATCTGACACTGGATGTCCTCATGCAGAGCGTGAGGACTTCAAGCGTCAGATAACGGACCAAAAGTCTGTTACCCTCTAGTGGACAGCTACAGAGGGCAGACTTAGAGCTGCAATGTAAACATTGCAGATCTAGGTGCAAAAGGGACACAGCACCCAGACCACTTCAATGAGCTGAAGTGGTCTGGGTGCCTACAGTGTCCTTTTAATAATTCTCCCTCTTAGTCTTCTTCTAACACAGGCATCTCAAACTACGACAACCAAATGTTTTTGAACCATGACTCCCATGAGTCTCTCTCCACGTAATGCATTAAAAGAATTCTGGGAATTGTAGGCCATGAATGTGTAGGTGGCCAGAGAAATCTCTGTTCTAATTGGTTGTGTAATCCTTTGCAGCCATTTATACTATTCAGTACAGCCGAGTTTGTGTCTGACTTGTAACTATTAATGAGTATGCATGAAGTACTTTGTTTTTGCTAACCATAATGTCACTATGCAGTGATGTGTACAGCTTGTACTAGTGACATTTTTCATTACAGATCTCACAAGCAAGAATGACTTTTCCAGTTTTGCATCCTATTATGACACAGTCACGCATGCAAAATAAATACGTGGGGTTAGGAGAGCTGATAATGGATTACTTTTTATTACCTTTTTATTTTATAAAGATCTACTGTGTGAACTTATTTGATTTAAATATATTTATATATGTCATAAAAATATATACATTCAGTAAATACTGAGCTATACATGTAAAACAGCATGGCCACATCCAAAATAAATAAATTTAAAATATTTAAAATCACTTAACTGTGAAATCTGAATTTGCTAAATTTAAGCTAAATGAATTAATAAATATAGCTGAGAAGTAGATTTTTTCCTGTTCAGTTATAAAGGCCTACATTTTGAAAATTCTGTTATCATGTTAGTGAATAAAATCGCTTTTAGGCCTGTGATATAATTAAAGGGACACTCCGAGAACCATAACAACTTCATGGCTGACAATCCCAATTCATAAAATTGTCTTGAAAGAGGTACTTACTGTAATTGCCGGTTTTAAAATATTAAGAAAAATACTGCATGATTTTGAGGCCAAATCTGTCAAAGGCATTAAAATTATGTTGGTGTCCGGAGTATGTATAGAGCTTCTATTTAAGCACCATAACAACCACAGCTCATTGTAATGGTTCTTGTACTATAAATCTTTTCTGTCAAACCACTTTCAAGCTGTCTTAAAATAAATGGGGCTTTACCGACACCTAAAACCCGACCCTACTGCAACCAGTAGGGTGGTGTGGTAGATTCATTTTTGCATTATGCATTCAACATTGACAGTGTGATAGTCTGTGAGTAATTGGCCAACCACCCCAGAGCTTGCAGCCTATCATTGCTATCCAGACTTGTACTACTTTGGGTGAAAATTATAGATGTAGAAGGCCTGGGTGCCAGGGAGAAAGCAGTTTGACAGAAAATAGTCTTGGCAACGGCACATAAATTCTCTCATGACCTGTCATGACATTGTGCTTAAAGGGTTACTCCAACATCCGTGACCATTTCTGCTCTTTGAAGTGGTAATGAAGTAGGGAATCTGTATGTGCAGTGTTTCTACTGGAATCACTGCACAATCCCAAGATATCTGCATTTATGTGCCAGGATATAGTTGCACCTGACTTTGGCATAACTCTGTTCCACACTGCCAAATGTCAATTCTGTGCAAAATGTATGTTTGTCATCAGTACACACTGCATGCTGATGACAAACGTTCTCGGGAGCTTGTGTCTTCCCTCTTTCCCTCCTTCACTGTAGCCCTCCCACCTCCTCATACCTTCTTTTCTTTTATTTTTCTAAGGTTTATCCCTGTGTCTCTCTTCCCACTCCCCCTCCCCTCGCCGGGTTAGAGTACACATATGTGCTCTATGCAGGTTAAATGGTCCAACAAGAGCTCCTCTGCCGAGCAGAGCCGGGAGCTTCACCGGGTGCTGGATTTTAGGGACCTAAAGAATATTGCCCAATAGGTAATTGATAGTTTAAAACAGAAGTTAGGTATCAAGAGGTGGTCTTTTTTTTTCTTTCTTTTTCTACTCTTGCAAGACCAAATAAATGTCATGACTGTCACAATAGAGGTTATGAAGCTGATCATGGCAGGCTCTATGTATCTCAGGTAAACTCATTGGAGAGAGCTTTATATTGGCCATGGACCATTATCTGCCAAAAATGATTATTTTTGTTCTTTACATGCGATAGAGGGTTGGCAACAGGCCCCCTAGCTCTTGTCTTGCTCGAGTTCACAGTTTCATCGGTGAAAGAGATGTTCACTAGTTCACACTATAAAATTATGTTACCTTATGTTATATTACCGGTATTCAGAGATTCCAGCTGCAGACCAGAAATGTAAAATTAGGAATAGGAACAGCAAAAAACATTACAAGCTTTGCAATTTTTACACTTCCCTTTTCTCTCCCTCTCAATATATATATAATCTATAAAAGGAGTAGCAGGAAAGTGAATTGTACAGTGAAAAGAAACATTGTAAATTGAATTTGAGAGTTTATCCTTTGCCTATGTAAAGAAAATATTCTGCCTCAGTACTCGGTCAGACAGGCTTATTTACTAGAGTGAGATTTCAAATGAATTTCAAATTCAAAGGGACACTATAGTCACTAGAACAACTACAGCTTAATGTAAATGGTTTGGTGTCTATACCATGTCCCTGCAGCCTTTTTCAGAAATAAGGCAGTGTTTACATTGCTTCCTAGAGACACCTCCAGCGGCCACTCCTCACATGGCCACTATAGGTGCATCCTGGGGCAGTGCTGCACATTATGCAGCACTAACATACAGCGTCTCCACGCTCTGCATGGACTCTGAATTTTCCACATAGGGATGCATGGGAAAGAATTGGATTGGCTGAAATGGTCAATTCTGATGTCAGTCAAGGTGGAAGATCAGGGGCAGGGCCGGCGCTGGAAGTAAGGCAAGTTAAGGGGAGTAAGGGAGAGGAGGGGGGGTTACAAGCCAACTAAATGGTGTTTTTGTTTTAATTCTCTATTTTATTTGTGTGTGATGTATATCCGAGGTATAAAAAGACACTACAGTGTCAAACGTGCATGGTGCAATATTCATGAAACAGGGAGGTGTTTTAGTAAACTGCACTTTTTTGGGGTATATTTATCAAAAGAAAGACATTAGAAGTCAGCTGGTATAACAAAAAAAAAAGAAAAAAAGAACATTAAAGAGCATAGAAATTAACTTCAGAGATTTCCTGGACTTAATGTAAGACAGTATATGTGAGGACAAAACTGAGCTTGTGTACTAGATACCGATCTGATATCGTGTAAGAACTAGGTGTGAGAGGAGAAAACGTGTAGGTCACCATTTAGTATTTTAGAGTTACCCCTATAATCTTATTGCCTGCAATTGAGGGTATGTTATATTTCAGAGGTGTGAGGGTTACTCGTGAGTGAAGTTTACCCATAACCAAGAGGGAACGGGGGAGGGGGAAGTTACTTCGTGTTACTTAAAGTCGCATGAGTTGCGAGACTAGGCGATGACCAAAGGCCGCGTCACACCACTTATGTGACAATGTGTCGATAACCCTGTACTCTGTTTCCTAAGATGTATTATAATCTAGGTTAGTGAGCTTGAGGCAAAGTTTAGTGGCAACATACAATTAAAACAAAAAGAACAAAACTTAAGCATGAACAGTAGATATCTGTATTGTATGCATCTCTACTTTAGTGGCCATCGCTCTCAGCCTTCCTAGTCAGGGGGCCGTGGGCTTCTCCATTTCAGTTCTCGGTAAAAATAGCAAAAATGTATGTTGGGTCCCATGTCTGGTTGGAAGTCTGGGTCAAAGCGACTGGGGTTGAGTCCATGAGACCTAGAGTTGGAAGGAGAGCCAATGCCTCTGTTCCTAAAGGTGATTCGATATACAGTCCCATTTTGGTTTATAATGAGCTATCTGGTTGTTCCCCATTTGTAAGGGACCCCTGCTGAGCGTAGCTGACTTGTAAATTGGGTTAGGGATTTGCGCCATTGTAGCGTAGCCTTAGTCAGGTCTTGATAAAAGGACAGCAGTTAGTCGGTGGATTTCGCTGTGAAATCGGGAGCAGCCAGAAATGGCGTCCGGAGGGTTTCACTGTCCAGCTCCGCCCCCCCCCTAAATGGGGGTTTAAACACAAACATGTATTCCTGACCCTATAGTTTTCTTTTAAGGACAAAATAGAAAACTGGAAAAATTATCTAAGCCACCTATGCCTTTAGTTTGGCTACGCTGGCCATGGCTGGATCTACAAGTCAGGTGCCTGCAGGCACAAAATTCTTAGGTGCTTCAGCATCCCTACCGCCCTATCCCCAAAAAAGAAAGAAAGAAAGAAAAAGGCAGATAAAGTGAGTTTAATGACACATTAGAGAAATTGATGGAGATCCCCTTGAGGGAGGCACATTGCCAAAATATTGGGAGTTCTTTCAGGCCTCCAGCCTCTGGTCAATATACCTGATTTTGTCCTACTTTGGTTTAAGCCAGGCAACTGCACTTACTGTAGATTAGCTATTGTGTTCACATCCATACATTACTTCCAGTGGTATTTTGCCCTTTCCTGTCCTGCCACTAAAGACAGAATGCACAATATGTGGTGTTGCACAGTGCTATACATTAAGGAAACTAAACAATAACTGCTTTACGACTAAAAAGAACATCCATTTGAATCTCTTGCTTTTAAATTATATGCAAATCTATATTCACTGTTTTTCACAGTAGAATAATTATATTTTATATATAAGAAAAAGAATGGCATTTATAAATGTCAAAAATAATGGCATTATCGTAATCATACTTGCAAATTTCTTCAGATACAGTTTATTATTCCAATTTTTTTATTAATTGGGACACATTAAATATCTCCCTTAGTATTTTGTGCCAGTCATTTCTGTACATGCATAAAACATCCTTATATTTATTTCTTGGAAAGTCAAACTTCTACAAAACCATGGTTTGTTGTACTTGTAATTCATACAAACATCTGCCGGGAAAAAAATGAACACTGGCCAAGTTGAAAATATAGAGTGGAGTAAGTTGGGTCTGTTCAACCATAAATGTGCCTTCTAATGCATGCTTCCAGTCTAATACACTCGAGCGATTGCAGTAATAATTTTTAGCAAAAATACTTGGAATTAGGGCTTGTCATAAATCCTATGACTTGGCAATGAGCGGCACTTGTTGCTGGATATCCTTCTCCTGAGAACTATGCTGAGCTCACAAAACGAATCCTAACATCTTGTGCTTTGGTTTCATCAGGCTTTGTGAAGCTACCAGCTGTTGTAACCTAAAACACATCAAGCCAAACTCCAAAGAGAGGAAACCACTCATTGTTACCAGAGATCCAAGCTACTTAAATTAAAAGCATTTAACAACACGACTAATTAATTTAACATTTGGGAAACAAAAAAAACAAAAAAAAATTAAAAAAATGACATATAATGCAGGATCACTTCCTGTGCTGTGGACGATGAAAACAAGACATCTACACTTTTTACAACTTGTCCAACGAGATATGGTAGGCAATGTAAAACAGATATATCATGGTGATACAATAATTGCTAGGTCTTCTCTATGTTCATATATTAGTATATGCACTCTTTAGAGTTCAGAATTTTGATATTTTAGTACTATGGTATTTTTGTTGTAAATTAAGATTATTCTACATAGATAAAATAAAAAGTATTTGTTTTATATTGAATGAAATGAATACAAATGAGAAGTCATAATGTTTGTTATGTAGAATAAAAAAACCTGGAAAAGAATAATAAGAAAAGAACATTTCTAATGATTCACATGGATTTAATAGGATATTGTGTGGTGGAGATAACTCATATTTTTAGAATATTTTATAGGGACACCCCAGACCCCTACAGCACAGTGCTTTACGTCTGAAGAGTGTTTTCTCTTTATTTCATTTTACAAAAAGTGTAGATTTCAAAAGAAATTGGCACATTTATAAGTTAACCTTGTTACACCCCTCGGCTGTCAATCAGACAACAGGTTCTGTTAGTTCTGGGTTTGCTTAGTTCAGTGGGTCTAAATGCAACAGGTAGGCAATTGCCCTGAGCACCTGCCTTGCAAAGACTTGTAGTTGAGCTGCATTGGGAAGTCTGTGATTGGACAGCCACAGAAAGTCTGGTCTGGGGAAGAAGGGAAGGGCTTGCAAATTCTGCAGACACTAGTTCTGCAGCTGTTGCAAACTGCTTTTCAGTTATGCCCCAATGAAAAATGAATGCATTATTAAATACAGGCATATTTTAGTTTGGTGTATATTGTGTAAATTGTAAAAAGTCAAATATGTTTTTCCCAATAGAGCGAATGACCAAAATCCAAGCGAATCTGCAGCAATCGGTCAGGTGCATTTGAATAAAAATCAGTGATTTCACAATCCAAATCCCATAGAAAGTATAGAATTCAGAATATTCACAAACACTGGTTTTATTACATTTGCAAATTGTTGTTCACTTGTGTTTATGCAAGTGAATGATAATTCTAAGTACTATTTGTCCACTGTTGCGGCTGGCCAGCACTTGCCAGCCAGCTGCCACATTAAAAAGGTTAAATAAATAAATAAAAATTCTATGGGGTCAATAGACTTTCATACTACTATAAGGGAGGTTTAAATCATCCATATGCTTCCTCCTTCAGCATTGCATATCTACTAAATGTTTAAAACTTGCAACTGGGCAGCCATTGCTAGAAAGGCACCGTGGTAGGACCTTTCTACCTAAGTGCAACAGGTGGAGAACTTTAAAATAAATAATGGAGCCTCATGTTTCTGGTCCTTTGGGGCTCTAATTCTGCTGTTGGTAACTCCCGCTATACTGCCGTGCTGGGTCATCTTTGGAACAGCTGATTTGGGGATTGCTCTTATAATCCACAGAGGATGCTCTGGGGACTAGTGTGGGTGCGGGATGGGAGAGACGGCCGCTCTCCCGACTTGCTAAATACTGGTGGTCCAACGCTGAATCCCACAGCTGCCCCGTTCCTACTCCCTCTGGACCAGCGAGGGTGATCCCAGTCTACACCCCAGAGGTCCTATTGCACATCTTGCAAATCTCGACAGTGGTGACATCAGGCTCAATAGAGCCAAAGTGATCCTGCAATGGTGGACACCACTTGTAGCTCCCAGTAGCCACATTGCTGATACTCTCACCAAGCTGAATGCAATATTTGAGGTGTTCTGGAGCAGGCTATATGAGTAAGGGAACTCACAGAAAAATCAAGAGCAGACGGGAAGACCGTCCCAATGGCTACCACCCAGAGCGATGAAGATGAAGGCAACTGCAGGGGTCAGACATGAACAACGGAAATTGCCACGCTCCCTAATGCCCAGGACCACAGCCAGACACTCCTCGAGCCTTGGTCCTAGGAGAATACACCTGGGACTTTATGCACCTACAGGGAAGCTGATGAGGTCCTTCTGCACACTACACTACCTAACCCTCCTCCACAAGGTGGCATCTCCCTAACACCTAACCTAACCCTCCCCTTCTCCAGTGGAGTGATCTGTTATGTCTAGGGTTCTGGAGAGAAGACGAGCTGCCCTCAGAGGGCATAGGCTGAGTTGCAAAGCTTTACACTCACCACCTGCTCAGTGTTTCATATGTTCTTTGATCATTATTTTGCCATGGTGTTTTATTTTATTTCTTTTGTGCTATTTGCTCTATTTTTATGTCTTGGCGTTACGCTAATCATTGGACCGCCACTAAATAGACACAGGGCCTCTTGGGCGTGCACAAGCATGACAACTTAACATAAAGCAGTTTCCTGTCCTCATGTTCATGTGCCTTTGCACTGTCTGACTATCTTGATATTATTTCATGATTAACAACACAAAATAAGTGCTGTAAACCTGCATGTCGAGCCTGTTTATTATATTGTAAAAATGTGCAGTTGTATCAAATGTCTTAACATTGTCTATTACGAAACGCTTCCATTAGCTATCGTGGCATTGTGAGTTTATTATAATCTTTTGCACTACAAAAATAAATAATAAAATTAAAAAAATAATAATTGGAGGTAGACAGATAGCCCCGTGGGGCAGTGATTGCATCCATATAAAAAAGGGGGCCCACGACACCCACCCAATGGCAAGCAATGGCCAGCACATTTCTTAACGTGAGCTAGATTTCAATTATGTCCTACAGATCTTGACACTCAAACTTTTCACATGAATATGGCAGGCCCTTCTGCTTAATACTTGCATGTCATCAGTGGGAGAGTTGTTTCCTCTCCTTACCCACTCTTACTTATTCAACCAAACACTCCTGGCAAAATGTATCCCTTCCATACCACATTTATTTTCCATAATTCTTCCAACTGTGATCATATTAACCTTCCCCTAATCTTCTCATTTATCCAAAACAAGCCATTAGTTAGTTTACCCCCATGCCTGATCTCTTCGTATATATCCCCCAACACCCAAGGAGGAGAGAGACCCAGTCCAGCCAGCTCCACACTTCTATCAGCCTCAGCCAGTAGGGCCCTGGGAAGCCTGCACATAAAAGGTATGTTAGTAGAAGGGTGGCTGAAAATATAACACTTATGAAGTGTGTGTGTGTGTGTGTGTGTGTATGTGTCAGTGTGTTTATCTATGTGTGTGTGTATCTGTGCGTAACTCAGTTTGTGTATGCATCAGTGCTTGTGTGTGTCAATATGTCAGTGTGTATATCTGTGTCTGTGTGTTTATATATGTGTATCTGTGTATGGCTCTATGTGTCATTGTGTATCTGCGCTCCTACTGCCCAACCTTGTGCATAGAGACGTGTGAGTGGCAGAGTCAGATATGCTGCATTCAAGAAAGAAGTCTGACTGGCCAGTGGGTAGCACCAGTGACTGCTGAGGTTCAGGGACAGCCAAGGAGGTGGCCTGCTGCAAATTAAGCTACTTCCTGTTCCCCCTGGGTGTTGGTTTTGGTGAACAGCCTCCAGAGAGCCTGTTCTACACCAGACCGAGGAGCCAGACTGCAGCAAAAGATCATCATTTTGCCTTCATCTGGTGGTAAGTAGACAATCTAGTATAGTATTAGTACCACTAATCTCTAATTTACCTCACATTAAAGGGACACTATAGTCACCAGATCCACTACAGCTTAATGCAGTTGTCCTGGTGAATATAGCCTTTCCCTATAATCACTGGTGCCTAGGGTCACTCAGACTGCCACTAGAGATGCTTCCTGTTTGGTGCTACACTATGTGGAGCACTGGCATAATGCGTCTCCATGCTCTGCATGGAGGAGCTAAACGTTCCCCTTAGAGATGCATTGATTCAATTCATCTCTATCAGTCTATGCTGATTGGTGCAGTGTTTTGCAGCACATGCACGATAGCCTCCTAATGCTTTTCTATAGGAAAGCATTGGATTGGCGGAGATCTTCAAGATGAAGAGAGGGGCCAGACACCTAGTTATTTTTGCACTATAGTGTCAGGGATACATGATTGGGTTCCTGACACTATAGTGTTTCTTTAAGCTTCTCCCCACCACCACTACATTAACCAACGTGCTCAGGCTCAGCTAACGCAGAGATCTTCTGACTATTTGGCTAATGTAGTGAAGGCAGGGCCAGGTAAGGAGTCAAACTGTTCGAATATGGTTTAACTACTTACATTGGTGATAGTGGAGGGCACCACTGTGCACTGTAGTGGTAATGGTGCTTTAAATGTTTCTTTAGTGAAATGTACAATTTGAGCCATGTTTTAACAGGTTTATTTATAAAAGTGTGAATTTTGGGGAAATCAAAGTAATTTCACAATATCTAAATGGGGGGAAACATCCCAATTCAACCAGTTGCAAGTTTGGCTATTTTGACCTTAAAGGGAGACAATAGGCACCGGTACCACTGTAACTGGTTTCTTTAGCAATAGCAAGTTATTACCTACTATTCTAAACAGGAGTAATTGCAACATATTACACTTTTGATTAATTAAGTGTTGGAAAAAAATAAATAAATAAATAAAAGAGGGTGGGACATATGCAATGTCATGATGGGCAGATCATATGGGTGGGGTATCGTGAGGTCACATCGTGGGCAGAGCATATGGGGGGAGGGGGGGGGACAGCAAAAAATGTTTTTGCCTACAGCAGCTAAAATCCTTGCACCGGCCCTGATCTTTTCCATATCCCACATCTCCCTTACTTCAGCTCTTATCTCATGTCCTTCCACCTCATTACTGCTCCCATTTCCCAGCTCTGTTGACTTGTTTCTCTCACCCACTTAAATCCCATCCCTTATTTCTTATCAAATACAACATGTGCTATCTTCACCCACTCTGTCGCTCCCTCAATCTCCTCATCACCTACAGGGATCAAGCTGCCTGTCCTTTGGATTGCAAGGAGAGAATACACTGTTCTTGAGCAGAAATAGGTTTATTACACATTTTTTATTGTATTTGTTCTATTGCCGCTTCTCACACCATTCCACCACAAGGAGCAGTGATTGTGCTGCACACAATCCCTGCCAACAGTGCAAAATGAATAATCTGGAAAGGTTTTTTTTTTTCCCCCTTGGATCTTGGTGTTGCCTGGAACTACAATGGAGGTAGTGGTAAAACAAAATGTATACATTGATTGAAACGGCCAACTGCCATACCAGCAGAATGTGCCCTAGAACACCACTTTTCAAGTACTTCATGTATGGCAGTTCACTTTATTTTCATGCCATAATTTCAACAGCATGTGTAATCAGTTCATTTGCAATTCAGCCACTTCAACTTCTGTCACTTGGTCTGGTTGGACGCAGTGCAGGGAAAACTTCAGAAAGTGGAACTGTCGGGCATAACAGATTTAAAATTGGAGTGGAAGAGGCAAACAAGCAAGTTCTTCTTAATATAAATTAGCAATGTTGACAAAGTCTCCAGCTTTTTATAGAGTCAGGTTTCTTCCAGTTTGTGTCTAGCATCACTGTGGTTAACACTTGCCATAGCATCTACAGTGAATGTCTCACCTGATCATTTGTTTACACTTCACAAAAATCTATTTTTCTGACATTTTACAGTTTCTACTAACTTCTCAGCTTTGAGCTTTTTCCGCCATCTTATACCACCTCAGCCAAGAGTAAAACTACGGTTTAAGTTAAATTATTAGGTTGAAAAAAAAAAAATAAAAAAATTAAAAAAAAAAAGACTAAAAAAAAGTTCCTCAGGATAAACCTTAAAACCCATTATTTTGCTATTAATCCAAAAGATGCCCCCCAAAAATAAAAAATAGCAGCCATTTCCAATTATGCCACAGAAACAGAACAAAATTCATCCATAATGGCAAACCAATTTCACATCAACAACCTGTTGACATACATATCAGTTATATCCTTCATATCCTTAAATATTCTGTTTATGCAAAAAAGCATCCAAGCCTTAAAAATAAAAAATAAAATCTGATAAGGTCACCTCTGTAGGTGGGGTGTGCCAAACTCAATGGGTGATCTCTTGTATATTCCTGTCAATGAACAAGTTGTCACATAGTGGTTTGTACTGACAGTAAATATTTATACAGTGTGGTTATATCCCCTATGAGACACCTTTTCTAAAGAAAACAAACTCAGTTTTTCTAGTCTTTTTTCTTAATGTTTTCAATCTCCCTTATTAAAAATTTGTAGCACACCTCTGCACTTTTTTTTTTTTTTTTAAGTCATGATCTAGCTTTTGCAAGTCACTCACACACAAATTTTTCAGGATTCTGCATTGCCTTACACACACACACACACACACAAATCTAAGAAGTTGAGTGTGCATGTTCAAGACGTGTGTGTCAGGTTAACATAGGAGTGCTGTGTGCCAGTACAAAAAAAAATAAAAAATGAAATAGTATCGAGAGCCAAGTGGCATCCTCCAATATGATACCAAGACTGGCTCTGCAGACTCAATCCAAATTAAGTTTGTCTGTCTGACAGACATAAAAAAAACAAAAAAACAAAAACAAAAAAATCAACCACATAAAAAGGAAGCGTGAAACAGATGTATAAAGAAATGCACATTTAGATTTAATTTACATCTTTGACAATTTGCACATAAATAACAATGTAAACCAATATGTAAACATAAGAATTTTGTTGTTCTAGCAATGTATAAAGCCTGTTAAACTTTGGTCAGATATTTTTCTTCTTCAGAAAAGAAAAGTAAAAAAAAATAAAATAAAATAATAAAATATATATATATATTAAAAAAAAGAAAAAAAAAAAAGAAACCACATTTGCTACATTCACATGTAATAGTATTCTACTTAAACACGCAACACTTCTTTTGTGTGATACATTAAAAATTCTTTGAAGTTAATACAAAAAAAGCACTACTGGCAACAAGTAATTGAAGCAAGTGTCCAGTTACAGTAGTGATACTTTGGTATATATTACATTAATACTTTAGTGCTTGCTACACAACTTCAGATCACACACACACCTTTAACACAAACTACGTACAAACATGGATTTATTAAAGCTGTTTTGTTGCTATTCCTGGTCATTTCAGCACTAGTGGAAGTAATGTCACCACGATCCTTTTTAGAAATTACTAAGCCACAAATGGGCTATAAGCCAACATTATTTCCATGTGCATATGTCTTGGGTTTTAAGTGTTTGAGAAGGTCTGCTTTGCTACATTAGAGTGCCAACACGAATCTTTGGGGTCAGAACGCAAAGCAAGGTTTAAAGCACTGGTGCAGTTTGTAAGCTGCACATATTTGGTTTCTCTGTTGAAGACACAAAGCATTTGGGGAACTAGCCTTTTTCTGCTCCACTGGACACAAGCAATGAGGTAAATTGTCGAACAACTTCGCAATGCCCTTAAAACTTAAGTTTTAAATTAAGAACAAATAAAATAAAATCAAAAAACACTAAATACTGAAGGAAATGACTCACAGGATAAAATAAAAATCAATCAGTAACAATACATATTACCAGTGTCTACTACTGGACAATTAGACTAAAGCCATTTAAGGGGAATCCCACCAAATAAAAAAATAAAAAATAAAAGGATTGTCTTGCTAATAATGGGCAACACTGAAAATGATTCCCCTTTCAAACAATTCTGAATATGTGATTACAATACGAAGCCCATTTCTTTCCTCTCACTTTTAGTTTTAATCTATGCTTCAGACCATATTAATGCATTTTTGGTACACTAAATGTAAATTCCATATACATGTGCTATTTGGGGATTGGTCTATCTCAAGCACCAAACAAAAAGCGCTATTAGATCCTTTTCCCATTATATTTTTTTTCCAGTTTTTATGGAGAGGATCATCCAGTAAGTTAAACCACTGCGAGATCATTTACATTTTAAAGAAAACAAAATATAAAATACATAAGTAAATAAACAGGAAAAAAAAAAAAATGTCCAGCTTTGGCAACAATATGTTGTTCATTGGTTTGGAAATTCTAAACTTTTGTCTTTAAACATTTCTTAAGTTAAGAACCAAAAACAAAGAAACCTGCCGAGAATATCTACATTTCAATGGCCACATGAAAATTATGTACATTAACATATATGCATCTTTATAGACAAATTACAATGAGATTTTTTTCCTGTCATTGTAAACATTAGGTAATTATTGCTTTTCGAATGATACATTGCATAATAAATTATGTACTTTTTTAAAATGACAAATAATTATGGATAAATGATTGTCTTTTAATAATATTAAGTGAAAAGGGATATTCGGGTCCCCCGTTTGTCTTTTGCCCTGAGAATACAGGAGTTCATTCTTGGTGATCAGGTTAATCTAAGAGACGTCGAAATTTCAAGGTTCTATGCGGCAGTGCAACAAATAAAAAAAAAACAAAAAAAACAAACACAACGGACTACAAACTGCGGCGATCCTTGACGTCCAATGAATAACACTTGTTCTGTCGGTTAAGAGTCTGTTTGATCAATGGATTCCTGTTTAACCTTGATTGGCAACATGAAGCTGCCACAAAGCTCGTTATTGCCCTTAATCACCTTATCTGAATGTTCATAAAAGTTACGACAAGACATGTGAAGACCATTTCCGGTGTTCCTTGCTATACTTGCACCTTCGATCTCTCTCCTAAGAAGAGACATCATTTCATTCTCCAGAGTAGACAACATGTCCATATCTTCCATGTCATCTAATCTGTCTGCACTGTCACTGATATCAAACTTCTCAATCTCTTCATTGAGACGAGTAAGTTCTTCTCTGGTTAAGCCAGACCTTGGAGATAAGGGACAAATTAATTTCATGTGCAAATTGAGGCTGCATAAGTGGATGTAACTCTTCTGACAATGAATACACTTATGAGGCCGTTCTCTTGTGTGAAGACGTTTGTGGAGTTTGAGATGAACAAACTGAGTAAATTTTGCAGGGCACAGCTTGCACTGGTAGGGTTTCTCCCCAGAATGGAGCCGCAAATGAGTTTTTAAATTGCTTGTGCTGCTGAACCGTTTATGACATACCTGTACATCAAAAAGAGAAGAAAAAACAAAAAAAACAATGTTTATTATAAGTTTGTCACCATTGTTCAAGCCCTTCATCCCATCTGTGTCAGCCTCAATTAGAAAACAGCTTTGACAATAGAAAACCAATTTCAATACCATAACCTGCAATGTCTGCAGAGGTTTGTGTGAGGTTTTGACCATGTTCATACTTAAATTAAAACCTTATGAGCCTTAAGAACTATAATTAATAGGAGAACTGAAAGTTTATGCCAGTGGAATACTTGGAAAAAGATCTCCAACAAATCATTTAGCAATTATTTTAGTCCTCTGTCATCTAAACATTTTAAAACTTAAAAGCGTGTGTCACATATCCAGAAATATAAACAAACAATTTCTTAACACAATCTAATTTTACAGAGGACAGAGCTCCTTTCATACATCCTCGAGGAGTAAACTTACAACAAACCGATTTAGAGGATATACTGACTAACAGAACCAGTTTGCATACATATGAACCATTAGTTTTTTAACCAATTATAAAATGGCATATAGGTCAAGGAAAGAAATATATACAAATATTTAGTATACTTTCAAATCTACACACCTGACATTCATGAGGCTTCTCCCCTGTGTGTACCAAAAAGTGCTTCTGTAGATGTGCCAGTTGTGTGAATCCTTTGTTGCAGGTCTGGCATTTGAATGGCCGCTCACCACTGTGTACCCGAAGATGCACCTATGAAAAAAATTAAAATGAAAAAACAAAAATTAGCAAGAATAAGAAAGAGGACCATCAGTAACAAACATTATACACAAGCAGAACTCTGACCAAACTTGTAATGTACCAAGTTGTTTTTCGAAGGTAACTACCTTAAGATTTGAGAGTTGTCCAAATGTCTTTGTGCAAACATTACACTCATATTTAATCTTGCCATTCTGCTTCTTCAATGGGTATGGAAGAGTCTTATAACCTGTCATGGTTCTCTTGCTCTTAATGAGATTGATGGCTTCTTCGGTGCTTGTGGTCATCACAGCTGAGGTAGATTTTGGTTGCATTACATGCTCAGTGGCCGCTGTGCCAGCAGTAGGTGACCCACTTGTTGGACTTATTTGCTTGTCCCTCATGCTAGCAGCAGCTCCTGTTATTGAGAAGGCACTATTGGGTGCAGGGATAAGAAAGTCTCGTGGCTGTTCAGGTTGTATTAGTCTACGACTGCCTTCATGAACCAAAGAACCTGGGAGGCTAGCCTGATTAAGCATGTGATGAGACAGATTTCCACCACCGATTATATTGCTGTAAACAGGGTACATTCTCGGAAGGAGATTGAAATTATTCATGGCATTAATGTTGTTTAATGCATTTAAGCCATTGCAACCAATGCTGTAGGAAGGTAACAAGAACTTTGGATATGAAGAGTTATAGGGTGGTAAAAATGTCTGTGGAAGATGACTGGTTGGAGAAGGATAACCATGTAGGGATCCCATTGCTTCGGTGAAATACGGTCTGTTCAAGAACGGATACAATTCTCTGTGTTCTTGTGACAAATGTGGAGGTGAAACTGAAGACCCAGGGCTGCTGTGTGGACTGGAGCTTTTATAGCTTTGATCTGGACTGCCTCTTGATGAAGGGCTTGGTGTTGTGGATGGCTGAGTTGGAGAATGCACATAATAATTGTTTCTCTCAAATGTGTACCCAAGAGAAGGCTTTAAGTAGTCTTCATGTACTTGACTCTGGAATGGATAGACAACACGTGGAATTAAAGGTTTCTCTGGGCTACAGTTTTTACGTAAGTCCACTGTATCTTTTCCTGGAGAAACTGCAACAATATTGTTCAGAGGAAAATTCTTTGATTTTGGTTGGTGTGGTGTGTCTTTGAGAATCTCTTCCACACTGTGCTCCTTTTTAGGGGTGCTCTTTTTGATGCCCACTTTATTGGACATTTGATCCTCCGTGATAGAAAGACTTTGCTCTGCAGAAACAAAAACATGATTTAGTCTACATGTAATAGTAATTTGAGGAGATTTCTACAAGATAAGTGTCACCAATTAGTTATTTCACATTCTGCAACGATTCACATAACATACAAAAGTAATCATATTTTCAAATAAAGATATTAAAGAATAGTTCAATCAACAGTATTTTTCCTGAGAAGCAACTCAAGAAAAAGAGAGAGAGAAAAAAAAACAAACAAAACATGGTGACGTTAGGAAGATGTTCTGTATTCTGATTGAGAACATTCACTTTTTTTTTTTTTTTTTTTTTTTTAAAAGAGTGTTTTCCTGGCACTATAGTGGTCCTTTAAATTGTTTAAATCACAATAATAAAAAAAATATATAAAAAAGATGGAGATCCCTACTACCCAATACCAGCAGCAAATTGTGGGTTTGAGGTTTTTTTTTTATTTAAATTTGCTTACTTGAATCTTCATCGACTTAATTTGGAACACTCAAAAATAGAATACATTTTATACTCTACAGATCGAGCATCTCTGGAATTAAGTAGCATGGGACTGACATTCATTCGGATTGGAGCATAAATGAGAGAACTCCACCAAAATATTATATATTTTGGGTCTTCCTCAAGAGATAGATAGTATATATATATATATATATATATATATATATATCTATATCTATCTTGAGGAAGACCCAAACAGGTCGAAACGTCGATCAATGTGTTACAATATGTAACAAAATAAATAACTTTGAAATATTTAAAAAGACTGGAGAGTGCACCCTTTCTATTGAATATATATATATATTTTTTATCTCATGATAAAAAAAAAAGTACAATAATATGTTCAAACAGGTGAAAGTTATTTAGAAAAAAAAACACAAACAAAAAAACACATACAACAAAACCCCAGAGACCAAGAAACTGACAGTAAATGTGAGATGGGGAGATATGTCTGATAGAACAATAGATGTAAGCGGGCTTTCGTTTAATTTAAGAAAGGAAGTTAAGGTAGAAGTCTAGCGAACTTGCCTCAAACTTAAAGGAAAGAACACAGGTCTTTGGTTTATGTGGTGTCTGTTATCGTGTGAAAACATTTATCTTACTACTGAGAACAGGTACATTTTATCAAGTTTAAAAAAAGTCTACTGTGCTAAACTTTATTTTTTCAAAAGTCTTGGGGAGAGTCCTCATTGGGTAGTCCACTTACAGAAAGTAAAGCATCACTATGTCATTTTAAAACCTGCGGATTCTCTAACAAAAAATTTATTCTGATGAAATAGATACACCCATTTAATTAAGGGAATTATAATTAATAGTTTAGGCAGTGCCAACATTCTCAACATTCCATGTGACATAGGTACATAGCAGTCTACTTACGGAGATTTGTCAAAACATCATTGCACAGAGGATAATTAAGTCTCTTCGCAAAGTCCCGGGAGTACCACACTCGCAGTTCATGATCCGCTGGGATAGGCATAATGGTATAGAAATAAATATCCATGCCATTTTGACAGGCAGCCAGATTCTGCTTGTGAAGAGAGTGTGCTGGGTTGACATAGCGCATCCAGTTGCTTTTATCTTCATTGTACCCATCAATGTAGTGGTGAAACTCCCCATTTGAATAAATCTGTAGAAAACGTAACAAGGGCAGGGTTATTATTATTATTAGAATAGGAATAGAATGAAGCAATAGATTTTAATGAAAGATGAAATTAAATAGTTTGGATTTAAAAAAAAATAATAATATTTAGCATTTTGAGCAGGGTAAATCAGAAGCAATTAGAAATAACTAAAAGCATTAGAAACAAATCTTTTTCAATCACTTGTTTCTAGTGAAAGGTTTTGTTGCTAAAGGAATATGAAGCTTCTTAAAAAAAATGTATTTACTTCAACATGGAGAAAATGTGTTGTGCAGTTGAAAAAAAACCCCCCAAAAAAAACAGTCATAGCTTAGGCGTCTTCCAAGACTTGTAAAGGGAATATAAATCTAATAATTAAGAAAGAAAACCAAAACCAAGCAAAAAAAATCCCCCAAAGCATACAACCTGCTTCGTTTTAACAACCAGTGATATAACTGAAATACGTTTTTGCATTAAGCACCGATGCAAAATAAAGGTAATAATAAATCTCTTTACGAGGTCAAACTACAGCATTTCCCTCATCATCCCAATTCTTAATTGCACTCTCCAGAGTCCCCTCCTTCAGGACTCAAGGTAAAAATGAATCATATGAATACTTGGAATGCAGTCATATTGCAGAACAATGGGTGGAGAAAAGGTGAAGTCACCTACCATAGCAATGAGCAAAAGGTGGAGAAAGGCCAAAAGAGACAATCACTCTCAGCCAAACCCGTCACAAGACAAGTTCAGTCTTGTACAAATACACACCTACTACATACACATGTTAGTGTAAATTGTATAAACAAACAGCTTGTCTTGATCAAGAACAAGGGACATAAAACTGGTAATATACATACACATTATAAACACATAACCGATTTTAACAGGAGTGTGCTTCACCTACACTCCTATATGTACAGAAATTCTGTAACCTTCATGATGGGGATATAAAAAAAAAAAAAAAGGCAAAATTTGTCATTCTGACACGTATAGGGTTAATGGAGGCACAAAGCTCCTAACATTTCAGTGTAGCACATATATTACAAGGATCACAGAATATGCGTGAAAAGTGAACGTGACAAATGCAACTTGTCTAGCTGTTGCACCATTTTGAGACACTGAGCAAAAGACAACAATCACTTTCTTTTTTTTTTTTTTAAAGCAGCTTCCTGTAAATGTATAAAGGAGGAAGCACGACTGGCTCCTTCATCACATTGTGCACATAGTATTATACAATTTGTGTTGAAGAGAAGTCTGAAGAGTTGTGTTAGCCACGAGGTGTGTTGGTGTGTGTAGAGGGGTTTGTCCTTTGAGTCCCGAGACTTTCAGGAATACCAGGTGCATGTCACAAATTTTAGATCAGAAACTAGATGGTTACTAGATTCGCAGTGAGTTTTTGCATGTGGTTTAACCCTATAACTTCCAGGGCCGTAGTGGGGTTTCCAACTTCAAAGGGTTAATGAGAAAAGTGGTTCAATTTTGCGGTGGGGTCACATGTTTAAGAAGAAAGAAACTACCCCAAATCGTGAGATTTCCACGTACTTCAAACGCTGAGAGAATGTGCTGACTCACTGTACATTTACAAGAAATAATGTCACTTAAGGGGTTTGCTCAACCCCACACATCCTCTCGCTCGCTCTACATGAGCAAGACTAAGGGATCTTATTTGTAACCAGATGTTCCCAGCAATGCAAGCAAGCTCAGGATGCAAACTGTGTTAGATGGAAAAGGATTCACCACAGTTTCCTTTACCTGCTGTCTATATCTCATCACACTGTATCACAGAAAAGGAGAGGTGTTCATTCACGCTACAGCGATTTAGTGAATGCCACACAGAGGCAAAATACTTCTGAAGAATATATATTACTTGTATACCTATATTCTCTGCCACATATAGTAAAACTTAAGAATGTAGAAACATACAATATTATATATACACACATACATACAAAATAGAAATAACCACTATACATGTTCTTTCTATTTTATTTTAAAAATACTCACCCGCCAAAAGTAGTTTCTGTCTGCTTTCTCGGGAACGGTGTCAATTGTGTAACTTTCCCCAATATACGGGCCAAACCTTGTTCCTTTTGGAATATACTCTTTGCTAAAAACTCCGATCACCTTAAAAATAAAATAAAAAATGTTTATGGTTAATAGGAAAGGCAGTAATTGGGATATAAAAAAAAAATAAAAAATATTTATGACAGTAAACGGGTCATGTGAATTCAAATCATTTTTTCATTTTAAATACATACAGAGTAGGTAAAAAAGGAAACAAGTTCAAAGTAAGTAGGCTTATTAATTAATGTGGATGTATGCAATACAGGCTTGCTGTGATCCAGTATTGCAAGTACTTTCTACCAAGTTTTCCAAAACACAAGGGATCTTTGTAAAAGCATATTGAAATTCGTGAAATATTTGCCATTGGCACTTTGCACTTCTGGTCCAATAAGCCTGTTCTGAAAATGATCTGATCATCACTAAAATTGTTCAACAAGTACCTCCAAATTAAACAATCCACTATGTGGACTCAAGCAAAGTTCCACCAAATGATAAATTGCCAAACACTGCCTGTAACATCAAATCTGAAACGCCTTAAGACGCAATGTGATTAAACTGCTGTTGCTTTTGGCAAGGAGAATGAATTATGGATTTATAAATGTTACTATTCTTTAATGTACAATTATGTTCACCAGACTATCACTAAAGGGCTTCAAGTTAAACTGAAACAATCATGCAAACCACAAAGAAGAGTATTCAATGATTAATCCCCTTCTCAGACACCAGATTTTCCATCCAGAATCTTAGAATGTGATAGAAAGGGCATATTAAACTTCAACAAGTTAAAAAAGATGCAAAAATGCTCTTGCATGTTATCAGATTAAATTATATGCAAAAACGACCAACAGAGGGCGCTACAGACAGGCATATTTAAAATAAAACAAAATAGTCACGGCTTTGAACTCTGAAATTATCTTTCTAACCCGTGCAGCCTTATAGCAAAGATAAAAATTGTATATTATATATAAATATTAAATTATGCCAACGTAAAAAACAAATCTAAGTCTTCACTTATATATAAATGTTACTAGAACTAACAACAAATTAACCAAGGTGAAAACTGCAGACATCAATTCACATTTTCGATTTAAGTAGAAAAATAATGAAAACAGGGTAACAATCCGGGGAAATCGGGATTTATTGGAATCACAGAATGTTTCCGCAATCAAAAAGCATTAATCACGTAACCCTACATGACTAAGGCTTTTTGAGCGCCGAAACGTAATTTCACAGGGACTTTCTGCCTTCAAATAAATCCTTCCTATTTTGCCAGATTGCGTTGCCTGCTTCCATAATTTTTCTGCTAAATTCTAAGGGATTTGTGGTTCCCCTAAGCACCACCAGTAAGGAAAGGGCTAGTACTCCCTCCCTTAGGAGTTTCAATAATTTGTGGCAATGTATTTTGTGCATGTATTTGTATTCAGATGAACACAATTTACGTGAACTGTTACTGAACACCCCCTTAAACTTGTGACACAGCATGATACCATAACTATATTTCAGTTTTTACATGCAAAACTCATTACTCAACCTCCATAAAATGACACACGTAATAAAGTAAAGGATTAAACCGGAAATCCCACAATTTTAACAATTTGCTTTTTTGAAAAGGAAAAAATAAATATATAACTTAAAATACCAAATGATAATGAGGAGGTTTCATTATGAACAAAAGGGAGCATAATAATTATCCCAAAACTTGCTTACATATGTTGGATTTGAGAATACATAGTCTGCTTGCAAAGATCATTAGAAAGGGATAACGTAGCCATTGGACCAGTCCAAAGGTTCCAATAACTGATTGGTGGGTCAAGGCCTTTAGTATAAACAGTTCAGGAGAAGAGGCAGAGGGCTTTTAGCAAGTTCATACTGAAATCTTGCTTTTCAGAACCTACTCCATTCCTTTACAAGCATTGACCTTTGCCAAATTTGAATCAATCTTTGTCAT
Source organism: Pelobates cultripes (assembly GCA_933207985.1). Taxonomy (NCBI): domain Eukaryota; kingdom Metazoa; phylum Chordata; class Amphibia; order Anura; family Pelobatidae; genus Pelobates; species Pelobates cultripes. Next base: position 273,792,741 of record OW240913.1, read on the forward strand.
TCTGCTCGGTCGCAGAGTGCTGCCTGACAACCAGTGGCATCGGAGACAAAAAACAGTAACCTACCTTTTGCTTAAATATAAGCAATTTGTGAAAAATGATAAGGGGGTAATGGATGGGTAAAAGAAAAGGAGGATTGGTCTTTTAGTCGTGATGTGCCAAGGATTTTTTTTTTATATTCCTCAACTATAAAGAATACCAGGTTATGGAGTGAAGATCTTTCAACTTAAAGTACACAATGGGTCCAAGAAAAACCATGGTAAAAGATATCACACGTAGAATGTTAAAGAGATGCTATGTACTTATATTAGAATTTGACAATTATCTCTCATGTATCAAATGTAGCAACTGAGGTTCAAAGGGACATCATAAACTCTGTCCAATATATGCAATGGTATTCACACCTACATGCAGTTTGGTTTTATCTGAACAAATACTCTAGATACTGGGCATCTCAGACCTTTGTGACAAAGTTGATATGAGAACATGTTTAAAAATCCAGGTCAATAATCTACCTAGGCAGGCATTACTTCTGACATAGCAAAGGGACTATGAAGTCTTTATAAGTCCTGATATAGTGTACAAAACAGGGTCAAAAGTTACTTTGCTGGAAATTTGTGGAATGCAGTAGCAAAGGATAGTCTCCGAACACTATGCAGGTGAGTGCCTATGTAGTATACCTTGCAATAATGGCCATATAAAAATGTAAACAGCTTGTTGCTCACCCAGGTGTACCACAAAGCCCTTACAAAAAAAAATAAAAAAATGTACAGAATGTACACAGTTGAAAATTTAGAAGTTACAGGTTCAGGTATCTGATTGGATATGGGGATAGAAAAAAAAAAAAAAAAGACCAAGTCATAGAAAGATCAAGTGTCAATTCTTGCCATTCCTTTAGCAAAGAAAATAATGCTAAATATTATATACATTTTACAATTGTCAAATTAACGGAATTTTCAGAAAACTTTAGAACAGGACTCTTCTGCAATGAAAAAAATAAATCCATTTTTAAAAAGTTTCCCCTTAATGAGAGTTTTTCCCACAGTTTCATAATTTGTTTGTTTTTATTTATTTTTTTAAAACTACACTAAATATGGTCCAGCTACTCTTCAAGCAGACTTTTTGTACAATGAAATGTACCAAACCCTTTAATTCTTCACGATAATGCAATGCACAAGGATCAATATTTGGGAAAAAATCCAACATTTAATAAAATTAACTATTACCCCTTTAAAGCAGACTCACCTTTTTGCTGACAGAATCATATTTGAAAAGGAGATTTCTGGGCAGGGATGCCTGTGCCTGCTTGAGCTGAGTCCCATCCAAGGAGCTGTCCCATTGGTGATCCTTCACTATGTAGGTGCATTTCTCTTCAAACTCAGCCTCTGTCCAGAGCGTCATATCAGCTCCCTCCATGTCCATTTTCATGGTTTACCAAGTCCCCTCCAGTCAAGCAGTACCAAAAAAAATTACTATTTGTTGTGTGGCAGCCTGGAAAAGGGGGAGAGGGAAATGTTAAAAATAAAATATATATATTTATCTATAAACTAATTTGGTCTTCAGTGCTGTGGTTTCTTGGGAGACCAGTGAATTCTATAACACTTTAAACAGAAGCTACAATGTATACAAATAAAGCAAAAAATAAAAAAAAATTAACTTTTTTTTTTTTAAATAAAATCTAGACAGCTTACAAAATAGATAAAAATAACTAAAATGCCTCAAAAACATTGTGTTAACATGGATAAGAGTCCATTATTAAGAATGATCTACCTTGCAGTACCTCTTATCTTTAGAAGATAGTGAAGTTGTTTCTTGCATGCTCCAAACTCTGTCTAAGCATGTCTGAGGCTGAGCTGTATTACTGACACCTTCCAAGCAGTTCCTTCAAAGGGACAAAACAACCAAAGGAAGAGGAAGGAGCTGATGTCTGGATCTGAATGAGTCTAAAAATGGAATTTGCATGCATGCTACAAGGAGCGGAACTCAGCCTGACTCTTCCAAATGTGGAAGCCTGAACTTTCCCACCAGCTTCCAGCTCACAAACAACTTCCAAAACAACCTAACCCCTTCTCTGACGTCTTCTTTTTCATCCTGCCGAGGGCAGAGAATATAAAACCCTACATCCTGCCAGCATCCCTTTTAGCAACAATATCTTAGATCACGGGACAGGGTCTTTCCTGAACTCCTTCATCCCAAGCGAGCTCACTGAGTCACAGCACCGAAGGAGTAAAGGGTCATAAAAACGTGCATTCTATGAATAAGGAAAATCTGCACATAGTCATCCAAGTAAGCCCCCCTAATACCCAGCAATCCTGATATACATAGTAACAGAGAGATCTAGCCTGAGTTACATCCCCCTATAGATCACTAGCTGCTGTCAAAGAGCAGACCCATTTAAATCAGCAATTAACGGTAACGGATTGCTTATACCAAGAAATTTAATATCAGACAAAAAAAAATAATAATAATATGTAAACATAAAATATACAGAATTTAAACAGGCTCTAGTGCTCATCCGAACTTAAATATTCCGCGAATTCAGACAGTTAAAAAAAAAACAAAAAAAAAATTATACAAAGAAGGACTTCAAACATGAGTGGGGAATTAAAAAGAAACCGAACTCACCACAAGAGAACTTTTGAAGTTTAAAAGCAAACCAAGAGTACTGAATAAAAAAAAACAAACAAAAAAAAAAACCAACAACTAAATGATTGTAGCAGTGTTCATGTCAAGTAAGAGTAAAGCAAATATTAAAATAATAAGAAAAAAAAAATTATTATATATAATAAATCTCACCCTAGCAGATTCCACACAATTTTCACAATAGATAACCAACATTAGAGCGAAATCCTTCGAATCGCAGACACACACAAATCATTTCCTTTCCAGGAGGGAACTTCAGAGACTAAGAGACTCCACACCTTGAGCTCTCCTCTCCAACATGATCTCTCTCATACTGACAGACAGGTGCTGCACGCTCTGCCTATGCAGCCAAGAGACTGAACACTTTAAGACCGAGCTAAGCAAGCTCACTGACTTGTTCCTTTCTCTTCCTGTTTCAAATGCTAATAATAGGAAATCTGATTCACTCATTACAGCCACAAGGGGAGGAGCCAAGATCTACCTGGAAATCTTGCTCAGCCACAGCAAGAGACACTATTGCTGCCAAATGTTACTCAGATATATGCATTGCATGAGAAAGCAACTTTCATTAGCATACATAAAAACACGGGCTATATTTATCTATAGCTATAAATCTTTCTATACAAAGTAGATCCATCTATAGTTCGATAGTAAAGAGAAAAAAAAAACCCAAAAACCTTAATCCCTTGGGCTGTTTCAAATTAAAAATGATGTTTTTTAAAAAAAAAAAACCAAACAAAAAAAAGGTTGTGAAGATTCTATTTGTCAATACCACCGCCCCCTAGAGACAGCTCACACTGCCCGGGGTTAGAGGATTTCAGGAGGTCGATGTGAAATTGTCTGGCTATTGAAGAGCAGTAAAAGAGTTAATCAGGTGAGGCTGACTCAACATTTACACATCGAAACAATGCAATCAAACAGAAGGTGGCTCTAGTTACACGGAGAAAGAAAACCAAAAACAGTTTTGGAGATGTATATGTGTCGAAAGCTTGTCAGTCCCTATTAACAACTCAGCACAAGCACGCTAAAGGAGACAGAAACAAAACAGACAAATACTCCAAACAAACAGAGCAACTGGGGTTTTCTTAACCAATGTGAAATCGTTTTAAAAGAAGCACAAAACTTCGGGCAATGTTAGTTTGTCAATGTAGGTTACCAAATCAGCGTACAATTAAGGATTTAAACTTAAAACTAAAACGTGGGGCCGGTTTTTATTTTGGTGTTCCGAAGAGATAACTGCAGCTTTGGCTGCCTTAAAATATGGCAGTAAATCGATTTTACAGGCAGATAAACTTTAATTCAATAGTCTAATATGTAAAAATCCAGGGGGCATGTTTATACATTCACAGTATAGCATAGTAAGAAATTAATTTAATATGCACATTTTTGGAAAGTAAATCTTTTTTTTTTTTTTTTTTGCAGCAGTTTCTTACTCAGTAGTTCTGCATTTTTTCTTCTATTATTTTCTGCTATTTTTTATTGAAAGTGCATTTGTTATTGAGAAACATGCCACCTCCCAGGGAACTTTATTTAAAAAAAAAAAAAAAACCCCACAGACATAAAAATAAAAACTTCATTAAAAAAGGGTGACGTGTAATATTTTAAGTAGGTAGTTCTATATACAGCTAAAAATACTACACTGTTTTAGAACATATTTAAAAATATCAGAATATAAAGCAATTAGGTTTAACATGAGAATTTGCATTAGACAACACTTTCTATGGTGCTTGCTAAAAAAAAAAAAACACAAGCCAGTCAAAACAATTTAACCATATTTTGTCTTCATATCACAAATACTCAAAACCTCAATTACTTAATCAGCAGTTACTGATTGTTGCCAGTTGATGATTAGCAATTAATCCTCAAGAGGCCCCAATTCCATTCAAAATATCTCCCTCTCCATGGGCAGACAACTCATTCCATACAGGATATTTATGCATGCTATAACGGTTTGGTGGTTGGATGATCCAAGAACACATACTCACCCAGTGTTATAGGTTTTTCTGCTTATGGAATAGGGAATTAAGACAAGCACACACATATTATACATGGCCCACAGCATCAAAAGTGTTAAAAAGATATGAGTGTTTTTCTCCTTGCCCCTTTCAATTAATAGTTGTCGCCTTATCTCTTTTTAAATGTTGCAATGTTTACTGTTCAAAATCCAGGGTAGATTTAAAAATGGAGTGCAGTGGGGGCTGGGAGAGGCACTATGGGACTCAAACCACTGTGTCCTTGCTTATCACTTTTACTATCAAACTGCCTATTGTTTTCCAATGAGTCTCATTGCAGAAGGTGGAGAACAAAGTTAATATTGAATAGGTATCTTCCAAATCGGCTCAAGGAATAGAACTGTTGAAAGAACAGCAGCTCTGAGCCCTCTACCAACTTACTCCATTAAACCAAAATTAGATTTAAGAGTACAAGGGTGAGACACATAAGCAAAGGGGGGCCTTTTCCATCAATCCCCCAAAGCAACTCTTCTTGAAGAAAGATATTGTTCTTAGAAGAGATAATCCTACAATGGAGAGTCCATTAGGGGTATTAGGAGGTTGGCAGAAGCTGTGATCTGCAAGAAGGCCCCTGTGCGGACAATAGACAATTAAAGCTGATAAATCTGCACTTCTTGTTGTTCTAATTCCTCATAATTGTATGCTGCTGTCTTGCCTCACGAGATGAAGCATGTTTCGTATAATCTCTCCCAGTACATGACCTACTTCCTGACATGATCTTTTCAGGACCTGTCTTCTCACCCATCTGGACCTTTGCCTAACGCTTCTGTCCCTCCGATGCCCACCCCAGCATGTAAAGACAAAAAAAAAAAGCAACGAGTGCCAGGACAAACGCAAGACACCTCCAGATCAATACTCCGCAGCACCAGACAAAAACTGTACACTAATCTGCAATAACAGCTAATCACGGTCAATTTGGCTCACCAGTGATTAAACTGTACTTTTCATTAAGGCGCAAGGAACAAGGCAGACACAGACGCACAACAGACTAGGAAGCATTTGAATGGGATTTAACACTACAATGCACAAGGCTACCTACACTCAAGCGCATTTTAAAAGGGAATAGCATGCATGAATATCAAAACATTAACTAGCAGCCAACCTCTTTAGTTAAGAGAATATTTTCTGTACAGTTCACAGACTTGCTTTTTTTATTACACAAAAAAAAAACAACCCCCATTAAATTCCAAACTTTCGAACAGAATCGAGGAGTTGGGAACTTTAAAAATAAGTGACAAAATACTATTCTAGAACCATAACAATCAGAACGCATATAATACAAAAACTACAAAACTTCTAGATACATTGAGTAAAACAAATTAACCCCCTCAATTCCAAGCTGAAAAAAAAAATTATATATGCAAGATATTTTCTTAAATTGTGATTGTAAGAAGTATGAACACAACAATAAGCTGATAGAACAATGTAAACTGATTCACATCTCTTCCAGCACAGTATATACTCAAAAGTGACCTACAGCCACAGTAAACAAGTTTTGCATACTCCCTCAAGGTATGCCACATCAATCTTTGCCACAGAGGATTTTTTAAGTTGTTAGTAATATATCTCAGATAACTCACTTTTATTTGTGATAAAGAAGCAAGCAGCCCAACAGGAGCTTAACTGATAAAACAGTGTCAGAGTGAAACCATTTGTCAAATAATAAGCCAAGTTGAAACATGGGCCGCAGAAAATAGATGGATCTGGTACAATACATTAACCGACAGAAATAACTGAGAAGTAAACATTTTGTACTCTGCAGTAACGAAAAGTATTAGGAGCTCTACACCACAGCATCTTGTAGGAAACCAAACCCCCCCCCCCCACAAACTCTTTAATTTGTAGCTGGGGTAACTGAATTAAACACCAATAAACACACTTTACACCTGGATATTTACAACTTGCCAGAGGGGGCAAAAACACTGGCACACACGATATAGTCTAACAAAAAAAAAAAACCAAAACAACTTATGATAAAGAAAAAAAAAAAAATACTATAATATATATATTTATATATATATATATACACACACACACACACACATACGGTTATATATAAAACATACTAAAATATATTTAAAAAAAAAAAAGAAAAAAAGAAAAAGCCTGTAAATTAAATACAGAAGTAGTTAAAAATGAGATTGTACCTGGAGATATTCCAATACAGCAGATCGCCAGTGTACAGAAGAGCATTCCACGATTTTAGTCCATGTGTAGTGTCTGTGTCTGCTCCATTCACAGCCTGCTATGCATATACACACTCTCACTGGTTCTTTAAATCTAACCTTCCCTCAGACTGTACTAAGGATTTTAAAGTTTGCCTCCTTCTCCCTCCCCTTGTATCAACTCCACCCCATTTAGTAATTAGGCTTAACAAGAGCAATTAACAAAACAAACTCTTTTGGCCAGCCGGCCAGATAATTCTCATTGCCAAATTGTTTTAAGATGTGCAACAGTTTGTATAGACTGAGTGAAATCAGAAGGGAGAAAAAAAAAAAAAAAAAGACTGTACAATAGCAATCCTGCTTTATATGAATTTAAAGCCACATGTCTTGTTTGTCTAAAAGTGAGTGATCAATGGCTTTCTGGGGAAAATCACCAACTAGTAATTATCACCGTGTATTGGACTGATTTTAAATATCAAACAGAGATTTGAGAGGCTGTATTACACATTTTAGATTATATTCGTGTGCTACACTTAAAGAGATTACCAAGTTTACTGTAAACAGCAACAGAGTTGATCATATAAGATTAATCACACAAGCAAATGTAATTATAGAATACTTAAAAACGTATTTATAACTTTCATCCTATATACAAAGGGGCGTTAGAACGTTCAGGAGATATGGCTTACATTTTTTTTAAAAATGTATTATAACTTGTATGCACACATCGGGGGCACAGCTAAAATAACCCACACTTTTACCCAATATACGAGAAAATTAAAAGAGTATGAATTGAAGTGATCAGATTTGCAAATTTTATTGAGTAAAAGAAAAACATAATTTGTGGACAAATGTAGAAGAATACATTTTAAGTGTTAGATTATATTTTGAGATAAAAAAAAAAATTATGATAAGTCATGTACAATATAACCTAATAAACCCAATATTATAATAGGGAGTTTCGGAACTCATATTACATGAACAAGTTATGTAAGTATGCTCTTTTATTTAACTATCCGTTTATCCAGAATTGTATGTAGGTCAGCCAGATCTAATTTTCCCAGAATGCACAAGGAAAATGGATTTTGCTGGGCAGCATTGCAAATCCAAGCCGTCTTACTGGATGAACTTTATGGGAGTTGAAGATTCTATATTTTATAAATGCAAGAATGTTTCTTTATGATCCGGAATAAACAATTATATTAAAAATCTTTTATATATATGGCCAGTCACGTTTAACCCTTTACACGCCAGAGCAGCTTTCACTGGTGTTTACTCAGCATGGGGATAGTTTTGAGCATTTTACTATATTTGACATTGTATATTAAAAGAAATAACCAAAAACAAACACAGCTTCCCGCCTCAAACTGTGCACTGATCGTTTCAACACATTCCTTTGCTGCTGCAAGCAATCTTTTTCAAAAACTCAAGAAGATATTGAATATAGTCCCTGAGCAAGATATCAGAAGCCATCATAAATGGCTACATTTGTTCTTGTTCATGAATGAAGCCGGTTGTGGTGGCAGCACAGACTATCTGTAAACCAAGAGAGTTCGTAAAAAGGTGGGGAAGTCTTAATTCATGGCCAGTACAATTACTTGTACTGGTCGTTCCTCTCTGCTGTGATAGAGCAGAAGTGTGAGTATATTGTTGCATCTATAAATGAAACAATGCAATAAGACAGGGAGAGTGGCCTTTTTTTTGCATTATAAACCATGCAGAGAGCACAGCTTGCTATTATGATTCTAGGGATTCTTTAAATAATGCAAATCTATGCAGTCATGGAACATTTGCATACATGAAACAATAGCATACAAATTAAGAGACACAAAAATTTAAATAATATCGGGAAAATGCAACCTAAACCAGGCTTGCGTACTAAATGATCATTTTGACGATGGAAATTAAGTAAATACATAAATAAGCAAATGCAGCCATTTGTGTAAAAATTGCAAGGCTCCAATGACCTTCTTAGAATATGCCGTTTTTCCTGCTTTTTCACCATGCCCGGTTTAATATGACAATGTATACATAAAGTTAGGCCCACCCAGTTCTTCACAATCTGTAAGAAAAGACTTGCAGTTGTTGTTTTGTGAAGGACAGACAACCCAATGAACTTGTTGAGCTGAATGTTAAAGACATTAACATAGCCTAAATGACTCAATATTAGTGCAGTGTTTCATCGCATTGAGATGTGGTGTGGTGGAATGGTGTGAATGGAACGAATCCCTTCACCAAACATTTAGGGGAAAGCCCCCCCCATTCATTTAAATGCCCATGATTTTGGAATGACAAGTTTGTTGAGCAGGTGATGGCATGCTTTAGACCATCTTGTGTAGCTTTAATGGTTGGAAGCCCATCTCACAAGAAAGACATGCCCATTTGTCTTTTAGCATTTGTGGTGGGTGGGTGGGGGGGGGAGAATTATAATTTTTTTCTTTTTAATAATATCTGGAACAATGTTGCATAAAAGAGCCAAGGTACCAACAAGTAAATCTCACTTGGTCGATGCAAATGAAACCGCTGTAAAGGCACAGAAATGTCATCCTACTTGATGTAAATTGGTCACTTAAAAGTCTAGAACAAGATGGATACCAAGCAACCAGGGATTCTAGTCATTATTTCTATTATTTAACAAATTTCAAAGACCCCCCACCAAAAAACAAGTTGAGAATGGATGAGTGTAAAAATCACAGCCATGAAACAAAACTCTAATTTAGAAAACAAATATTCATAAGGCTGTTTTCTATTAAAAAACATATAGAAATGCTGGCCAACTTTCAGTGTTTACCTTTTGTTTTTAAACTGCTTGTTTAGCTGCTCCCATTACCTTTCACTGTATTCCCCAATTTGTCTGTGCTCTTGGCATCTCAGTCTCCCATTCCACTTGTGAGCAAATGAATGACGGGTTGACACTGCTGTGCCACCTGTTGGCATTCCTACCATAGCTTGTAAGGTAATTTCATCTGTACTAAAAACACAGTTCCAGTAGAGGCGTGAGAAATAGCATGAAGTTTAACAATTCTAAAGATAAAATCTACTCTAATTTAAGTGGATTACGTTAATGCGTGTGCCCTACTCCCCATGATCTCCAGTTTACCATCAGGACTTTTGTTGGTGTTTGTTTTGTGTAATGTGCTAGTGAGCAATAAAGTCAGTTCAATGTGTTTAACGTTGGTGAAGTATACATTATGGATCACACATTTAATCATAAAGTATTACTTTAATATCATGGCGTACAGTTCGTATTAGACTGAATTAGGAAGGATCCATTATCATGCTTCATTTGTTTTACTTTGATAATGCCAATTGCATAACAATATGGGTAGTTGTCACATTCATTTGTATGAACACACAAAAAGAGACAGCACCCAAGTTTAGAGTCTATAATGTAGAAATATAAATTTGCCAGTGTAACACCTATGTGTTGGCTTTTCTCCATAATGGAAAGCCCAGGTAACAAAATTGGATTGGATTTTACTTTACATGTGTATGCACAGACTGGCTTCAAATTGAGAAGGTATCTGATGAGCCTCTCCAGTTTAAAAAACATGTTATACATCTTAAGGATGCTAACCCCATCAATAACCTTTGGCTGTACTTTTGCAGAATATAGAATTGAAATGAAAGTATCTGCTCAGATAAAATATTGGGCACATAAGATAGGGCAATTTGTCACAGCTCATATTAACCTCTGATGAGGCGTTTTTGAAAATTTAGAACAAAGTTTTCAAAATGGAGAAAGCTCATTCCACTGGTACCCATGTGGACATATAAGTTTTAGATCCGAATTGCTTTTTACATATTGCGTTTCTAAAAAGTGTTTCTATTCGTAGAACAATAATACATGGCCATTTAGATACAACATTTTCAACTATGTTGTATGGTAAAAAAAGAAGCAATCTTTTTCATTAGTTTTACACATTAGCAGTTCCCAAATTCATAACGGATTACTCTTAATTTTATGCCCCGCTGAAAAGAAATCTACTCCAATAAAGAGTTTCAAAAGTCTTCCAGGATGTTCTGATAACAGAATATTGATGCTTGATGTTTGTTGTGTCTATATTTTTCTTTTTTGCAAATGGAGATTATTTCTCAATGCTATTATACTGGTCTGTGTGTCTGTTGTTCGTTTGACTATGCAAATGATCGTGTTTCCCCTTAATTTGAAGCTAACCACTGTCAAACACACACAATTAACTTGAATAGGCATACGCTCCTCTATTCTACTCCAATTTAGCCATACAAGCGTGTGCACACAGACACACTTGAATGCAAACTTCGGCACATGGCCATTATGGAGTTTCAATTAAAGAAACACCTCTATTAATCTTTTCAATTAAGTGAATGCACCACATGACACAAGCCAAAGCAACAAGCCCATATGCTGTGCTCCAAATCATCCAAATATTAAAGCCCCTTTAATTGATTTATCTAAAGAACATTCAGCAGATTCAAATTGGCAGCGAGCCAGTAAGTCCCAGGAGAACTTGACAGAATAGTGGATTTGAAGTTATTCTTTTACTCCTAGATTTATAAATAAATCTAACCCTCAATTTTAATTTTTTTCCCTAAAGAAAAAAATAAAGAAGCAGTTACATTACCTATATCAAATACGGTTGCAAACGCACTTCCTGAATTTTCTCAAACAGAAAAAAAAAATATTCCAGTATCTGTACAATTTTTCATCATCGCTCATTTGAAAGTAGCATATATATATATTTTGCAAGTCAAGTCTGTAAATATTTCCGATTTATGCTCACCGAAGAGCTGTGTGCAGTCTGGAGGAAAACCCTCCTTATCCCAGCTGTAGTTAAGAGAGTCACTGTGTTATGGAGAGCATAACACACAAGAGTGCATTTTTCCAGCAGAAATATTTAGCTTGGCTGCTAGCCAGAGAATGCTGGAAGAATAGACTGAATTAGGGGATTTACCTTCCACGTGCTTGGCACGCGTCATTAGAGACTCTCAGGCAGAGAGACTGAGTGGAGAAAGAGTTCTAGCCTGCCAAAACATTATTATGCAGGTGGCACAATGTAGCGGACTGTCTCTAAAGACTGACAAACACTCTGAATTATATCAGTCTCTATACATATTTTTATACACACACACTGAATGTTTGTATTAAATTGTAAGGTGCCACTAAAAATTACTATATTATATATATATATATTTTTATATATTAAGGGCTATGTAATATTTTTTCTGTTTGAGAAAATTCAGGAACTGTGTTTGCAACAGTATTCTAACCGTTACTTTCTAGAGCAGGGGTAGGCAACGTTTGGCTCTTCAGATCTTATGGACTACATCTCCCATAATGGTCTCACAGCTATAATGCTGGCAGTGCATCAGGGGAGATGCAGTCCACAACATCTGTTGTGCCAAAGGTTGCCTACACCTGCTCTAGGCTAATCGAACCAACACAGCGTGTGATCAAATATAGGGCATATTAAATCGGCTGTACATATGCCGTTTAGCTAACCAGAGCCCAGATATTAGTTTACGGTGTTTGTTCTGCTCAGTATTTTAGCATGATTTAGGTCACAGAAGATGTGATGCAGCTTGTCTTATGTTATGAATAGGTCTATTCATGTATATTTAAAATTGCAGGGTTTAGCTTGGGAGAGTTAATGGAAATTCTTGCATAGGTAGTTCCATCTTTCTGGCTATGTTAGTGGAGGTTGAGCCCTGCAGTCCCCATTCAAAAAACAGTTTGACTCTTTACAATAGAAGGGGGCATGTTTGACACCATAACCACTAAAATAACCTGTAGCAGTTATAATGCCTAGAGTTTTTCTGCAGTTATAAGCAATAGAATAAAATGGAGATGGACACGGCAGCTCTTTTCTTATCATAGGGCACTTATCACAGTATGCCAAAAAAAAAAAATTGTTTAGCATACCCTCTGCACCTCCACCAATTTATTTATAGTTGTATCACAAAAGACATTGTATGGGGGTATGGTATGCAACTTTTTGGATTCTCCCCCTCCCCCTTTTTTCAGGGATCACCAGGATATGTGCCTCATATTTCCATTATTAGGCGTGCCACCACATGGTCAAGTTTTGTTTTAACAAGCCCATACAAAATAATCATACAAGCACTGGAGAATGTACTGATTCCACAAACATCTGAGTATCAAATGTAAGAGCTTAATATAAACATCAATGGAAAAATATTATCTAGAAGTAGTGGTATGCATTGGATTTGGAGATAAAGGGGTGTGATCAGCACACAGTCACATATTTCAAGACATAGGCCCTTGTCACCTCTTGTATTTGTCAACTACTTGTTATAGATCTCGATTGTTTAATATGATTAATGTTTGTTGGTACTAAATTAATGCAGATAAATATTAAATTTGTATTTTCACCTTACAAGAAGTGCCCATTTTCTTTTATATATACACATGGGGCTTCTATTCTGGACCCGGAAAGACTAATGAATAAATGTGTATTCCCAAAATATAAGTTATGGTAAAACTTTTTTTCCCCCCATTTAATATATATGATCAATGATATGACAAAATCTGCTTATCTTTTCTGCAAACTACGTAAACTCACAATAGACAAAGAGGGACAATTTCATTTTAGGGGTGTGACTGGGTATGTGGCCAGGGGCGAGCCTGTTCTGAGAAATTTTAGATGGCTTACGGAATTTATATTGTTATATTTTTTTATATAGGGCCAGAAAATTCAGTAGCGCTGTACAATGGGTGGACTAACAGATACTTAATTGTAACCAGACAAATGGACGCACAGGAACAGAGGGGTTGAAGGCCCTGCTCAATAAGCTTACATGCTAGAGCGACTAAAGTGTAATTTAGAACAACAATGTTTAACACAGACTGATTTCTAAACACATTTATTGTAGTTTAAAGACATTACCGTGAGTATTATGGCTGTGAAACTCTTTTGTACACTCTGACAACAACAATATGCAGCTCCTAGAAAAGAGGCATTTGGGTTCAAAACACCATAAATAGGGACTATGAAATTAGGTCTCAAAGTAGCCAAATGGTGAAAGCTTATGTTACAAATGCCACCAGTGAGCTCCTGCACAGTAGAGGTAAATATCATTATTGGTCAATCAGCTCTCTAATGAGTGGGGCATGTTCACACCCCATTAGGATACATAAAGACATTTACACCCCATTAAGCAAGGTAAAAGGTATACTTTCACCCGGTCTGACAGTTTGCAACAGTTTCACTACTGTGAAAAAATTTACAGTCAAATTTTTTTTTTTAATTCACTCACAGTTACAAAATCCCTCTTGGTGCTAAAACTACGAATTCAGAAAGACAATTTGCATTGCTTCCTCAAAACATGCACAATAAACAACGCGCCAGAGTATGCCAATTTTCAGGATCTTTGTATTTTATGAACTTTGAAAATAGTTAATCTATTTCCCACCTCTGACAAGCGAATTTTAAAAACGGTCTTTATAACATGGAGAGATTCTACACTTCTAATTAAAATGTTAAAGGCAGTGATTGTTGGTTTGTTTGAACACATTCAAAAGGTGTGATACACAGAGTAGAAGCCCATTAGTGTTGAAAGACTGCAAATAAACAATTCATTACTAAATGGCTACCAACTAAACTGTATTTCAAGTATCTAGCCTCCACTGTGATATAACATTTCAGTAGTAAGAGGAAAATGGTCAACTGACAATATTTTACAAATGTAAGAAGATGAAAATCCTATCGGATGTTCGTAGAGTTCTAAAGCATAAGCCATTTTAAGGAAAGTGTTTTTTTCCTTGGCTGCCAGGTAGCCCATTTTTCTTGTTCATAGGAAATTTAAATTTTATATTGCTTGTGAGAACCTTGTATTTGTGTGACTGGATGTCTGCAGCTCTTTATGTAGGATAAACCCCCCCCTCCCCCCCCAAAAGTCTAGTTTTTCTGTATTGCGTGTATAATACACAAACGCATATATACAGACACCGTAAATACCTGCGGTTTTTGCTACCGCCGTCTGGATCTAGATCTTGTGATGCACCCAATATGAAACACTAGTTAAAGTCTAAACCATTCACTGGATCAATAGCTTTTAATACATCAGCAGTTGTTTCACCCATTAAATCACGATCACAGATGGTCATAGACTAGATCAGAGATGTTTGTTTTTTTTTAAAAAGGTCAGTAATGCTTAATTTTATACTTATTCAAGCATTTTTCTTGGCATACCGCTACATTTTGAAGACGTAACAAGGGCTTCAGGAGATAAAGGAACAACATAACAACTGACCAATTCAAAGCTGTATTCTGAGAGTATAAAGCGCAAAATACCCAACTATGAACCTAAAGGTTAAGTTAAACTGGCTATGATAAATTTGCCACTGCGAAGACAACCAAAGGCGCATACTGTGTAAACAAATGCTTCAGCCCCTGTGAGGGCGACGACTAGATATATTGCAATTCAGTTTGATACACTAAACCAATGCCTAAGTCCCTGCGTGGGCAATCACGTGCTTAAATACAGACCAGTCTGATTCATGCATTTATGTTATGAAACCAATAAAAATATTCAAAACAAAGCTGTATTCTGCTTAGCATCATGGTTTTCTAAAGCAGAATCAGAATTCAGGCCAAAATTCTAATCCAAGTCACTAAATATAAAATATATGGGAAATTCTTGAGAGCTTATATAAATAAATAAATAAATAAAAATACAGTTTTTAAAATGTTGACCTTTTAATACTCAAGCAGCTGTGAACTACAACTTTCCTGCCTGGCTGAGCTCTATGCAGGTTTTAGGGCACAGTTGTTGGATCTGTTGTGCACTAAACTCCCTGTCCTCAACAGATCTTCTGTAACTGCCTTAAAAAGAAAATATTTCAGATTGCGATTTACAATTCTGATGAGCCTATTTCACACAGCACACAAGCTGAGCAGCACTGCAGCTTTAACAGGGTAACCACTAAACGTAAAAAAAAAAAAAAAAAATATATGTCTTTGCAACTAGCTCATAACTGCTATTCAAGGTTGGAGAGACATTGCAACGGTTGTAGTTTACAGACAAAGCAATGAAAGCTAATGTAACGCTATACAAGAGTCGAGTGAACCGAGTTTATTAATGTAATTTGGCAAAATGGACCTTGAACCTTTAATAACCTTAAGGACCAAACTTCTGGAATAAAAGGGAATCATGACATGTCACACATGTCATGTGTCCTTAAGGGGTTAAACCAAAAATATGAATGACACAGGACATTTCATAAATCAAATGCATTTACAGTTTTTGTTCCTTTAAAAAGGACGTTAAACCGTTGGTTAAATTGAAGGGGGATTTTTCAAAGAGTCACTGTATGACAGTCTGGAGATTAGGCAAAATGATTTCACAACCTGGATATTTATAGATTCTTCAATGCAAAACAAGACTGAATTGTTGCAGTTGGTGATTGTATCAAAGGAAATTTGCAGTTAGAGCATATATGACTACGAGGGTCACATGTGGGAATGTCTAGCTGCAGTCTCACCCAGTATAACATCTAGTTATATATAATCAAGAAAAGATGGAATAGCGGTAAAGACTAAAGTGACTAGATCAGTATTACAAGAATTAAGGCGGCATCATGGTATGCTGCAGGTCTGCTGTTTGAGCAGGGTACCTGCCATGGGCGTCCGATGCTTTTCAGGGTTCGGTGGTTGTGAACCACATGTGCTTACATCTTCCCATGTGTAGGAGAGCACCACGCTGTAAGAATGAGCTGGGGGCCCTTCAAAGGTCTCCCTCAGGATCCTATAGTGTTAAGGGAGGTGCTGGAATGCTGGTGTGCCAAGAGGGTGATAGATTTGTAGTCTGAACTGCATTATAAGTGAAAAGTAAAAAAGCAAATTATATAAGATTAGGCTTCAATATATGAAACTTTATTCAGATTCTCCTTGGCACACAACAAAAGTATGGTCATTTTTTGTGTTAGCTTACGACATTCAATAGACTCCTTGTCTAAATAGAGACAGAGTATAGAGCTAACGGTTTGTTGATTTAATTAGCTGTATTTCTAGTAACAGTATCAGTGCCTTAGATTATAATACCCTGCCCACTCTTCTAGGGTTTATGGATGAGTAGCTGGCATTCAAGTGATGGGCATCCATATGGCACTGCAGATAAATGGTGTCAAAACAAAGACCCAAACCGAGCAGTATGGCACGCTTGCCGTTTGTTAAGCTGATGGGACAAGCTTGGAATAGCCATAACAATATTCAGAGACCACACACGATGACGAGGTAGGCCAGGGTTTATTACCCTCCATCCATTAAAATCTATATCCTGGTTACCCTTATAATCATTATAGCAAACTGGGCTCTTTAGGACTTGTAAGCTATGATACAGTGTTAATTATATCATGCATACAAAGTTTCATTATCGTGGTCTAGTCTTAGCTATTTCTAACAGGTATCAGAGGTTTGGATATTTAAATATCAATTTCCTTTCAGATCGTATTTACAAACAGGAAAAAAAAAATTAAGACAAATAAAGAACATTTAAAAAAAAAAAAAAAAAGAATTATTTTGTGTAGAAGGGAAATCATGATGCTATAACCCAAAAGTGAGGCTAATATGAATAATATTTATTTAGGAATCGCAATGTGGTTGTAGAGCTTAAAATAAAATTGGTTAAAAAAAATATAGGCATTAGACACAGAAAATCTCTGGTTCAGTGCAAAAGGCAGAAAACGTTACTTTTAAAAAACAAAACAAAAAAAACCGTATGTATTAAATGATATACACTCACTCAAAATAAACTATGTGCTATTACTTATAATTATCAGTATCAAAATAATTTCTAAGTGATCTTGTAATAGTTTCCTTAAAGCAGAATAACAAAATGTTAACGATATACTATAATATTTCTTGTGTATTAAGGAAGTTTATAGAACATATATATTAATTTAGATGTTCAATAAACTTCCTTAATACACAAGAAATATTATAGTATATCGTTAACATTTTGTTATTCTGCTTTAAGGAAACTCTATTTATTTATTTTTTTGCAGAAATACTTTGCAGGGGATTCTCAAAAACCATAGGAAAAATATATATAAAAAAAGTGTGGCCCGCTCAGAGAAGCATCACATTCTTTACAAACCATACTTCATTAAAAATCTTATTTGCCTCTTAATCTCGAACGTTCGAAGAATCCCCTAACCCACCTCCCACTCCTCATTTCATAGTATCAAGATATAGCTTTTGACCAGACAGGATGATGAATTAAATGTATGACAGTTATGACAGGTGAGGAGCGTTTGGTTGGGGCTTACACAGCAGGGATAATACAAAGCCCCCATTTAAAAACAAAAACCATTACCCAATGCAGAGGCCATTAATGACAAAACCACAGAATCGCTCTTTATTTGCCCTGCTAAATGAGGGGCTAGCTGATACCACAGACAAAGCCTTTGTTAGCATGGATGCAGTTTCCAAACCAAGCCTGCCTCACAAGCAACTAATTTTAAAAAAGGCTGCTTGCTCGCTCAGCTTTGACATGTATGCTTCTGTGCACTCTTGAACACAGGATCTTCCATAAAAACTCTGCATTAAAAATCCAGCTACAAGTTTACAGCAGGGCTAAGTGGAATTATAGCCTATAACTCTGAAAAATCTATCTGCAGGGATCCAGCTAAGCCACAAGGAGACAAGTCCAGCATTACAAATCCAAGGAATTTTGGAAGTCAATCCATTAGGATTAATAAACAGGTCTTAGATTTTGGAAACCGTAGCATAAAATAAGGGAGCACCATCTCACAATCTATAGACTATATTAATTGGGAATAAGCTGATTCCAAACAAAAAATATTTTTAGTTACTTTTATTTACATTTTAAATAAGCGGACAGGTTATATCGATTGTCAATACTATAGTTTTGGTTTAAGGTGCTCAATGGATCAAGTATTATAGGTGATTACTAGAATAAAATAACTGGTTACTTGTGGGACTGTTGAGATACAGCTTATAATCATCACTTTAAAGTGGTACAGTTTAAACTGCAGACAGAGCTTCTAAAATTGGGACTTCTGTTTTTTTTTTTTTTTTTATGAATGTAATTAGATTACCTCCTAAATAAATATTTAAATATTTGTAGCACTGGATACTTACATTAGTGGTCAAAAATAAATAAATTGTAGAATGCAATATGCAAATTTACCTTTTACCAAGTTCCTACCTTACACTTTTGTCACCCAGGGAGGGGGAAATAATTCTGAAAGTGAAACCCTACCACTTTTTTTTATACAGATACTATATACATCCTGATTTGGCAGACATTTCACAATGTTCCAAAGCAATTTGCCTTCTATTAGCAAATCTGTACAGAGAAAGATTTCTGTTTTTCATAACCAAAAAAAGGCAAATGCATATTCTGCTCCCGCTCAATGGTGCCATTATTTTTTTTCCCACGTGAATACAACAAAAAAAAAAAGTCTCAAGTGGTTCTCTATAGAGTATGAGGTTATTGCAAGTATGTACCTCATTATTTGAAGATTTCCTGATGAGTGTTTTATCACTACCTCTTGAAAATTTGCAGGTTGAGGTTGAATCCATGGTGCAAATTTATTAAGTTAAAAAAAAAAAAAAAGCCTGTACCTAGAAACATAGAATGTGATGGCAGATAAGAACCATTCGGCCCATCTAGTCTGCCCAATTTTCCAAATATTGTCATTAGTCCCTGGCCATATTTTATAGCTAGGATAGCTATATGCCTATCCCACACATGCTTAAACTCCTTCCCTGTGTTAACCTCTACCACTTTAGCTTGAAGGTGATTCCATGCATCCACTACCCTCTCAGTAAAGTAATACTTTCTGATATTTTTAAACCTTTGCCCCTCTAATTTAAGACTATGTCCTTTTGTTGTGGTAGTTGAACCCCTTCCCAACCAAGGACGTATTAGGTACGTCCGACAAAAAACGGTCCTTAAGGACCGTTGACATACCCTATACGTCCGCGGGTAATTGGAGCGCAGGAAGCGATCATGATCACTTCTAGCAGCTCTAATGGTATTGCAGTGATGCCTCAATGTTGAGTCATCGCTGCAATACCCTCCTCACTGCCACGGCAAATAGGAGCCCTGGACTTACCTGGACCGGCGATCCGCTGAGATTATGGTCGGGGGTGACTGCCAGAGACCCCAGAAGTCCCCGTGCAGCAGCTCCGGCCACACCGGCCCTCCTGGGCCATGTGATCACCATGATCAGATTGCCGCAATAGGAGTCTAGGAGCTGCCAGCAGGGGAACTGTGAGCTGTCAGACAGTCCCCCAGGCTGCTAAAAAGTAAAAACAAATTAAATAAATATATTATACATATATATGTATATTATAAAATAATTAAAGCATTTTATAATATATTATATATATATATATATATATCTCAAAATACACACTGATAATGAAACCATATATGCATTATATATGTATAATATATTATACATATATAGGAAATAAAAGTGTGTGTGTACGTACATATATATACACACACACACACACACACACTATGTGTGTGTATATATAATTAAATAACATTTATAAAAAACAAAAACGCTAAATTTGGCTAGCATTTGTGACTAAGTGGCTAATACAAAAGACTGGAAATACCCCATTTGGAATACCATGGGTTTTCAATCTGCAAACATGGAAAATCCCTACATTTGACCCCTGTAAGTTTGCAAAAACCCATAAAACCTGTACATTGGGGGCACTGTTGTACCCAGGAGATGTTGCTGAACACATATTGGGGTGTTCTTCGTCAGTAACACATAACAGGAACTGAGAATCCATGCCTAAAGTACAATGTGAGAGAAAAATAACAAAAAATTACTACCCAAAAGTTTGAAAATGACTGGTGGTAGAATTAGTCCATGGAAAGTGTTAAAATACCACCATTTGAAATATCCTAGGGCAGGCCTAGGCCACCTTCGGCACTCCAGATGTTTTGGACTACACCTCCCATGATGCTTTGGAGATGTAGTCCACAACATCTGGAGTGCCGATGGTTGCCTATCCCTGCCCTAGGGTATCTGCTTTTCAAAAATATATGGTTTGATGGGGGTAAATTACATTGGCTGGCTTCAAAAATGTCCTAAATAGGACATGGTGTATGATGACCAGCTGAGAAAATTCCAAGTTGGAAAACTGGAATGCACACCTTCCAAGTAAGGTCTTTTAGCCCCCAGAGAACCCGACACACCTATATATGGGTGGTATCACTGTACTCCGGAGATTTTGCTGAACACATATTGGGGTATACATGTGAAGGGTCATTCAGGGATTCCTTACAATGTACGTTCATTTTGAAAAAAAAAAAAAATGGTTTGGAAATAGCAAAGTGCTACTTGTACTTATAGCCCTATAACTTTAAAAAAAAAAAAAAGCTAAGAACGTGTTATCATTGGGTATTTCTAAACTCTGGACAAAATTTAGAAACTATTTAGCACGGGTGTGTTTTGGCGGTTGTAGATGCGCAACAGATTTTAGGGGTCACAGTTAGAAATGGTGTGTTTAGTAAAAAAAAAAAATTCAACATATTTTATAATTTTTTTTTTTTGTAAATTATAAGATATGATGAAAATAATGGTATCTTTACAATTTAATGACGAGAAAACACAAATACCGCAGAAATGTATAGAGTCCTGGTCCTTAACGGTAAGAAAATTGAAAAACATTCTGCTCACTAAGGGGTTAAATATAGTCTCCTCCTTTATGGTGTTGATTCCCTTTATGTATTTAAATGTTTCTATCATATCCCCCTGTCTCGTCTTTCCTCAAAGCTATCTTGTACCTGGACTATTTACCTGGACAAAGCAAAATGGACTGTGTGTGGATATTTGTTCCATGTCTTTTAAATTGTGGTACATGCCAAGGTGTTACTGATCTAAAAGACAGGGATAGCTCTAGGTTTTTCAAAGTCCTAAGTGAAAAATGTAAGGATCTGTCTTTAACACATGTGATGGAAGGGGATTTGTGACAACCAAAAGGAAATACATGGCACACCATCAGATAAAGGATAGGAGGATAATGATAGATGAAGATAAAACCCAATATGGATGACTGAGATAATGGTGTGCTATTTGGGAAGAGGTTACCTTTTAGGCATCCAGCAGCAAATCGGACACCTACCTAACCATTCTCTAGTACATTTTTAAGGTCTGCTTTAAGGAAAGAGCCATACAGATCCAAAAGCCATGGATTGAAATTCAACTGATTTTTTTTCTCCCCCCCACCCCAATTTTTTTATTTTATTTGCAGAAGCCATTATACAAACCGGTTTATGATCCACTTTACAGAACTACTGATTTTATTTTAAAGAAAGGGTTGTGTAAAGAAACTGTAACTTAACACAAAATATAAACCAAAAGAAAACCAGAGGTTGGAATGGATGGGGAAGATGCAAGGTGAGGTTTAAGGACTGGGGTCATCAGGTGATGACAACCCTGAACCATCTCTGATCTGCTGAAGAATATTGATTCTTCTTCCAGAGATGCCACACTTTGGAAAATTATTTCACGGGACGTCTAACCTGAGTTGTAAGTCTGTCCATTAAGTAGTTCTGAGTTTTTCCATTACCGCCCTCATTGCCGGGGTTCTCTCATCTCTCACGTGTTGGGAGTTTCAAATGATTACTAGTAAAACATTATTTTGGAGTTTAACATATGTTTTTTTAACTTATGAGTGAAGTATGAAATTAAATTGGAAAGCTAGCTGGGCTAGGCCTTCTACAGTTGGACAACTTTATATGGACTGTAAAAGTTACATTTTTGCATTGGCTTAGCAGCAGTGAAGGGCTCAAAAGGTTTATTTCATGAGAATTACATTTTGAATCAGATCACAGTTTAATGTTTCTCACTTTAAATGTCTGAGAGAAAACATAGATGGTAAAGATTCCAACCGAAATTAGCCCCCAAATGCATAAGAAAGTTTGAAAATGTAAATATATACTTGTTCACGTCTCTCAAACTTGCAACACACAATTATTTTGCTTATTTGCTCCTTATTCTTTTTTCCCCACAGACTAGTTAACCAGATAGGTTACTTTTTTATTATTATTATAAAGTAGTACTCCTTTAATGAAATGTCTTTCCCTCTGCTGATCTATATTAAGAGTTAAAGAGAAGCAGAAGGAAATTATTAAATATGAATACTAAAACAGCATACAAAAAGTAACTTTTTCCCCAGTTCAGTTTCCTCCTCCTGAGTTTTACAGATGTCGGGAACGATTCCTAATTTGTCTAATTTGCTACGTGTGGTCTTCCTGCCTTTATGATCAATTCTATGTGAACAGACCAATCCCAAGCTAGGTGGCCAACTCTTAATTCTCCGTGTTGGACAGGCCTGGGTTATGTCTTTCCACAACTCGGCATAGCAAAGAGAGCAACATTCTGAAGAAGAGGTAGAAGATATCCAGGAAAACGCCTTTCAGTACCTTATCTAAGTGACACAACACTTAACTTTCACCACCTGGGTCTAGCCTTCGAGAGGAAACAGTTGTGCTTAATTATTGTCTCCTTACTGATCCCAGACAACTACTGTTTAATCATACGTCCAACTGATATAGACTGGCAATAGGAGTAAAAAAAAAAAAAAAGTTATTTTTAGTGAGGACAGTGATTTTCTTCCTTTCATCTGTGGATAATGTACTTCCTTCTGGTCTCTGCTATACCGCAAGCCAGTCCCAGACAGATGCTGGATATTAGGTAAAATTAGAGACCGGGCATCATACCCCATGTCAGGACCTTTGATGTTTGAAATTAGCTCACTGGAAGCTATTTTTAATTAAAGATATCCTATGTTTCTTCTCAGTCTTTCACTCTTCGCTTAATTACAATTTCAGTAAAGTAGCACTAATGCTTCCGGAACACATCTTATAGAGTGTAAACTAAGGTTTTTCAGTTCAAAGTTGTGAACAGGAAAAGGGTCAGAGCAGAAAGAGCCGAACTGTTAACAGCTACATCTGAAAAGGGCTAAGAGAAAAAAAAAAAATATAATAAAAAGAATGATGTTCTATACAAAGTGCAGAACTGAGACATTGCACAGAATCTTTCATGACACATACAATGTCTTTAAATTTTAAGACTCAAATATATACATACAAAAAAAAAAAAAAGCAAGACAGTTTTTGGAAGAATTAAGAATATTTGCTGTTTAAATAAACTGAGAGCTTTAAAAAAATTGTACAGAAAGATGGACCCTTAGTCCCATGTGGTAATGGGAATAAAAACACTATTAAATATGTCTCTTATAGGTCTCCTTCTAGTTGGATTGTGTTGCATATCCCATAAATTCTGCTCAACAAAAGTTTATGGGATATGTAGTTCCACTGTTAACTTTTTTTACTTTTATCACTGACAAGCTATTAGCTTGTTTTTTTATTTTTTTATTCAGGTTTCATGAATGAACCTATCCACAGCTGTGCAATACTGGTTGTATCAGAAAGAAAGGCAGTAAACTCAATTAAGAGTTGTTTAGGTTTAAAATTATTCAGTGTATTACAATCCAAATTGCAAAGGTTTATACGAATATGTTGGGAAAAATATTCAGTAGAGCTCCAGTCACATTTTGCCTATTTTAGCATTGTTTAGTAAGTAAGCACGTGTACACACACACACACACACACACACACCATACAGCATCTTGAATGGTTCGACTGCAGCAATCCACTGCAGCTATAATTAATAGGTTGACTTCTACAAGCAGATCCAGGTTAAGTTTAGACTTTGAATGGGACAAGTGTTCTTAAACAGTAAAGTGTTAGGAATACAGGTTTGTATTCCTAACACTTTAGTGACCCTGTCCCTAATTTATAGCACATCTCGTATGTCCAATAAAATTTTATAAAAATAAAGAATGTACTCTTTTCCGTGGCTGAGGCACCCTCTGCGCTGCTCAGCTTTACACCCTGGGACATCATAGATGAGGCATGGCCTCCTACAGTGTGGTCCAATCCAATGCTCCTACAAGGGGTTCTGTGTCACGTGCCAAACCTTTCTGTCAGTACCACTTAAGTGGCTCCAGCAGCTGTGTAACAGCCACTGTAGATGTGTTCACCCCTTTAAGGTAAACATTGCTATTTCTGCAAATGGTTAATTTGCATCAGCTGACACTCTGAGCCTATCGGTGGCTTCCAGTCCGAGGTTTCCAGACTCAAGTCTAAGACAGTAGCGCAATTTACCGGACAGAGTGATTGGGTGCCAGAATGGTGTTAATAGTTTAACACTTTTAGGTTAACCAGCAGCTGGGGGCCTTCTCACACGTAAAAACTTAATTTTTTGAAGTTGTTATGGTGCCAGGAGCTTTTTTTAATAGAAGAACATTATGCAAAATACACTGAACAAAATTATAAAAGCAAAACTTTTGTTTTTGCCCCCATTTTTCATGAGCTGAATGCAAAGATCTAAGACTTTTTCTATGTACACAAGAAAAATGCATACATTCCTCAAGCAGTTTTGTAAACGGGGAGCTACCGACAGAATGATCGCGTAAGAGTATGCACTCAGCAGCTTATAGACGGAGGCTTTCTGATTCAGCCTTGTGCATGGCGGAAATACCTGCATAAAGCAATCAAATTCTGGATTCAAGGCTTTGGGGTTAATTGGGGTCATTAACTGCTTAACACTTTTGGGTAATCACGCGCCTGTGGACCTCCATGCACCATAACTTTATTCTGCTGAAGTAGTTATGGTGCCCGCAGGGGCACTTTAAGCACACTCAAAGTGAATTTCACATTTCAAGCAAGTATAGCCTAAATCAGGGGTCAGAAACCTATGGCACTTGTGCCATGCATGGCAATTGAAGCGTCCTTGCACGGCACTCGAGGCGGCCAGAGACAAAAAGGCTCTGGCCTATCAGAAGTCCCAGTGATTGCATGATGTCAGACACTCAATTCACGCATTGCACTCAGCACTTGTGAATGGGAATCTGCACTGGAGTAGAGCAGCCTGCAGCAGCTATCGCAGCTCCTGCACTTGACTGGTACCTTGCCAACCCGGTCCCCGCTGGACCCCAGCAAAGCCATCCACACGGGTAGATATACACAAAGCTGCAGAAGAAGCCTCCTCCTTATGCAAATACAAACAGCCCACACACAAACACACACAGTGCCCACAAACACACAACTGACAATCCACATACAAGCACACAAGTAACCGCTCATGCAATACCACAAGCAGCCCCACACAATGTGACATTTCATCCAAATGCACAATTCCACAAACAACCCCCATACACAGGTATCATACACAACAACACAAACTACTCATGAACATTTACAATATATTAGCCCACATATGCACAAATAGTACGTTACAAAGCAACTGCAGCACCCATAAATAACACTAGCAGAAACACCTCAAATTAAAAAAATTGGACCGGCACTCCAAGGGACTTCCAAATTCATGTTTTGGCATAGTACTACCAAAAAGGTTAGTAAAAACAACAATAAAAATGGCTGCGCCACAATAAGTGATAAAATATAATATGTAGGCAAAGTCCAAAATAAAAGAAAGTCCAACTTACGTGTCCTTGTGAGTGGTCTTTGACACAGTGCAGTAGTGAGGTCTTCATAAACTGTAGTGGTTCCACTTATATGGAAAATAAAAAGAGGACAACCAATAGTTCTAATATTGACGTGATAGAAAATAATTTATATTGTGTATTTTTATATTGAAAGTATTT
This sequence comes from Pelobates cultripes, assembly GCA_933207985.1. Lineage (NCBI taxonomy): Eukaryota > Metazoa > Chordata > Amphibia > Anura > Pelobatidae > Pelobates > Pelobates cultripes. Next base: position 273,819,229 of record OW240913.1, read on the forward strand.
TTGGTCATTTATTTGTTCCAATTATTTATTTATTTTACACAATTTTTATTCTATCCTGGCTTTTTATTATTTTATATATTTTTTATACTTTTTTTGGTTTTATAACCTTTGGAAGTCTCCTGCACCCCAAGAAATCCCTAGGTGGGGATTAATCCACCTACGCTGATACAAAAGAGCAGTCGGTCTGCTCTCCATTTGGAAGTACGATTTCATTTATTCATATTGAGACTTTCATACAGTGAGCACTATCGGTTGTCTTTTTTTCCTTTCTGAGAGTTGGACACCAGTGACGGAGAGGTACCCACCACATATCCCATAAGCGGAGATCATAACACTGTACGCGCTTTTACCCTAGAGCTGGATATTAGCTCTTGTAAATGTGAGGTCTCTACCATTATATTCTATCACGTCAATATTAGAACTATACATACTGCACTATTGGTTGTCCTTCTCTTTTTATTTTCCATATAACTGGAACCACTACAGTTTAAGACCTCACTACTGCACTAACTGTTTCAAAGACCACTCGCAAGGACACATAAGTTGGACTTTCTTTTATTTTGGACTTTGCCTACATATATTTTATCATCATTTATTGTGGTGCAGCCTTTTTTATTGTTGTTTTTTTTTGTCTTATTTTAAAGGGTTTGGAGGGATTCCCTTTTAAAGGTTGCTGCCTGTAAGTTGACCAGCGCTGTGTCTTCCTTTTATTACTTCTACCAAAAAGGTTGCCTACCCTTGGCCTAAATCATCAAAATGCTCAAAGTTAGCTGTTTTTCACCCACTCAGCAATTTTGCCCTAACATTTAAAATTAACTTTGAATTAGTATTCCATAAAGTCACTTTAACAGTTAGCATTATACAGACACATTTAATGAATGTTAAAGGTATTGTAAAAGCCATTTGTCTACGCAGTTTCCCCCTATTTTTCAGTTAAAGTTCAATGGGTTTTCAGTTAACAAAAGAAACTAAGCAAACAGCAGCAATATCACACATTAAAAAAAAAAAAAAAGGAAAGATCCTTTGCCTTTGATATAATTAACATTTGTGGGTGTCAAGGTGCAGCTCCCATCTCAACAAAAGGGCAAATAGAGAATACCAACCAAGAACAATTAAATGTATTTGGGCATTAAGACAACTTATTTTGAACAAGAGAAAAGTAACAGTACTTTGAACATTAACATTATTTCTTAAAACTCAGATGCTGGCATTTGGTTGCTTATCACATACTAGGTGTCACGGCTGCATGGAATGACCCGGGCCTGACCCCAAGTTGCAGATCACAAGGGTTGTGCGCAGCGGTCACCGCCAGGAAGTAGTTTTGTGAAACCTTGCCCTTTCAAAACAGCACAAGGAGAAGAAACAGTTCAGGCCAAGTAGAAGCCATTCGTCCATATCTGCCACTCCTGAGGACATATCACTTCCATCCTTTTGGAAAATCATTCATCTTCATTTGCGTTCTGCTTCTGTTATTTCCTCTGACTTTCCAAAAGGCAGACACTGGTAGCTATTATCCTCCCTTTTACCTTTCTGTGCTCTGCCTAAACGATGCAGAGTGCAGACACATACATACATCAATGTCAATAAACACATAATTGTTCAGATCAGGACTTTTATTGGGCTTGAAAGTGGACAGTAAAGAAGCATTTCACAAACTTTTAATCTACACAACTAAAGTACAATTTTAACCCTTATGCAACAGATAATTTGTCACGATGGTCAAGATCTAAAACAGCTTGCCAACTAACTTGTGATGAAACGGTTAAACATTAGTAAACTCCCCAAGAGGGTCTTTTTTTTTTTTTTTTTTACTTTAAAAGAAAATTTCTAGGAAAACCATTCTTGAAATTAGCAAATAAAAGTAGTTGTTGCTTGTGAATATTTATTAAGTTCATTTTTAAAAATGTATTTAACATAATGAAATACCACCCGGACTTCCAATAATTCTGCAGAGAGCTTATTTCATGCAAACCAGCCTAGGATTTCCATGATTCCTATCTCAGGTTGGGCAAACTTCCTGAACAAACTCATTAAATTAGTCCTATTGTTGTCAAAGTGGACTCATCTCAGGTAAACCCCAGAGTACCTACGAAAAATAAAGTCAACTCATATAGCCCATTGATCTTACTTTCAGGAACCTGGGGAATTATGGGAAAAGTTAGATTCACATTGCCCGGATCCGCAGGTATAGGTGAAAGATTAATATGGTTTACAAATATGCATATTCAGTAAAACCTGAATTCATCAAAAAGTGTTTATTGGGATAAATAAAGATGAAAGAATATTTTCTTTTTAAGTAATTTACTATTAGTCACTTGTGGAGCAGTATGAATGGGGTGACAGAAAAAACAGAGAATAGAGTCTGCGCTAATATATCAAAAGAAAGAAAAAAAAAGGCAACAATCCCAAACAAGGACTCCCTCACGTGTCCTTAAAGTAAATGGAAAAGGCAAACAAACAAAAGGATGGGACTGTGCCAATAGGCAAGGTAAATACATTTAAAGTCCTGGTAGGGGTAGTATTAATACAACGGAGTCCAGTATAGTGGAACTTGGATCCTAGGTTGGTCTCTGAAGTTGTATGGTTCTGCTCCTTGCAGGTTTCGAATGTATGGAAGAGGGCGATGAGTGATGAAAAGGGTGATGGTACAGGGTGATCCAAGAGATAAAAATAGAAGAAATCTTACTCACTTTTTGTAGTGCTTAAGCCAGCTCTGGTGTGAATAGCTTGCAGCGGTATGATCCCCGCTTGTGGGATATGCGGTGAGTTTCCGCTTTGGTGCAGTAACAGACAGCCAGTAGGGAGATACAACTAAAAACAATGATGGTGCAGTATCTTCCAAAAATTAGATTAAAAAATATTAAAATATCGTGGAACCACTCACATTTGATAGAGCTTATACTAGCTCTAGTGTAGTAGGCATGCAGCGGTAAGATCCCCGCCTCTGGGATATATGGTGAGCGTTCTCTGAGTGGCATCTCTGCCTGCACAAGGGGCACAGCCTGCCCATTTATACAATACCAGTACTAGAAATGGCTGCATTCAAAGACAATCCTGTATGCTTGACTACAGTGTCTTGTATTGGTACAACGAAAGTCCAAAAACAATTATATTGATCTAAACAGGAGATTTCTCACTTGCCTTCAATACTTTGAAACCTACAAAGTACATCAAATCCAAGAATGGCAACAACTGTTTTATTTTAAAATATGTAATGTTATCAGTACTCTTAAAATCCACTGAGCCACCAATAGTAACTGGTAATAAAAAGGAGCTAAGCTAGTCACAATTGCATATAATTCTATGAAAGATATATACCTAGATGTTTTATTAACTCACCAAAGTGTCTGCTTGGACTTTGCTATGGCCTATTCAGAGGTCTTGCTGTCCCTCTTTTTCTAAAGGAGTTCTGCCTCTCTCCTGGCATAAAACACATGCAATGGTGTCTCCTTGGGAATCCTCTTCAGCAACTAGGGGTTTTGGCCACAGTGATCATTAGTGTAGCAATCCAACCTCCACTCACTCCAACACTAGCCTCATTTGATATTTAACCCACTGTTTATTTTGCAGGAATTTCCTTACTGTAGTCTTCATGGGGAGCAGTGATTTACCTGTGGCAACTCAAGGTCCTGCCTTTCCTAAATGGGGTAATCTTGTCGCTCACAGGTTTAAGATTTTAGACAATGATTCATACTTCTTTTTGGGTCTGGAAATCCCCAAAATGGTAGCTAATTTCAAGAAACCTGTTGATCACCTACAATGCTAGCAATGTGGGCTTTGGTGACCATTACAGAAAGTAGTGTACTTAAGGACAGAGGGTAGTCCCATGAGGAGATATTCCATACAACATTCTAAAGCTCAGGGCAGTATTTCACTCTTCTACACTCTCAGAATTAAGTGTTCAACAGTCCTATTCCAACCGCCAAAGGGAGAACAATAGCTTTTAACTTCTAAGGGAAATATGGCAGACCCCATTATGGAATTGATACAATTGAATGTTCAATTTATTTCTACACTATATTTGTCCTTAACCCCTTAAGGACCAAACTTCCGGAATAAAAGGGAATCATGACATGTCACACATGTCATGTGTCTTTAAGGGGTTTAAGCAGAACTTTTGTGGATTTTCTTTGCAGGAATTGCCTGGACCATTCTGTGTTTATGTGAGGGGGCAGAGAGTGTGTGAGTAGGGGCAGAGCATGTGTGATATGGGCAGTACGTGTCAGCGGTGTAGTGTATGTGTGAGAGAAAGAGGGCTGTAGTGTGATATGTAAAAATCTATCTTAGTGTCTCCCCCTCCCTTCTTCTTACCTTTTAACAGGAGGGTGGGTGGGGGGGAGGAATGTGCAAGCCCTGGTGGTCCAGTGGTGGCATGTTCACTTTAGGCTGTAGCTCCTTCGGCTGCAGGCTGACTCTCCCGTCCTCCTGTGAGCACAGCACTGTATCGGAACGGTACATGGTAACGCACTGCAAAGCTCCGACTAGCCTGCTCACAGGAGAAACCAAGAGCGTGCCAGGCCCTTCCCTCCCTCTGCTGGAACGAAGTGCCAACAGGCAAGTGAGGCAGGTCTTTGAGCCCGTGAGGGATTAAAGCAAGGCTGGCTCTGCGTGGGCATCCTTTCATCGCTCCTGCTGGCCTTGGTCAGCGGCCGAGGCCCACTGGGTGTTTTCTGCATTACCCACCACCGCCCACCTTAAATCCCAAACCAGGGACCAGGTTGACTATCCCTGATCTAGACCAATTTCTTTTAGTTTGAACACTAATCTATTGTGTGGAACTGTATTAAATGCCTTGGCAAAATCCAAATAGATCACATCCACTGCAACACCCTGATCTATACTTCTACTTACTTCTTCTTCGAATGCAATCAAGTTAGTTTGACATGCGCTGCAGGTTCGATCCTCTGACTACTACAATCTTTGTTACATTTTTCCACCAATTCTCTTGACTTTTTCAGATTTACAATAAGACATGAGAAAGATCAGTTGATGGTAATCCTTCTATATTGGCCAAGAGGTGCTTTGTTTCTATTGTTACTTTGTATGGCAGTGAATCCACCATTGGACATGTCATTATTCTGGTCTCTGCTATCCTGGGGTACAGTTCTGCAGGTGCCATTACTCTTGCTGGATCTCGTCTTGTTAATACTCTGGTAAACCTTCTCCATCTCTTACAAAATAATGGAAAGCTGTGTTCTCCATTTCTTCCTACAGAGAAAGATGTATTGGATTTTCTTCAGAAAGGTTTGACGTGTCTCAGTCTACGTTCAAAACAACCCAACCTTGGAGACAGTCTTAACTAATTGTTATCCTTTATTCCAGAAAGGAGGCTTCCTTCACCATAAGATAATAATATGGTGGATTGTAGCTGCTGTCTCCATAACAGATGCCAAGGTCTACCAGATCAAATGGAAATTGAGGCTTTATCTGCTTCATAAATAGCAGTAGCACAGGTTCCTCCAGTGGAAATTTGCAAGGCAGTATCTTAGTCCCTATTCAGGACATTTCTTAGAGACTGTTAGGTAGATGTGATATCTGTTTTAGGAGCTCAGTTTGCCCAGAGTGTTTTGGAATCTGCATGTTCAACTAAATATATTATTGAATATTTGTCCTCCTGTGTGTAATTTTTATTCCCATACCTTTCTTTGCTTGGATATTACCAATAATCAGTCCTGCCGTAGATAGATTAGGAAATGGAAAATGTATGCTCTATTTACCATAATTTTAATTTGCTAGCTTTTTTATGATAGCATTGTACTCCTGACCTTTATGTGGTCACTGTTTTGTTTGTTTGTTTGACTGGAGAGTCCAAGATAAAAGGTAGCTCTTATAAGTTTAGTGGTTTTCCCCATCAGTTGAGATTGAGTCTATAGTCAATGCTGCAATGGAACATAACCAGAAAAAGAAAATTATGGTGAATACAGAATACATTTTCTATTGTATAATTTGTTCTATTTTCCAAGATGACTCATATTTTTGCTTAGTAACCCTATACGTTAATTCAAAATTGTGCAGTGACATTTTGCTGCCATTAATACACTGAGCAGTGATTTAAAGAAAGCGAACAGTATTTGATAAAGCGCTGCATTATGTAGCCTTGTGTAAACAATTCCCAGGAGATCAACATATTGTTTCTAGAAGACGACAAACATTCATGAGATGCAAAAGTTCGATGTGGAAAACAGGCTTAAACAGTCTGTGAATCAAGAACACGTCATGAACTGAATCCCTGGACCATCCTTGAGCAGTTTCTCACACTTCTAATACACATCTATGTTATGCAAAACAGATGTGTGCCTTTAGGGACAAGAATCCTCTTTAAGTCTTGTACTGAGAAAGTTCTCTTTAATTAAAACAGGAAATGTGGATCTCCACATCCAGTTCCAAAGCTAGAAGCATGAATCTTAAAACAGCTGGCTGCAATTTTGGATTAAAACATTGGCCGTTACGATTGTACAGCAGTTGCCATTATTGAACATCTTTTAAACAATGCCAGCAGATTAAACAAAAGTAAATGTACTTTACTGTATGCATAAAGTATGCCAGTCAAATATTGTGCTTAAATCTGTATTCCTAACATTATACTCACCCTATTCTTTTCCAAATCCCCCCACCTGGTGCAGTAGAAATGTAATAAAATAAAGATTTAATTACCGGTTTCCAGTGCAGAGGCTCCCTCTGAACTACTTGCCTCTCTTATCTCTGCCTCCTCCGTGACGGTCTAATCCAATGATCCTTATAGAGGAGTATTGGGGACCTAATGTGCATGCGCAGTGAATGCAGTGCGCACATTCCAACTACTCCACAGGAAAGCATTTCATCAATTCTGTCCTATGAGGCTTCCCTACCACGTGACAGATTAAATTCTGCCAGAAGGTAGAGGTAGACCTAACCTTACAATCTAAACATTGCAGCTCTCCAAAAGCTGCAATGTTTTACATTGCAGGGACAACAGTACAGGGACACTGCACCCAGATCACTTCATCTCAATGTGTTCTGGGTGACTGTAGTGTTCCTTTAAATAGTCAGGTCATTGAAACATGAGAAATTTAGGGGAACTCAACCTCAAATGTGATTGTTTGGGTCAGGGAGATGGAAAAATATACACAGCACTTGTTAGAAACTTGAAGGGGGCAATAAATTGCCCTAAAGAAAAAACAAAAACAGAAGAGGGGAAAAAATAGGTAATGGCAAACTAAATTGGCCATGTGTAATTTATTTGAAGCCAAGATCTAGGTTTCTGAATTACCATAGGGTAGTGTTACAACTCTAGAAAATGGATGTTATATAGGGGGGGAAAAAATAAGCATTTGATTTGGGTTGGTTGAGCGCCTTACTGGTTTTGTAGGACCTCCTTGCAACACCTACAAAAATCAGACGATGCAAGTCTTGTAGATTTTCAGCAAATGCAATATATATATATATATATATATATATATATATATATATATATATATATTTTTTTTTTTTATTGTTCCAATTTTAAGTTTTGCACGTTTTCATTAATTTCTATAAATAAGATACAATAAGAAGGATGGGTATAGCCAAGTGTATGACTGCCTGCATGCCCTTAAACAGCAGATTACTAAGTAGCATCTCCTAACATAAGTGCTGCCCTCTGGTCACTAGTTCCAACATTTGCTTCCCAAGCTATAAAAGCTTACCATAAATAACAGGAGTTCACAAGGTAGCAGGTCAAACTACAAAGGGAATCCTATCCTCATGACTAAATCATAGTACCCAAGATTAGAGCTTAGACTTGCCCAAGTATTTTATAAAATCTATGTGCTGCAGCTGCCAGGCAAATTTCTAGCCATCTAAATGATCAAAATTTAAATTAAAGACAATATACTCTTGGGTTGTGGCAGACTGTATTACAAGCAAACCCACAGTTTAGATGGCCCAGGACAGCAACCTTGCTAGATATAAACTATCACTGAACGAATTAAAAAAAAAAAAAAAAACCCAAGCTTGTTCCAAGATACTTAAAATTATTTGTTATTTTACATCTTGTCACTAGACTAAAATATTTCAACTCGGATATAAAATTGCTGACATGAAGATTATCAAGAGATTTTTGGTGCTTATCTTTAGAATTTCTTGAATGAATACAATAGAAAGGGGACTTGGGGCAATTAACGATTTTACAAGTTTTATTTTTACAATCAAGATTAAATATTCACCAAGTCACCAATCACGACAACATGACTGAATTTTACAATTCCATTAAAAGAAAAAAAAAGTGAATTGAGCATTGTCGCCACTAGTCAATCTGTACTCGCTTATAGTAATAAGATTGTCTGATCACACACATTTTCCCTTACAAATATACATATTGACAGGCAGAACATTAGACTTCAAAGCCTGCAGAAAGCCAAGTTGTAAATTCTGAGGCATTGATAAAAGGAAACCAGTATAGATGTAGCTAATACATCCCAAAGTTTGACTCTTATTTCTAAAGTGATTTGCAGATATGCTGATATTGCTCATGTTTTCAAATCTATCATGAGCATCATTGGTTTGAGTTCACTACTTTGTAGTTTTTTTTTTTACTAACCTTTTTTATGCCAACTTCTGAAGCAATAAAACAAACATTGCAAACCATTTTAGCTGGTACCTACATGAGTGACTGTTATTCTTACATGCACATTCATTATATAGTTTAATTGTCCCAAGTTGCAAACTAGATTAAGACAAAAAAAAAAAAAAAAAAATGTAACATGTAGAGAAAACTTGGCCCATTTTTCATTAACTGCTTATACCCAAAGTGGAAGCTGATCAGATAAACATACAGGTGATTGGGTTAGAAAACAGACCACAAACTGATTTTCACACCTGTCATAGATAGATTAATATACCCACTAATTGCTCTTTAGGAACGGCCAATTAGTTCTAGTTAAACAGTTTTAATGGGGGAGGTCACAGGCTGTTATCACAAACTAGTAGTAGTCTTTGTTCTTCTAAATAAGATGTATCACAAATAGAATCTTTGAGATCTAGGCACAAAAGTTTAAGAAAAATGTGCAGACTAAGAGAATTTTGCTAATATGTAAGATATCATGAAGTTAATGTAGACAGGCAGGATTATTCATTACAGTGGGAATTGTCATGAATTCTAAAGTGAGATTTCAAAGTGAATCTCAAATTTAAGGTCAGAATAGCCACACTGAAAGCAAAGCTAACTTGGAAAATGTTTTCAGTTTTGGAGTTTTGACCTTAAAATTGAAATTGACTTTGAATTCATATTGGACTATCGCTTTAGTAAAATATCCCTGTAAGTGAATTTTACCTTTTAGGCTGATTTAGAAAATTCTTCTAAATTCACTTTTAGGGTTTTCACTAATCTGAGAATTGCTAGGAATCCAAGGTGAAGGTGAAGGCCAAAATAGTCAAACCTGGAGCAATTCTCCATGTTACCCATTCTTCTAGTTTGGCCTTAAAAGTGATGGAAACAAAATCACTGACACACATACACTCCTCTTCTAACATCCATTCATTAGTTACCTTTCTTTTTATAGCCAGGTTCAAATAGTAGTGAATTATATAGCTGAATTGCAGGTAATTTGTGGGTTAAAACATATGTTCTTATGGAATGGATTGCATGAAAAGCTTCATTTAGGGTTGTCTTCTTGGACACATATTCAAACAGATAAAGCATCAGAAATCTGCTTTTCTGCAGCATATGACGCATATGAATAATGCATTCAGCAAGGCAGCACTTTTCATGTACTGCCCAACAGCAGAATGGATCTAGGAAACCAATTCTCATTACAGGGAGGTGGGTCAAAGGGAATTTGTATTATGCACAATTTGCCAGTTTTGTCTATACCAGTGTTCCACTTGCTGTACACAATGAGAACCATTGGTCAAGTTCTTATAAGAATACCCATGGGGATACAACTGTATAATCTCTACATTGTGGACTGTTGGTGGTCCCTGAGAACTGGCTTGAGAATACTGGGCTTAAAGCACATGTTCACTGACAAAAGGTCTCCAAAAACAGTCATAAAATGTTCTCTAACAAATTCTTCAGGTACTGGGTGCAAAATGTAAAGGGTATAATAGAACCTGGGTTGAAGACAGTGTGGTCTTGGATTACATAGCACATAATCATGAAAGGTTTATTCGCTAAAATATTAACTGTCAGTCATTTTTAACCAGTTATGGCTATTTTAGATTATTTCTTATTTGTAAGGCTTAACTTTTACTAATAACATGGCATGTGTGCACTCTATTTTAGCATATTATTTGAACACTAACATAGGGAAAATGTATACATCAAAATGTACACAAATTTTAAAATATGAAATTGGCACAGATGTCGCATGTGCTTCCTGCACGTAAATTGCCACAGGTACATGAAAACTATGCCTTATTAATAGGGTTAGTGTAACCAAAATAATCCTTTCTTTTTTTACTACTCCCGGTTTAGTCTTCTGTTATAAAACTAATTTAAAACAACTTAATTTTTATTTATTTATTTACAACCTCTGTTTGTATATGTGACATGGTTTACTTTTTTATTCTTGCAAAATTGGGACAAATGTTTACTAAATGTATGAGTTTTCCGCTAAACTGCTGGATGGAAAGACTAAATGTAAACATTAGGCCAAAAGAGTTGACCTGAAAAAAAGTATATTTGACAATTGAATATGTTTTCTAAAGTTTGTTATTATGATTTAGATTTACGATTCTCAATTAAATGAATAACCCATAAAACAACACATAATTACTGGGGGGTAGGGAGGGTTTCATTCAACTTTGAATTGTATTGTAGTGTAAAACAAATTGTCCAACTCAGTCTAAGTCACATTTTGTGTATTTTTGGCTACATTTTGCAAATCAGTTTTCAAGCTCTTAACGGTTTCCCCTCCCCACGCCTCAATAACCCACCTTGCTTCCTCTCCTGGAACAGTGTCATCTAAAAATCGAACAGGGTTAGTTACTAAAATGAGAATTGAAAGTGAATTTCAAAATTAAGAGTAGCTGAACTGAAAGCATAGCTTACTTCAGTGCTGGATTAACATAGGAGCTGATAGAGCTGAAGCTCCGGGCCTATATATATTATATTTTTACTTTTCTTGCTTAGTGCACTGGCTGAAAATGAAATTAGTTAAAGGACCACTCTAGGCACCCAGACCACTTCAGCTTAATGAAGTGGTCTGGGTGCCAGGTCCAGCTAGGGTTAACCCATTCTTTCATAAACATAGCAGTTTCAGAGAAACTGCTATGTTTATGAATGGGTTAAGCCTTCCCCCAAATCCTCTAGTGGCTGTCTCATTGACAGCCACTAGAGGCGCTTGCGTGCTTCTCACTGTGATTTTCACAGTGAGAGCACGCAAGCGTCCATAGGAAAGCATTGTAAATACTTTCCTATGCGACGGGCTGAATGCGCGCGCAGCTCTTGCCGCGCGTGCGCATTCAGCCCAGGAGGAGGAACGGAGGAGGATCGGAGGAGGAGAGCTCCCCGCCCAGCGCTGGAAAAAGGTAAGTTTTTAACCCTTTCCAGAGCCGGGCGGGAGGGGGTCCCTGAGGGTGGGGGCACCCTCAGGGCACTATAGTGCCAGGAAAACGAGTATGTTTTCCTGGCACTATAGTGGTCCTTTAATGTAAAGCAGACTTTGCGCGCTATGCAAGTAGTCTTGGTGCTTCAGTCTCTGTAACACTGTGTCATGTTCCCTTTTTTCTACACTCAATACATCCACCTTTTCCCTGTCCCAGACTGTGTAACAGGAGCTTCAGCCTTCTAGTAAGAAGGTTAGGAGAGGAGTTTACGAGTGAGTGGTAGGGGACAGTCTTTAGAAAGCAGCGTGCATGATTGGCAAGTAGCCTGACATGCAGGACAGCCATCAGGGGGTGATAACCATAACGGTTGTCACGGGCCCAACCGACTGGGCCCCACGTGGAGCGGCGAAACTGCCGCAGGTACATCTGCACCGGGGCCCATCATGTGGCCCAAGCATTTAGGGCCACCCGATGGGCCCTATATCTTCCGGGGCCGGGTCAGCGCTGCGGGCCTGTAATTGCGCGACCGGGCCCCTTTACTCCGTGCGGGGGAGAGGGAGAGCAGAGGGAGAGCGGAGGACAGTAGAGGACACCAGAGGCATCCGCTCCCATCATCCCCAGCCACCTTCCTGCAACTTAAAGGTAAGAGAAGGGTGGCTGATAAATGAGGTGTGTGTGTATGTCAGTATGTCTGTATGTATGTGTCTATCTGTATGTGTTTGTGAATGTCAGTATGTATGTCTGTGTATATGTCTGCAAGTATGTATGTCTGTGTGTGTGTGTGTGTATGTCAGTATACATGTATGTCAGTATGCATGTATGTGTCTATCTGTATGTGTGTGTGTATGTCAGTATGTATGTCTGTATGTATGTATGTCTGTTTGTCAGTATGTATGTCTGTGTATGTGTCTGCAAGTATGTATGTCTGTGTGTGTACGTCAGTATGCATGTATGTCAGTATGTATATATGTCTGTGTGTGTGTATGTATGTATGTATGTATGCCAGTATGTCTGTGTGTATGTGTCTATCTGTATGTATATATGTCTGTCTGTATGTATGTATGTGTGTATGTATGTATATATCTATCTATCAGTATGTATGTCAGTATGCATGTTTGTCTGTGTGTGTATTTCAGTATGTCTGTATGTATCTGTGTATGTATATATCTGTGTGTGTGTGTGTGTGTGTGTGTGTGTGTATGTATGTCTGTATGTATGTATATCAGTATGTATGTGTATGTATGCCATTATGTATGTATGTATGTCAGTATGTATTTATGTGTATGTATGTATGTCAGTTTGTATGTATGTCTGTATGTATGTGTGTGTCAGTATATGAGTATTTATGTACGTCAGTGTGTGTCTGTATGTCAGTATGTGTGTGTATCTGTAGCTGTGTATGTGTCTATATGTGTGTATGTCTGTTTCAGTATTTGTGTGTATCTTTCTGTGTGTGTGTGTCCTTTTGTGTCTGTGTGTGTGTATTCCTGTTGGCGGGATTTGGAGGCGGGGCTTGGAAGCAGGCACCTGGGGGCCCAGACCTTGAGCTGTGTTAGGGGCCCCACAATTTCTGATGGCAGCCCTGCTGACATGCATCCACATGCTGGCCTTCCAGTTCTTTGGGCAGACCTGCCCCCTTTCTGGGCATGTCCGGGTTATCGGCAGTGCTGGTTCTATGATTTGCGTCATTGGCCCACCCTTTTACCCCGTCCACCAACATCCTGCTTTACTGGACGCTGCTGTTAGGGGGTATGAATTTGGTTGAAAGATGAAACTGAGAGATTACCATAGGGTTTTCTGATAGCTGCATCATGTGATTTCCTCCAGCACCACCTCCACCAGATATATGACGATTGGGAGGAATGACTGTTTTAGTGTTTTCTGTCGATCAGATTCTGTAATTATTCCCATCGTAATTGTGAGCACCAGGCCCAATGGGCTCATAATCCGGCTCTGGCTAACTTGCTGACCTGAAGAATTTTTCCACTTTGGCCTCAAATTTGAAATTCACTTTGAATTCTCACTTTAGTGAAAAACCCTGTAACCCAGGGCCGGTGTAAGGATTTCTGCCGCCATAGGCAAAGATCCATTTTGCCACCCCCTCATGTCACTCACTCACTGACAGACACACACAGCTCCTTACTCCTCCAGCGCGCTGCTTAGTATGCCGGGGCCAGAATGATGCCATATTCAGGCTCCCGGTATCACAGAGGGCGCGCGAGGGATGAGTGAGAGGCTGCAAGAACAGCCTCCCTCGCCACCTAGCTTCTCCGTCCCCCTCTCCTCAGGACAGGTTACCAGCATTTTTTGGCAGAGCAGGCACCAGCCATTAAGGTAAGCAGGTGCCTGCTCTGCCTTACCTATTACAGCTTCGGGTGTGCCCTGAGGTGGCCAGATGGCCACCTCCTGGCCCCCTTGTAACAGGGCTCCTCTCGGCGCCCCCACCTTCGGCGCCTTGAGGATCGGCCCAGCGCTGGTGGAGGCTCAAGGGCCACTCGCCCAGCTCTGTGGCCCCAGACAGGGGCAGGCAGCCCACAAAGAAACATCCCGGTGGGTGCCCCCAGCCGGCCGGCGCCCTAGGCGAATGCCTAATTCGCCTAATGGTGACGACGGCCCTGCCTGTAAGCTTGCATTCTAACAACCTACTCTTCCCATACACGGATCCTTACCTCTTGTGTCATTTTACCCCACTCCCTTGGAATTTTAGCTTATTTGACCAGGTGCCTTAGCACCTTCTATTTCTGTATGTCCAACTTCTCTTGTTGCAACTACTTGATTGTTATTCCACCTATTGTACAGCGCTGCAGAATATGTTGGAGCTTTATGAAAAATAACAATTCATTACAATTTGCTGTTTAGTGCATAAGCCCTCCTCACTCTATTAAACTGTATAATGTAAAAATGTGTCAGTAATATTTATACATTTGATAAATTTTATTTTGCAACAAAAAGCTATTGCTAGCATACAGGTTTATTTGACGTTATTCCACAAACTGCAACTACACATAAAAAAAAAAAAAATGTATCAGGGTATAATGTATACTTACAAAACATAAACAAATTCATATTTCTATATCGACTGCAATTATATTGCTATGTCATTAGCAGATATATTATATTCTACACATGCTAGTTAAAAATGTGTCTAACTTTAAAACGTTCAAACATACTATTCCAACATATTTGACTTTATATTCAAAAGGCTATGAGTGACAAAAATAACCAGAAAAATATGTCTCTGCATCAGATAAATTAATTATAATAGGAAAGTGAAAACCAAACGCAAAATCTCAAAAATTGCAATAATTCACAGGTAAAATGTCTGAAAGTCAGCAGTCCAAAGGTTGCTCACATACCCACTAAGTAAATATGGAAGGGAGGCTAGTTAATAAACACACATGCACCCCTCCAATTACAGCAATAAACTGTTGAATTGGTAGAATGTCCACAGTTTCTGCTGAGAACATCTCTCTAAGCTGTTTGCCAGCAAACGATTACATCACTGATCAAACAGTAATGGTCAAACCAAAGGACTCATGACCCTCTAAAACCTATTAAACTCATCTGCACTTCTAACTTTAAAAATACATTAAAAAATAGACTATATTTAGGTGAGAATTCAGGCTGGATTTGGCTTCCTATTTAAGGAACACTTCAAGAACCAAAACCACTACAGCACATTGTATAGTTTAACGTCTTACTGCTTCTCGACTCTTCACTGCAACCAGGAGAGCCAGCAGCTCCTGGTTAGTACAGGGCTAGCTCACTGGCTGAAAACATGAGCTGATCACTCTCAGCCGATGACCTAAGCTCTGAACTGCCAGGCATAGGGGTTTTTAATTCTCTGAAGGCTGTAATGGTGGTAGGGAACGGTGCCTGGTGGATACCAGGTAAAAGTCAAACCATTCACAAACTGTCTGACTACTACTTACAGTAGCTTGGGGTGTTCCTTTAATGCATGATAGGGCAAATGTATTAGATACTAAAGAAAAGTATAATGCATTTGGTGCTAGTCTCCAGCATAGGCTGGTTCTACAGTGAGATCCCCAAATCAAAGTGTGTCTGAAGCCTTTCAGCCAATCCTACCCCCAAGTAGGGGGTTTATAAAATGTATATTTCAGCTGTTAACTTTCTACTGAATGCTGTACAAAAAGTATCAATTAGTTTTTTTTTCATAAAACATATAACTAAATAGACGGAGACCCTTATTTCCCCTATTTGGCCTGCTTATTGTCTCTCCCTTTATCTAGTACCACCACTAGATTTTGGGTATCTTTGTGTACATTGAGCTACCTTTTAGGATCCCCTTGATACAAGGGTCTCTATTTTGTTGCAATTTCTTTAGGTTACCCCCTACTTTGTAGCTCTCTGTTAGGCGTTTTTAGGTTCCCTCTGATATTTCCTACATTCTTTAGTGGGAATACAGATCGACCTTTATTTTTCCTTTCTAAACATATAACTAAAACTTCCAGTTGCCTGCATATAGTTTATTTTTGTCAAATTAATGACTCAATCTTGACCAGGCATGCATGTGGCAGTATTGTAAGGTATTTTGTGAAAAAGTTATGATAGCTATACAAAAGAGGGATTGATGAGTTGATACGTAACCAAATTACCAGTTTGCAACCAAGGAGGCGGCCTAGTGCCTGGGCTCAGACTGTCTGCGTAAGGAGCTCCGGCTTTGAGTGGGCTCTCCTCGAGCCAGCAAAGAGATCAAAAGATCCCTATGTCCCTCACTTCATAGAGGGTACATTGTGGTATGTACCAATATCAGTTACAGATCCCTGGCACTTCTTGATGACTCAGAGTCCTGGAACCACGAGGGCACTTAAAAGTGATCTGCACCAAATATAGTGCAGATCAGGAAGCCGTCCCACTGGACAACCAAGGATCCAGTTTACACTCCACTGGACCAACAGGGAATGTAAGCAAGAACATACAAACACATACAACCCTCAGACTTTCCTACACAAACACAATTCAACAACCACACATACAACCCTTACTCAGAGATACACTCTACCTTCCCCTGTACTGCCTTTACCCTCCTCCACACACTCACCCACCCACCACACACACACTTCACTCACAAAAGGGCTTTGAACTTTAGAAGGCCAATCTAGCATCTAGGGTCCTGGGCAATCTTAATCTCTCTCGGTTTATGGCACATACTTTTTGGGAAAAAAATATTTTAACACAAAAGGAAAATTGTAGAAAAATACTGCATAGATGTGTGGGTACTCAAAAAAGTATTTATACATTTTAAAATAAGGATCTATTAACCCAATCTGTGTGGAACCGATTGCTGCTTTGAGCAAATCACAAAAAAATTATAAAATGATGAAAATGAATCCTCAGTTAACAGTAACCTAACTATATATCTACTAAAACATTATCCATTGTTACCCATATACTAAGGCCACCAGTATGGATTGTGTATTAATTTTGATAACAAATGATGGTTAAACATTTGACTTCAAGGAATAACATATAAGTATATTATTACTGTCCCAAAGCCAGCAGAGATGAACCCAGAACACAATAAGCACTTGTAGACACGGAAAAGGAAGGATGAGGGGCAGAGGAAATACTTTATAGACATTGTGTGGGATCAAAGAAATCTTAATATAGAACCACTTTACATTAAAGATAGACATATTTTATTTTTGAACCACAACAAACCAAATGGTTTTATTTTTGGTTTGTGTAAGCAAAATAGGTTTATAAACTTTAGTTCTCTAAACATGCAGCAACAATTATCATTAATTTATATAGCAACAAGAAATTCTATAGATCTGAACAAAAAACATTCTTAAAGCAATTGTTTTGCATAGTCTGATCAAGCAAAGGGGGAGGAAGGCAAATAAATAGTTAAATAATTCTGTTTATTTTGTTTTATATATTTTATCAGTTGCTTAATCAATAATTGAAAACAACACCGTGTTCACACATTTAACTGTGCATACTTTTTACAACTTCCAAAGTCTATTCTCCAAAGACAGTCATTAGGGAAGTGAATAAACTAACAGGATAATATTAAAACTGTATTAAGAAAAAGCAGTAAAAACACTAAATCATATTTTGTTGAGGTGTCTTTCAAACTGTGAATGTGAAGTACACAGCTGCTCACCAGCTGACTGCGTAAAAAAATATATATATAATTTTTTTCTCGATACATATATACTTTATTTGGTTTAATAGACAAAGTGGGAACACTACTGAATCCAAACACATTATCCACATGCCATAAAACTCATTCAATGGCAGAGAAACATAAACAGAATAATTATATGAAATCCTTAGGAGATTCTGAGGTCTGAACCATGAGTTCCAACGCCATAAATTAGGTCTGAACCTTTTATAACAGGGATCCAAATCTCCAGTCTCACAGGGGGTCCCCATCACACCGACTAAGGCTAGGCATCACTAGTCAAACAGTTCTTGGTGAATATCACATATCTGTCCCAGTCAATGGGTATCAAATACAACTGGCACTAGGTCCTAGCCCAGAGGCTTCATGGTCTATTTTCACTTTGTATTTTTAACCACACTTGCCAAGTATCCACTTTATGTACACACTACATATTCGAATATAATGGCAGGAAAATAAAATAATTGGAAATTAAAATACACCTATTATTGATGTTTTTTATTTTTTTAAAGATCTATGCTAGATGCTGCATTGGAATTTATTTTAATTTACCGCACACTGAAAAGTTATATCTAAAACAGATTATGTAATGCTTTGTG
The DNA here is from genome assembly GCA_933207985.1 of Pelobates cultripes. Lineage (NCBI taxonomy): Eukaryota > Metazoa > Chordata > Amphibia > Anura > Pelobatidae > Pelobates > Pelobates cultripes. Next base: position 273,837,484 of record OW240913.1, read on the forward strand.
TAAATATAATCGCAAGAAGGCAAAAAGCAAGATAAAACAAGCACGATTACTCGGTAAGCCTTTCCTCCGATGTCAGCCAGCAGCTATTGACACATGAGATCATAAGTATGAATATGAAGCGTTTGGAAGATTCTGCTAATGTCAGCTGGTTTGCAGGACTTTCCACAGACCACTGTTTTGTATTCTTGCACATAACGTGCAAGAATACTATTGTTGCTGCAGATTGTGACTCAACGTCTGGCAGATAAGGCAGCCAGGAAATTATGATAATAGATAGTGAAACTGAGGTGGTGAAGTTCTTGGCAGGGGTAGAACTGGTTTTCAACCCATGGGCTCCAGCATTTAGCAGATCTGGCACCTATGGGAGGTAAGCACACAGACCTCGGGCCTTTGACCTGTTTGAAGCAAATCATAAAAGCATCAACTTGTTCCCTAGAACACACATATTCAAGTTTTGTTTTGATTTTCTCAGCATTTTCCAGGAAGGTACTACCATAAATTCTTCCAGTAAACATTTGTAGCAGGGAAGGAGATGAACAACGTCTCTATGAATTTGTTTTGTCTCTGAAAATGGGAAGAACCAAATTCCCAAAAATTTGGAATTTCATTTGAATTATCAAAAAACAAAAACACAGATACCCACTCCCGGGTATGAATGCCCTAAAGAGAACTATGGGAGAAATTAATATAATGGATTGCAAAGTCAAACCAATTGATAAAATAGTGAATATTTATAAGGAAAGCAGAAAGACAATCTTAAAATAAATGACAAAGAAAATAAAAAAACTCATAATACAATTAAGAGAGGAAGGAAAATACATATAATTATAAAACGTCAAATCATAGTTTTGCAAAGAAGTCGCCGAGTTATAGTAAGCATATATTACTACATATAACAAAAATATATACACACTTATACAGTTTATACGTGAAGAAAATTACATTCACACTTTTTAAAATGATTGAAAGGTCGCACACACTTATAAAAAACACAAAAAAAAAGCAGAAAGGGGAACTAAGAATTTTGAGAATAGATGTGCACTACTAGGCAGAAGAATGTCTCCCAAGCCGTTTTCTGTGTATGCCCTAGCTCTTTACATACTGGAGTAACAGAATAGAGAGATGGTGCCTATAGGATTAAGATCTTTTTGTTTTCTTTTGGCTTTATCTATCTACTAAAGCTAACAGGTAATGTATTCACATGTTTTTAAGTTGACTATTTTGAGAAGATTGGATCGCACCTAAGAGGTGGACTTACATAGGTGTGGTGAGTGAATTTGTCTTAACAGCTTTTTAACAATGTCTCAACCCCATTTAAATGCCAAGAGAGCAGCTTTTTGTAAGGATGTGTATTGCTCACACTTTATTTCTAGTGTGTTAAATAGCCTTTCACACGCAGCCTGTAAATTAGGGATGGGGAGGGGAGCAGGAGCACAGCTTAGTCCTGAACTGTATATTAATGCTAAATGATTGTTTGATAAGAAACATATATATATATATGCCAAAAATGTTTACATATGATATTCAATCTATAAAAGAAATATAATTGGCATATGTGAAAAGCTAGCAAAACCTAAATGTACCTTTCTGAATTAAATTAATATTATTATTTGTAGATCATACTATTACTTGGGATTTATATCAGGTTTAATTTATTTAAAAAACAAAACAAACAAACATTTGTTTTGTACCTTTTCCTCACAATAATCCATTCAAGGTCTCTGCTGTTCGCTGACAGATATAATACAGCAATAATCTATGTTACGTTTACACTTCTGGGCGTGAAGACGATGGGGAAAAGGCCTGGCTGACACAATATGATTCATGTAATTAACAACATATTTACCATTTTGTTGACTGTTTAAATCAGAACACTGAAAACTCCAGTATTGTAGTAAAAAAAAAAAAACAACAAAAAAACAAACAAACAACTAAACGGTGAATCACGTTATTAACTTTAGGCTGGAATTTTCATAGAACATGAGGCAATTTGAAAAAAAGGCTACTAATTAACCTTTTGTTTATTCCACAAGACATGATAATCGGTTGACGGTGTCCTTAAGTGTTCTTGTACTATTAACCTTTTGCACGTTAGATGAGTTTATAGCAATTGTGACCTGGGCCTATGATTATATTAAAATATCACAGATTAAGGCTAGCTATGCTAACATTGGCCTAGAAATGTAGTATTTCATGTAGCTTCATACATCAGCAATTCAGGATTTATTCTACTATTAAAATTTGACTCATGTTTTCACATGCAAGTCACCAATGCAATCACTTCATGTAACAAAACATTCCCGTGGGGCCTTTATTTCAATGTGTTTTACAAGCAGTTCATAACCTTTTCTACCTGACATGGCTCAAATGGTATTTGTGATTCCAGACTGAGTGCTAATTTACTACGTATTAGCAGTCGAAAACTGTAGCTTGGCATATCTAAAGTACAGATTATGCACCACAATACAATAACAACTATTTTATATAGTGCCTATATATTGCAAAGCACTGTACAATAGATCAACCAAAACAACCAAAAATTTCTGACAAACCATGAATGACATACAGGAACAGCAGGTGAAGAGGGCCTTGCCCAAACAAGCCTACAATCAAAAAGACACCGATAAATAATACATATATTGTATAAAAACCTTATATAACACTGACTATTGAAAGGTGAAGTAGGAGGCATAGACTTTTTTCCTGAGAAATTTTTTAAAGCAAGCAATACATTTCGTCAAAATAGAACCAAGTTACAGTTCCATCAAGTGAGATTTAATTATACTTTTCTGCTTCATGTCACATTGCACAATAAAACAGACATGTATCATGCAGGTACACTAGATAGCGTTTGATTCTGACCTTGAATGCCGCTGCCTGTTTTCTTTGGAATATAGGAAGTTCCAAATGGGTATATCCCACTCAGTTATAGACTGCGAGAATGTATAGAGATTCCAAAGCTAAACAAACATGTAACCATTAGGTCTTCAGTGACCTTATGCTGGCATTGAGATTTGGGTGACATCAAAGTGTAATATGTAGAATTTAAGAGGTTATTGTGGATTGCAATAAAAGAGTGTGTTCAGAATGGACAGCCAATTGTCTCTCATTCATGATATACTTATGAATAAGTATTCTAGGATTCTTGTTCAGTCAGTCCATTGACAAGTCAATGACTGCAGTGCTGAGATGTAGCTTACATTGTGAAAGGGACTCCTATCGCTTTGCCCCACAACAAACTAAACCAATTGATTTTAGCCAATCAGCATTTCTTAGTTACACAGGCAGCTAAATACAAACAGGGTTATTCACGAAAGTGAGATTTGCAGTGAATTCAAAGTAATTTTAAATTGAAGGCCAAAACAGCAAATTGAAAACAGAATTGACTTTTTTTTTTGGCTATTTTTGCCCGACATTTTGAAATCACTTTGACTTTCTGGTAATTCGCGCTCTAGTGAATAACCCTAAAAGGAGCAGAGAGTTAACCCCATGTGCTACAATAAGACTATGATTAAATGCTTGAAATGCATATTATAGTTTTATCATTGTTTTAAATAATTTTAAAGAAAAAAATTTGAGTATTGTTTTTTTATTTACTTTTGGTCGTGGTATCGTTATTTGGAATGCACAAACCTGATACCACTAATCTTTTAATGGCCTACGTTCCACATTTTGTTTCTTTCTTTTTTATTATGACCTGGCTTTAAACATATCTATCCCACACAGAGTACAGAGTCTATGCAGCGAAACAACCACTGCTTTTGCTACTACCAGCCACAAGGTTGAAAATTGAAATTAGGGTCACATCAGACCATTCTGCAGTAACAGATGGAAGGCTGATCAGAATATGGGAATCATTCTTGTCCTTCGTCAAACCAACGTTTCTGGCTACTACTCCAGCAAAAAGAAAACAATTTGGACTTAGCTTATGTCATTGTAAAATGCTACCTTGAGCTTTCTTTAAGCACAGAAGATTCCTCAAACAGTCCCTACCAGTAGCAACCCAACTTGGAACCTTTATTAGAAGTGATTGAAGAAGATACCTGCAAGAGAATCTGACCTCTGACCTATGTGTTATGACTGCTTTGTGTGTGATGCAAAGGTTCGCCTGCATCATACAATCTTTTTTTAACAGCTTCAGAAATGTTATGCCAATCATCCCAAGCAGCCATCTCTTGAAACAGGCACCTGTCCAGACAGCAGTCACTTAAACAAGCAAAATAACAGCTGAGCAGCTGAGGACAGTTGCCTCTGATCTCAAGACATCTTCAGGCCTAGCATGCCCTCCTTTTCTTTACGTGGAAATAGCCTTTGAGAAACAGGATACTAGCTACTTTTTATTCTTTTCCTCAATCAAGGCAGCAGTGAAAGGCTTCCTATAACATTGATCCTTCTACAAGCAAATGTCTCAGTGTCCTAGTATTGTCGCAGCCTCCATCTGCCAGGAATGATGGACCAAAACTTTAATGTCTGTTTCAACAGAACACAGGTTTAGCAAATGTAACTACTGATCACCATCATGGCAGAAACATTCCATTTGGCACACTTATTTAGTAAGGTGTGTTTTAAGGACCACTTACTTTTTTTAAAACAATGCATACTTAAAAATGTAAACATTTAAGCTACATGTCTACACACACACACACATAGACACACACATATTCAAATACATGCACATATGCTGGCCTATTAATTGCATACTAGAGTCCAAAAATGGCATTCCAAAATACTGGAATGGCAAAAATGTAAGATTTCTTAAAATTTCCAAACTCAACTCAGCAATTTTAGCTGAAATGTGAAATTATATTGTAATTTCTCAACACTTTTCAACTTGGTGAATAAACCCTAACTGATTTGGGGATTTTGAAAAAGTTGTGATTTTTTAAAATCTTATTTCAATTCTTTTAGCCTAAAATTTGCAGTCTCTTTTCCTAATTAGCAAATCAACTTTGGCAGTAATAATTCTGACTTATCTACCAAAACTAAATGCATAATATAAACCACCAATTAATTGAAATGGGAGAATAACAATTATTTTAGTTTTATGATGACATTAAATGTTGTTACATGTCTGTTGAAACTGAAATATAAAATAGTAAACAGTGTTCACACAATTATCTTTTGAGACATTGATGTAATTCATATATGCATGCTATTTAAGTGAATCGATTGTTGCTTCTTATTGTCCTGTTTTCTTAATGTAGTGCATACAACTTCATAAAACATATTTTTAAAATTTAATAGAGATTATAAAAAAAAAATCTTTGTACTTTCAAATACTGTATTTGGGTGTTCTTGTATGCTTTCAATCCTTATTTAAAAGAATTGCTTTAATTCAACTGTCTAGCAAAATACAGTTAATATTCTCAACTTTCAGCATGTAGCCAAGGGCATGCTTGGTGATGCACCAATGTGGTCTACCTGAGCAGGTATATTTACATAACCAGATAACTATGGGGATTTAATCTCTAAACAGTGAGTTAACAACTTTTGTTTTGCGCAAAATAAATAAAATACAAAATTCCATATTTTTGTTAAAAAACTATGCAATTTTCAACTTGCTAAATTAATGAATAAGTCTTACTTTTGTCACTTAACATCTCCATAATCACTACGTGAATGTACACACAAAGAAAATGAGTTAAGCCGTTTTACAAAATGTGTGAAACGCAGCTTATCTATCCTGTCATAGTTTAAGTGCCATGAGAACGCGTGTCGCATGCCCTCTTATACTCACTTTTCTGTTAAGAATCTCCTGAGAGAATGCGGTCCCCGCCAAGTGCCCTGCACTTCAGAAACACTTAAGTGCTGCTTTCCCTCTCCACTACAGACAGAGAATAACTTGCACTGTCAACTCACTGCTTCTGCCACCCTAAAAATGTTCATCGCACAGCCTTGTGTGTGACAACAAAAGCATTGAGCGGGTCACATGACCTGGTCTTTATGGATCCCTGGACAGTGTTACGGTGGTCAGGGCCGGTGATTAAGACTAGGGAATGCAAACTGATGAAAAATGTTTAATCTGTATTTGTAGCTGTCAAAAGGGAGGGTTGGAGGTGTCAACCCACTCTGGAGTAATCATGGCACATTACCTGAATCCACCTGCACTTCTTGACCTCTTGGGCTTAATAGGATGCTCATTCCTAGCTATTATGTAGCACAGGGACCATAAAAAGTCCGTTCCTATTGAAGAAAAAATATGGTACTTTCATCACCTTGGAGACCATCCATCTCTCTCCACAGTTCTAGAAAACAGAAATACTAGGTCTGATTTCTGTCCAAAGGCCTGACAAGAAGCTAATCAGTCTGATCTGACAGATTTTAATTAAAATCCGGCCTGATTAACATCCCACAGAGAGTTCACTTATGAAAAGAAATCTCGTCAGTGTCTGTACATACCTACTGGCCTTTTTTTTCAGTCCTGCAGTTTTTTCCCCTCATTTACAAAGCAGTGGAGAAGGAGAGTGGGTTACATGTTTCATGTTTTAAACGCTGAACTGCAATCAACTGAATAACCAAATTGCTAAATGTAAAACTTAAACAATGTGATTAAAAAAATAAAATCAACATCACAAAAATAAAAATGCAAAATGCAAATGTACTTAAAACACATGACAAAACTTAATATGATCGATATATACATACATATATATACATAAAACTTTTTTTTTTTTTAATGTTCCTCTTTTTCTTCTTTCGATCTGGAGTCTCTATTTTAGAAGCAAAACACGGACTATTTACATTTAAGTGTTTTATTTATAAATTATTTTGTCTAGTGTGCTAAATGTCTTATTACATAAATTTCTATTCACAGATAATGAAATTCCCTAAAAAATTCCTGGAATGATTATTCCCCTGGGCATACCTATTGCTGCCTTATTCTATAAAGCAAAAGTATGCCTTGGAGGCCTCAGAAATGCTAAGACATGTGGAAGAGGGATTTTTCACAGGGAAAAATGGAGGGCCACTTTTATAGGATACTCTATCCCAGGGGTAGTCAACCTTTTAATACCTGCTGCCCACTTTTGTATCTTTTGTAAAATTTCCTACCGCCCACCAGTGACACAGTAACAAATTTTATAGCGCAAGTGCTTTTTCTTTTTTTTTTTTTAAAGGAGGAGTTTTTAAAACAAAATATGTACTTAAATTTATCTCTTTCTTTTTCCTTTTTTCTATTCTACATTTTTTTCTGTGTGTGTGAAGGGTGGGTGCTGTGTGTGTGAAGGGTGTGTGTGTGAGAGAGGGGGCAGTGTGTGTGTGAGGGGGCAGTGTATGTGTGTGTGAAGGGCCAGTGTGTGTGTGTGAGTGAAAGGGGGCAGTGTGTGTGTGTGTGTGTGTGTGTGAAGGGGTAGTATGTGTGCGTGTGTGAGGGGGCAGTGTGTGAGGGGTGCACTGTGTGTGTCAGGGGGCAGTGTGTGTGTGTGAGGGGTGTAGTGTGTGTTTATGTGTGAAGGGTGCATAGGGTCTATGCTGTGTGTAGCTCGGTGAAATGTGAAAATCTATCTTAATGTCTCCCCCTGCCCCCTTCTTACCCTTTTACCAGGGAGAGGGGATGGGATATAATGCTGCCAACCCTGGTTGTCCAGTGGTGGCATGTTCATTTTAGCCTGCAGCTCCTCTGGCTGCAGGCTGACTTTGCTGTCCTTCTGCGAGCACAGCACTGTATCGGAGCGTTGACATGGTAACGCGTGATAAAACTCCGACCAGTCTGCTCGTGGGAGACCCTTTGATCTCCTCACCAGCTCGAGAGGGATAACAGCAAGGCTGGCTTTGCATGGGTCAGCAAGGGAGATTAAATGATCTTTTCTGTCTGCCTTGGTCTATGGTCATCGAGGCCCATCGGGCATTTTCTGCAGAACCCACCACCACCCATCTAAAGTCCCAAACTGCCCACTAGTGGGCGGTAGGGACCAGGTTGACTGGTTGAATGCCACTCCCCCACTGTCCTCCAATGTCAAAATCCCCACTCCCTCACTGTCAAACTGTTTGAGTGGTTTGACAAAATATCAGTCTTTCCTGGAATTAACAACCTGGACCCTTTAACTCAATTAACATAACCATATACGTGGTGAGATAGCTCAGCAAACAGAGGTCCAGCCGCAGTATCTTAGAGTACAGTATTTGTGAGTAGCTTTATTCATGAAAAACAAAAACTAAGGTTAATGGAGCTTGCACTGATAACTTCATTCATGTTTACCCATTTATTAGTAACAGGGTCTGCTATGTATCTTAGAGTCACGGGCTGCATTCCTGTCAATGTTAACTGAGCCTTTTCATCCATCCGAGGTTAATAAAATGAGTGCCATAAAAATGGGTAATAGACATCTAGTCCCCAGGAAGCATTTGGATTGTACCAGCAAGCTGAATGAGTCTCTCTTTGCTAAACCCTTTGATATTTTGACTATACAATACTCTAAAAGTGATGTAAACCCAAAGAGCGGCATATCCAATGTTAAACAAGTACAGCATACTTATAGATTGTTGACAGATCCTGCATATGTTTTGCCCATAAGCCATGTTACAAAAAGAGTTGCACTAAATGCAATTTAGAAACACATAACATACTTTATGGTATACAGCATAAAAAGACGTACATATTCTAACACAGCTGGCAAGTGTCACTGTACAATATATAATCTTGACGACTGGGAGAGTACACTATAATGAAGACTAACATTAACACATAATCCAATACAAGTAAATGGTACTTTAGACCTCCTCAGTATAATTTTAAAGGGTTTGTGCTCCTACACATATTTTACTTGGCCTGATTTCATCTCATACTCAGGGGTGAGTTTCCAATTACCTCATTTTTACTTTGTGGGTTTTGACAAGATAGGAAAGGTGTCTCTGAGCAGAAACCTCTGTAAGTAAAAGCCACAAATTCCTACTAATTTATAAGTTCTATCTAGAGCAAGCATGTCAAACTCCCGGCGAGCCACGAGTACATGCTGGTGTTATAGCAGACTAAGCACCTGCTTTCACCATATTGGCGACGTCATATTCCAGCACCCGGCATCACTAAACCGCGCGAGGGAGCAGTGAGGAGCTGGAAAGACCTCTGGCAGATGCCCCCCATTGGGGGGTAAGGAGCAATAATGAAAAGTATGTGTGTGCAGCTGTGGGTGTGTCTGTCAGTGTGTGTGTGTCAGTGTGTGTCTGTCAGTGAGTATGTGTGTGTGTCTGTCAGTGTGTCTGTCAGTGAGTGTGTGTGTGTGTGTGTGTGTCTGTCAGTGAGTATGTGTGTCTGTGAGCATGTGTGTATGTGTGTCAGTGTGTGTGTCTGTCTGTGAGTATGTGTGTGTGTCTGCCTGTGAGTATGTGTGTCTGTCTGTCTGTCTGTGAGTATGTGTGTGTCTGTCTGTGAGCATGTGTGTGTCTGTCTGTATGTGTGTGTCTATGAGTATGTCAGTGAGTGTGTGTGTGTGTCTGTGTGTGTGTGTCAGTGTGTTTGTCTGTCAGTGAGCATGTATGTGTGTGTGTCTGTCTGTTAGTGAGTATGTGTGTATCTGTATGTGTTTGTGTGTCTGTCAGTGAGTGTGTGTGTGTGTCTGTCAGTGAATATGCATGTGTGTCAGCGGGTGGATCAGATTTGGCACAGGGTGGTAGAGAGGGGCTGGGGTTTAGTAGAGGGAGGTGCTGTAGTTTAGTAGAGTTTAGTAGAACTTTTTAAAATAAACCTACGTTTCTATGAAAATATACAGTAGTTTTTTTTTGCGGCCCACATAAACTTAAACCTTATTTATGTGGCCCGATCCAGACTTTGACATGCTTGATCTAGAGTAAGGTGCTAGGTTGCTGCTAGTGCTACCTGGGTTCTAGATCTCTTGTCAATAATGACATCTTGTGAACCTAAATAATTTAAACTCAAAGCTTGTAAATCAGGGATGAAGAATGGAAAAAGAGATAGCTCAGATTATCTAGGATATGCAACCAGCATGTTTTAGGTATAAAATAATGACAATAAGTGCAAAATATTTTTTGTAAATCGATTCAACTGTCTATGAAAAGGGTATTTCTGACAGAAGAACACGTATAAATACATAGTGGCATAATTGCATAGTCAGTTTTTTATATTACCTTATATATATATATATATATATATATATATATATATATATATATATATATATATATAAAACCATGCCCACGGGACTGCCCCACAATTTTAACAAAACACTTTCCTGGAAAGGATAAAGAATCAGAAAATAAAATGCATTTTTGCCAGCAAAAATGATAAAGGGCAGAAAGGCAACTCGCCTGAAACTCTTATTAGAATGATACTATATTATTAAGAAGCCCATGAAATAGTAAGGGTCAACTACATATTAGTAGACTTTCAGTCAGACTTTTTTTTTTTTTTTCATTTTACAGAATTTTACATTGTAGTTCCTCTTTTTTGAGAGCCACATAACATTGCTATGGTCAAAAAATATATCTTGACGTGAGAAGCTCTTGCTAAATACTGAAACATTTTTTTTAGTGAAGGATAATTGTGCTCATTAACACTACTCACAACTAGACAAATTTATTTATACAAAAATGTCTGAGATTGTTTTGTTTCTCGCAGCACATGCAGCATGTTTCAAATATCAACTTCTCCTTTTCAATAAAAAAATATAAGGAAAAAAACAACCACCCACCCAAAATAAAAAAATACCAACACAAAACATTCATCAAATCAAGATAATATTGTTAATATTGCCCAGTGGTAAGACCATAGCAAGACTGGAATGATAGAGCTGTAGTGTGATGAAAGTTCCAATTCAAGATTCTAGAAAGTATGGAAATAAGCAAGAGCTCTGATACTATATTGTAGTAAGAAAGAGAAGGTACATGAAAATAGATCTGACCTCCACGTCCCTTCTGGTCTTTCATTACGTGTCCACCGAGGTCGATCTCTGACCAGATCATCAATTCCAACAATGACATGATGAATTACCAGCTGAATTAGGGTTTGCAGCTACAAATTTATACCTACCAAGGACTTTCTTGATTAAATTCTCAAGACCTGGAAGTAATTTCAGCAGCAACACTGTTATTTTAAACTAAGATCTGCATCAGGATAAATGAAAGAAAAGGTAACACTTTTCCCTTCACATTATCACGATGTTGATAAGCAGTAAATTTATTTATTTGTGGTCTGGAAGGAATTGAGAAGGAAAACACAAAATTCAACAATGCAGGCACATTATGAATAGGGCATGACACACACAAACTCAGTCTGCACATTTCCAATAACAGTTTGTTGAGATAAAGTATTTTAGATTTATTTCCTAGTGTAATGTTTGTTGGATGAGTTTCTCATTGTCATTTCAGGAACCTAGCACACAGCCAAAACACGGAGGGTTAAAGCCGGCCATTTTTGAAATCAAGCAACATGGATAGACAGGCTGCAAACACAAGCAATTCATATGAATAAAAACATATGGATTAATACAACATGGCTCTGCATATATCTTAGTCAGTGGTTTATTACATGAAGTTCAGTTGTCAGGTTTCCTGTCAAACAAGCACATAGCAGATTTTGTTACTAATAAATGGGTAAACATGAATGAAGCTATTACAGCGAGCTCCGTTAGGCTTTGTTTTTGTTTTTCATGAATAAGGCTACTCAGAGATACTGTACTTACTTTCCCTCGGAAAGCTGTGAGATATATTTGTACATGCAAGGCATCTGGACTGTTCCTAAAACTAATTCATGTACATGTCATAAAAAAATGAAAAAGCATTATAGGTTATGTCTGAGCTGAATCAGTCAATAATGTTCGCTTTTACAATGTAATTTAAATTGACCTATAACCAACTTGACATAATTCAGCTGATCATAAAAAGCAATGTGTTATTAGTTAGAGAAAAAGTATTTCAAAAAAACTAAATATAGAAACAACATAGAAATCACACATAATCAGGCCAAAAAAGAAATAAACATTTACACATTTTGGTGCTGACTTGCTAGCCATAAAGGGAACAGATCTAATACACTATGTTCAGGGTCCACCTCTGTTTATAAAGTTTCCAGATTTATGGAAATGGGGGCGGGGAGTGGCTTGGACATTGCTACACACGCTGCCTATACCTTCTTTATGGCATTTACCTACACTGATTTGGGGATTCCCGCAGCATCAGCGACCCACTGCAGCCTGGCCTATGCCTTCAATGGTGGTGCCGCAAGACTCTCACTATTCCTCTTCCAAGGAAGAAATCCTTGATGCCCCTGACGACATCACTCATACAGAGGGTCTAATCACTTCACAACTTAAGCAAGATGTGACAGCTCTAGGCACTAAGGGAGACATCAAGGCCCAAATGAATAACATCCGTGCCTTTTTTAATGCTGACCTAGTGTGGGCAAATGAGGACAATGTCTCCTCTATAGCTCAACAACAGACAGGCAACAAGGATCTGATTCAACAACTACAGGCATCCCAAAAAACCATGCTGGTCAGAATGGATATGTTGGAAGATACACGGTGCCACAATAACTTAAAAATTGGGGGCATTGCTGAAACTGTAGATGAGCATGAACCGACGCCTTCTGGCTACTCTACAGCCCCAACGTTCTGCTAAAGGCATACAAGCTGGTGGCTGTTTTCAGGCACACCAAGTCAAGCAGGACCAAGAGGCACAAATGTGACACTAATTATATCACAGATATTTCCCCATGTTTGACCTTTCCCATTTCCCTGAATCTTCTACTAAGAGGCCTACCTAACTAAAGTTGTCAGGTCTATGGCAGGGCCCTCATGAACCTATTGTTCCGGTTATATTTTGTAATTGTCGTATTTACTGTTAAATTTCCCCACTTTATAATATTAAAGAGCTCCAGAATAAGTTAGCGTTATATATAAATATCAATATCAATAATAATAATATTATTAACCCCTTAAGGACGGAGCCAAATGTACACGTTGTGAACGAAACAAAATGTAAACAAAACCTGGCATTTGCGCTACATGTCTGTCCAACTGTAATTCACCTCTTTCATATTAAATACACCCACCCTTATTATATATCATTTTATTCAGGGGAAACAGGGCTTTCATTTAATATCAAATATTAAGCTATGAAACATAATTTAATATGAAAAAAATGGGAGAAAATAAGATTTTTTTGATTTTTTTTTTAGTTCTACATGACATTTTAACGGTCAATGTCATAATACTGTTTGCTTTTACTGCAATAAAATACACATATTTGTATTCAGCAAAGTCTCACGTGTAAAACAGTACCCCCTATGTACAGGTTTTATGGCATTTTGGGAAGTTACAGGGTCAAATATAGCATGTTACATTTGAAATTGAAATTCGCCAGATTGGTTACGTTGCCTTTGGGACTTTATAGTAGCCCAGGAAAGAAATTTACACCCATAATGGCATATCATTTGCAATAGTAGACAACCTAAGGTATTGCAAATGGGGTATGTCCAGTCTTTTTTAGTAGTCATTTGGTCACAAACACTGGCCAAAGTTAGTGTTAGTATTTGTTTGTGTGTGAAAAATGCAAAAAACGCCAATTTTGGCCAGTGTTTGTGACTAAGTGGCTACTAAAAAAGACTGGACATACCCCGTTTGCAATACCTTGGGTTGTCTACTCTGCAAATGGTATGCCATCATAGGGGTAATTTTCATTTTTGGGCTACCATAGGGTCTCAAAGGCAACGTAACCAATCTGGCAAATTTTAATGTGAAAAAAATGAAACACAAGCCTTTTATTTGACGCTGTAACTTTTGAAAACACCATAAAACCTGTACATGAGGGATACTGCTGTACTCGGGAGTCTTCGCTGAACACAAATATTTGTGTTTGAAAACAGTAAAAAGTATCGCAGCAATAATATCGTCTGTGTAAGTGCTGTTTGTGCGTGAAAAATGCAAAAAACTTCACTTTTACTGGCGATATCATCGTTGTAATGCATTTTACTGTTTTGAAACACTAATATTTGTGTTCAGTGAAGTCTCCTGAGTAGAACAGTACCCCCCATGTACAGGTTTTATGGTGTTTTGGAAAGTTATAGGGTTAAATATAGTGCTAGCAAATTAAATTCCCTTTACTTTCAGCATGGGTTGTCAGGCAGGTCTCGCTAATTGTAATTAATTAAGATACCTAATTATGTAAAAATATTATATAAATATATATGTAGAATTAATATATGTACATATATACGTATGTGAATATATATGTATATATATATTTTTTTTTTTGAAAAATATTTTTATTTATATATAGGTATATATATAGTGATATATACGTATATATTTATGTATATAGATATATATATTATTTCATCTATGTGTATTTTGATATAAATATATATATATTAATATCACAATACAGTTAGAACAAAATAAAACACATCTATATATTTTTTAATTATTTTTATTTTTTTTAATTTTATTTTTTAACGTATTTACATATTTAATTTTTTTTATATTATATATAAATATATATATAACAATAATTATATATATATTTAATCAGTATCAGTCTACGTGTAATTTGATATTAATACCTAGACAGTGTATGTGTGTATGTATAGGTGTATATATATACTTAGATCATATATATATATTATATTATATATATGATCTAAGTATATATATATATTTTTTTACACTTGTTTAACTTTTATTAATTTAATTTAATTTGATTTGATTTCCAGCCAGCAAGGGGACCACCTGTCATTACAGGCAGCCCCCCTGCTGGCAATGCAGGAGGCAGCTATCCCGGCCATGTGATTGTGAGGTCCTCGCAAGGACCTCACTCTCACATGGCCGGGGGGGCTGCCAGGGGGTCGGACGTGCGGCGGGGGGCTCCCTGGGAGTCCGCCCAACCGCGATCGCCGGCGTGGGATCGCCAGCGACCGGGTAAGTATAGAAAGACCGGAGGGCGTACTATTACGCCCGGCGGCATTTAGAGCCGCCTAAAATAGGGCGTAATAGTACGCCCTCCGGTCTTAAGGGGTTAACAAGAAGCACCTGCCCATAGAGATTAAGGTTTAAGGGGACACTATAGGCACCCAGACCACTTCAGCTCATTGAAGTTGTCTGAGTGCACTACCTCAGTCCCCTTAACCCTGCAATTGTAATTATTGCAGTTATTGATAAACTGCAATAATTACCTTGCAGGGATACCTCCACCTCTAGTGGCTGTCTACCATACAGCCACTAGAGGCACGTCAGGGTGATTAGACGACTTTTGGTCTCCTAAATGATGCAGGACGTCCTCACGCTCTGCATGAGGACATCATCCTTTATCTAAAACTCCATAGAAAAGCATTGAGCAATGCTTTCTTATGGGGTAGGCCTAATGCTGCGCCTGCACATTAGGTCCTCCCTGCTGGATAAAGTCAGTCTAAGAGGAGCAGAGGCGGAGCCTGACGCAGCACTGATGTCCCTCGAATCAGGTAAGTGACAGGAGGGTTTTTAAACCTTTCAGTGCTCGGCTGGTGGGGGGAGAGCAAGGGTTGGGGGGCATTGTAGGTCACTATAGTACTAAGAAAACAACTTTGTTTACCTGGAACTATAGTTTCCCTTTAACTTTTAACCAACAATCACATAGAACTGGTAGATGCTTCTTATGCATGTGTATGATACACAGTCAGCTGTTACCACTGCAAAACATTTTATTTAGAAACGACCATTCATTCCGACATGGAAATTAATGCACTTCTACCATCTCCATTTAGAGTAAAACTTAAGGATACTGAAAAGACATTAAGGAGGAAAAGCTCAGAACACTAGTATAACACAGATCTTAAAAATGAATAAGAAGTGAAAGTTTGCCTCTCTCAAATAGTGAGAAAGTACACTCACATGTGTGTGAAACAGTCACACGTCTGTTATGAAATGTTATCTTTTCCCAGGTTTTGCGAGCAGGAAATGCATTTTACTGAAATTCTAGTTGTGAAATATGTTTTTGTACTTTACTTTGAACATGATGCCCTTTGGCTATTATGATCTGAACAACTGACTAGTAGCTTTATTTATTACACAGTGATTGCTTTACTTTTGGTAATCTTGTGTGTCAATAAATATACTGTAACGAGTTAGGCATGCCAGAGGCATGAGATTGGATTTGGCTCAAGCAATTTGTTGGCTTTATGGCAACATTCTGAAAAGGCTCCCAAAAGCTCAATTTCTAAGACCGTCTATAATGCATGATGGGAAGTAGCCAATTATGCTTTCCAAATGATTCAATGCTGTTAGAAAAACTTACCAAATGATTTATCTACATTTCCCATATCCAATATTGTAAATAGGCTCTCACTCAATCTTAAAGGACCACTATAGTGCCAGGAAAACATACTCCATATTCTGGTTTTAGACCTTTCAGTAAATGTCCTAACATGATTTCCGCCAAAAACATACTCGTTTTCCTGGCACTATAGTGCCCTGAGGGTGCCCCCACCCTCAGGGTCCCACTCCCGTGGCGCTGAGGGGGGAGGAAGGGGTTAAACTTACCTCTTTCTCCAGCGCTGGACGGGGAGCTTTCCTCCTCCTCTCCACCTCTTCGGCTGAATGCGCATGGCCGGTCCTTCCGCTTTCTGAAATAACAGAAAGCTCTGTATAGCAGGAGTTTATAAATTCTAAATTAAACACACCATGTAAAAAGTGAAGCTAAAACAACCAGATTCTTTTTCTAGAGGTGTGTAGAGAGGCTGTGCGAGTCTCTGCCAGCAGAAATGGCAAGAAAATTGAACAGTGAGATTAAAGGAGCATTGTCTATACATAAAAACCACGTCATTAAGATAAAGTTCTTGTGGTGACTAGAGTGTGTTTGCAGTGTGCTCTATAACATACTGCAAAAATGAAGACATCTGAAGTGCCTATACCATCAGTTTGGATAAAGCTTGGTGTTTCATTTAAGAGGCAGGAGATAACAACCTGGTATATTCCCTTGGGAGGTACATATATAGCTATTCAAATATACATATTTGAACTTACTGAATCTCATGTACTGACTCACAGCTATAAAAGTAAGGAATTCTAGGTCCAAGTTTCTCCAGACCCTAAATCGTACGCATTTAGCTTAAATAGGGAAGTGGTTTTTCTAGTTACTCACACACCTGAGGGGTGTGACTAACAGTGCATTGCATACTTATGTTTTCCCAAAGTTAAAGGTAATTTTTAAGATGTCCCAGATTCCTACTGTCGCTATTCAGACAACAGAATGTGGATGCAGCATTAGTTTTGTAGAAGTTTGTATTCTCTTAGGAATGTGAATAGTTGTAATTGTGGCTTTTCTGAAAATGAGCTCAATGCTTGTCAGACATATTATATTGCTATGGGTAGTGTTGTTCATCTTAATAAATATTATTGTTAGTTTATCGATGCACATTAAATATGTTGTAATTTTTGCTGTTGACTAAGAAACAACATTCAACAAAGGGCTTAGATAATATTAGAGAACAGTTTGGAATTTTGTGTATTCAAGTTCTATTAATTTGCCCTGAAATTAAGTCTTATTAATAAAGACTGAAAGAAGATTAACCTCTTAATGGCCAATAACTGGATTACAGGATTGTGACAAGAACAAGTGATTTGTATAACTCTGGTCCTGAAAAGGGGAATTAAACAAATCAAACTTTTTTAATGTTTTTATTACACACATAATACTTTCTTGGAGAATTGTGTAATTTAGATTTAGAAACTGGTGACACCTAATTTTACCTAAAGTAGTGATTTCAGACATTTCCTGTACCTGTTGATTAATCCTATACATCAGCTTGGAGGTATTATGGCCCATTGTACTGTACACAACTGCTTCAATTGTCTATGGCTCCATTATCTGCCAAGAGTCCTAAATTCAATAGGACAGTCCTGTTTATTTTTGCGCTATACCCTCAATCCCTGTGATTTCTTTTGGCGACCGACTTTGGGGGACATGAGGTAAAAGTACAATGTGAGCATGTGTTTAAACACACTTTATCTGTACTAGGTAGGAATTCCAGATAACTTCAGCCCCACATTGGCTCCCTGCTTATAGGGCAACCTCCCTGGGAAGTCAGGCCTCATGTCACAGCTGCCTAGATGACATATTCCCAGTAGAGACATACCTCCCCCCTCCCCTCCCTTTTTCATATTAATTAAAAAATCTAAAAGTCTACTAGCATGGCAAAGATTAAGGGTAAGTGTTTCTAATGAAAAAAAAAGAAGAAAAAAAAAAAAGAATAGTTCTGCAGGTTCCTCCACCTTCTCCACTGATGACTTAAAGGCACTCTCTAGCAGCAAAACAACTTAAGCTTGTTGAAGCAGTCTTGGTGTATAGAACATGCCCTTGCAGAATCACAGCTCAATTCTCTACCATTTAGGAGTTAAATCACTTTTGTTTATTTAGCCCTAGCCACACCTTCCCTGGCTATGTCTCACAGAGTCCCCCTACACACTTCCTTAAAAAGAGTCTAAATTCTTTGGATTCCCTTATTGCACAATGTTTTTAATGTGGAAGTTATCTCCTGCTCTCTTAATTGCTGTCTAGAGCCTGCACCAGCCTCCTGTGTGTGATTTAACATCAAGTAACAAAGCAGGAGATACGAACTTCTAATGTAATCTGACCAAAAATGCAACAACAGCGGCATTAATAGAAACAAAAGTGATTTAACTCCTGAATGGAGAATTGAGCAGTAAGACTGCGGGAGTATGATCTGTACACGAAAACTGATCATTTATGGTACAGTTGTTTTGGTGCTTAGAGTGTCTCTTAAAGGTGCTGCAGAGAGCCTGAACAACTATCCATGTCAAAATATTTGTACATTTTTGAAGATAGAAAAAGCTCCATATTCTGGTTTTAGACCTTTCAGTAAATGTCCTAACATGATTTCTGCCAAAATCCGTTGGATTTTTATTGGCCCATCAGATCCTGGACGTCTTGTCTATGTCACAAATGCCTACAATGAAATATACACACATGCACACAATTGCTACTTAAATGAAAATGAATAATGTCCTGGTCATCTCAGCCAATCACATTTTACCTTAGAGATAAAGCAGTGGATATTACTCCCCTACATTAAAGTTGACCTTTTTTCTAGTACAGGTACTCAGGGACATATGATTTCTTTATTTAAATTTTAATGGATCCCTTCACCAGTCATAGTTTACTTTTTGTTTGGGGCGGATCCAGGGACGTATCTTCCGCAAGGCAAACAAGGCATCTGCCTTGGGCGGCACTTTGCAAACGCCCTGGCAGATCCCTTGTTTGCCTCGTGTCCTGGGGGGGTCAAGAGCTGGCCGGCTGGCCACTTTTGAGCCCCCCTGAGGTGGGCAGCGAGAGCATGCTCACCTGAGTTCTTCCTGCTCAGCTCCCTCGCACGTCACTTAATGAAGCCGAGAGCCAGAATATAACGTCACTCCGGCTCCTGGCATCACTAAGCGGCGTGCGAGGGAGCTGAGCAGGAAAATCAGAGCTCCCTCGCCGCCTACCCAGCCTGTCCGCCCACTGCCTGCCTGCACAGCAGCCCCACTGGACCGCAGGTAAATAATCCACTCCAGCTCTCCCAGGGAGGCTGGGTGGATTTCAAATAAAATGAAAAAAATTATAATTTGTGAGTGTTGGTGGAAATGTGTGTGTGTGTCTGTGAGTGAATGTGTGTGTGTCCGTAAGTGTGTATGTGTGTGTCTAAGTGAATGTGTGTGTGTGTGTCTGTGTGTCTGTCTAAGAGAATGTGTGTGTATGTGTAAGTGTGTGTGTCTGTAAGTGTGTGTGTGTCTGTGAGTGAATGTGTGTGTCGGTCAGTGAGTGTGTGCGTCTGTAAGTGTGTCTATCTAAGTGAATGTGTGTGTGTCTGTAAGTGTGTGTGTCTAGGTGAGTGTGTGTGTCGATCAGTGAGTGTGTGCGTCTGTCAGTGAGTGTGAGTCTGTCAGTGAGTGTGAGTCTGTCACTGTGTGTCTGAGTAACAGTGTGTCTGTCTATCAGTGTGTCAAATCAGTGAGTGTATGTGTATGTCATTGTTTGTCAGTGTAAATGAGAGTGTGTGTCTGTCAATGAGTGTATGCATCTGTCAGTGAGTGAGCGTCTGTCAGTCAAAGTACGGCCTTGACAGGAAGGGGTGGGAAAAATTTAAATTGGGGGGGAGAGGGGGGGCGAGCACCTTCCTGCCTAGGGCAGCACAAATCCTAAATACACCACTGGGCGGAGGTAGGTGTCAACTTGGCTCTATTACTGCTAAGGTACTGCCCCTGCACAGTATCTGGGGAATGGACAATTGCCTGAGGTGGACTGAGCAGAGAAGGATTTAGCACGATGTGAACTTGGTTGACTAGGGCCCATTAGTAAGACTGGGGCCATGGAATCATAAATTTGCATAGCCCCATTCACCATCGCTATGTAAAGAATGATAGGGGGCCCTAAAGCAGTAAACTACCTGGGGCCCTACCTGATCTTAATCCTTATCTTAATAGATACAGCTATATAGAATAAATAATCTACCAGCAAGCCATTGAGAATCAGCAGGTGAGAGGAGCAGATTCATCAACCTGTACATAAACCCATGAAACACAGGTAGTTAAATACACTTTTGGGTAATTTATTTGTCTCTCTCTCAACCACCATTACGTAAACATGGGGTAGTGTGCCACAAGAGTTTCTAATTTGTAGCTGCTCTCAAGGAACCCATTTATGTTTTACTAAACCCTACCATCCTGCTTATTTAGTGAGAAAAGTGGATGGAGCAGATTCTGACTCACTTTTGGAACCCTTTTTTTTTATATGTTAAATAGATTATTTATTTTAATAAATGCCCTTATCACAGTAAACACAGGGAATTAAGCCAAACTCATTTAGTTTAGTTAATTCTTTCTTCATAATTATTGTACATGCTGTTTTACACATTGAGCATGTATTACTTGTTTGTGGCCACATTGTATTACTATGGAATTATTTAAAATTATGAGAAAATCAGAAGATCTAAAAAAAAACATGATTTAAGCACAATTAAAATAAAGGAATAATTAAATCCCTACAATAAAGTAATGAATACTCCTGTAGGCACTGAATAAAATAGAATTATAGCTACATGCTTAAGGCCTGTGGTAAATCAAATAAGCTTATGCTTATTTGGTAACCGACTGTCTGTATATATATATATATATATATAGAAACAAGCTTTCACAGTTTCCTACTTATCTGTGAGATCCCTTATTAATTTGGAAAGTAGAGCACAAGGAGAGGGGACATCCCTTAAGTAGGATACACGGGAGCCACTTCAATCCTTTTACCAGACACAAATACAGTCTGTTTTTTTCCCTTCCTTCTAAAAATACGCTTGAGAACTAGTTGAAACAGCTTACAAAAGAAAAGAGGAGAAGTGAGTACAATAGGTCACCTTTACCCACCTATGACATCAGACGGCTGCCCTGATTCTTTCATTAATACCTTTCGAATGAGAAACAATAGCAGTCATTAAGCATCTAGCAGTTTAAGATAAGAAAGCCCTAAGAAGACGATAATCGGTGCATTTAGCTGGATTTTAACCAGCTTCTTAATCATTTCTTCTCCGCTACATTCCACCCAATCAAAAGAAAAGAGAGAAAGAGAAAA
Source organism: Pelobates cultripes (assembly GCA_933207985.1). Taxonomy (NCBI): domain Eukaryota; kingdom Metazoa; phylum Chordata; class Amphibia; order Anura; family Pelobatidae; genus Pelobates; species Pelobates cultripes. The sequence goes on from OW240913.1 coordinate 273,859,024, forward strand.
AAAAAAGCCCTGTACCTTCTTGGGACTGCAAGGAAGGAAATATAAGAAAGGGACAGACTGGAGGAGGGTGCGGAGGGGGTGAGCCAGGACGACAGAGAGACAGACTGGAGGATTTCATTGGCAATCCCCACCATGTGAAATGAAAACATGTCTTAATTGCCATTAGGGAAATAGGTTAAATACCAGCTGTATAAGCTGCTAAATACTGGCAAACAGATTAAAGAAAGGAAGACGTTTAGGGCAGATACACTTCTACTTGTAACTGTTGTTACAGTACAGTGTCCTAATTTGTCCTTAGATCGGAGCATCAATTACATTTGTTTGATGATTTGAATAGGGAATTTAACATCTATCATTCTGTCTCCAGTTACCTACTTAGGTGGTGTGAAACTTACTTCTTGGTATAAATGGGTCCAAAGTTTATTTGCTGAGAACTACACAGAACAAAATACACAATATTACAATATTCTAGCCAGTATCTGTTCATCATTGTGCTGCCAAAATACTGGAATTTGTGATATCCAAGTAAAAAAGGTTTCTCGATATGTGCTTTTCAACTCTGAAGATTAAAAGTGTGATCTAAACCCCATGACCTACATCAGCGTCCTTAATTTGATTATTTAATATCAAAGTGCTGCTGTTGCCTCTTTCTGTTCACACTAAAAACTAATTTTTTTTTTATTCTTTATTTTTCGCTCTGCCATTCAAGCGTGGCTACAATAGTGCAAACAGATGTGAATACATAACCGCACAAGTGTTGTTGATGCGTAGTAGAAGATACAGGGTAACAAACTAGTACAAGCATCTGTCACAAACTGTGCACCTTTGGTGCATCTCCGCCAGAGTTTTCTTTTACATTAGTAATCTGATAAGGAGAAAGGGAAAGAAAGATATATGGAAGGAAAGAAATAACTATGTACAACTGTCGACTTATTGAGGAGTGTGTTGTGCCCTAGGCTCTCAGGGCTAAAAACTAATTTTTTAGCCCTTTTGTGGGGTGGACTGGGGTTTCATGTTGGCAGCACTAGAGACCATATTTATTGGATTACCGTAAAGGATATCGCACGCGGGCCTGAAGTGGGTCTGTCCTCACAATGTAGTTTGCAGAACATAAATGATCATCCAGACACTCAGAAATATGCAGAAAATAAATGATGGTGCAGACACTCAAGGTAATTCCAAAGTGAGCAGGTTTATTGGAGCAGATGAAGGCAATGTTTTGGTCCACAAGAGGGCTTTTGTCAAGTTTGACAAAGGCCCTGTTGTGGGCTACATTGAAGGTTGCGTATTTCTGGTATAGAGTATTCCAAGGTGACATCTCATGAGTTTTCTAAAATACAAATATTAAATATCTGCATGCTAGAGGCATACAAATTTTGCTTGACTTCAAAGTGATTTATAGGTGGGTAATGTTTGCCCATGCCTTTGCCTCATATTAAGGTTGACTGGAGCAGTTCATTCAACAATTGTAAAAGACCAAAAGGCATTCTTAATTGCCTGTTCCTAACTGTCAACAAAAGGGGTGGATAGCAAAACTACCATGGGCTTTGACCCAAAGGTACATTTTGTCAGGATTGGCTTGACCCTAACAGACAAACCTAGGTATATGTGAAGAAGGTTTGTGTAGCGGTCCTTAAAGTGGCTGGGTTAGCACTGATATTATAGTCAGAAAATCTGCAAGCAGACACAGAATAAATGTTATCAAGCCAAGGGCAGGGATTACAGAGGTGCACAGAAACAAGAAACAAGCCAAGGTCAGGGTTACAAGAATGGTCAAACAAGCCAAGGTCACAAAACATTACAATAGTAATATATAAACCACTCTCGGATAAACATAAACCACGAGAGGGCAAGGAAAAAAGGACAACCAGGAAGTATATATACCCTATACTGGGTTGTGATTGGTTACAGAGGACCATGTTACCAGAGGACCATCAAAGTGTGTACACATCATTAAGCAGTGTTACAAAGACTGACATTATAAAAGAAGACCAATGGGAGGGTTCCATATCATATATGATGTCATAATGAGGCAACAGGAAGCTAGGTATGAGAGACATCACTTCTGTAATCACACGACACCATGAGGGATGGTATTGTGACACATTTTATGGTCCCTCTTGCATATATTGATTACGCCTCTCCTAAAACTAGCCGCATAGGATACTATAAATCCAAACCTAAACACTAATGCATTCTATTAATCACACCATGGCAACAAATGTTTAATTGAATTCAGGGTAACATCCTTCACCTCTCTACATTACAACCCTGCATCCACAGCTATATCCAGCACTGTGATGTATAATTTACTCCAAACATGGTGTATTAAAGTGGCACAGTCACAAATTATATAATTGGAGGTGTTTTTTCTCTCTTGGTATTACAGGGCACTTGGGGCTAGAGATGAAATAGTGCCAAAATTACACCCGGGGCTTTTCAAAATCCTACTCTGGGCATCAGCCCCTGCCAGTACCCCTCCCTCCCCCCCCCACCCCCTCGCAGCAATATTCCTGGTGAGCAGTAACACTATTTAGCACAGTAGATCAGGCCTGTATAAAGTACGTTAATATACATGCATACTGAGAAGATTCATGCATAATTTAGCAATAATAAACAAACAAACTAAGAATCTTTACTAAGGGCTGATAATACATTTAGAACTGCATTTGCTGTTCGCTTACACAATAATTTTGTTTAAAAAAACGAATGGCCCACCAGTGCTAACTTTAAACTTGCTTAAAGGACCAGTATAGTGCCAGGAAAACATACTCATTTTCCTGACACTATAGTGACCTGAGGGTGCCCCCACCCTCAGGGACCCCCTCCCGCCCGGCTCTGGAGAGAGGAAAGGGTTAAAACATACCTTTTTTCCAGCGCCGGGCGGGGAGCTCTCCTCCTCCTCTTCGGCTGAATGCGCATGCGCGGCAGGAGCTGCGCGCGCATTCAGCCCGTTTACAATGCTTTCCTATGGATGCTTGCGTGTTCTCACTGTGATTTTCACAGTGAGAAGCACACAAACGCCTCTAGCGGCTGTCAATGAGACAGCCACTAGAGGATTTGGAGGCTGGATTAACCCTATTATAAACATAGCAGTTTCTCTGAAACTGCTATGTTTATTTAGAAAAGGGTTAACCCTAGCTGGACCTGGCACCCAGACCACTTCGTTAAGCTGAAGTGGTCTGGGTGCCTAGAGTGGTCCTTTAATGCATTGCTGCCTGCACACAAATTTTGATGACCTCTAATTTGTACAAAGCTTCCCTTTTGAAGTCTGGCCTCCCATTTATAAATGGGTGAGGTCAAGATGCAAAAGTCCATTTTAATTTTTTTTTTTTATCATATACAGTTTTTTTGCAGTGTTTGATATACAGAGTTAACTAATGCTCTAGATCAGTAGTGGTGTCTTTGGTTAGCTGGAGGTAGGGAGGGTGACTAATCTCTAGTTACACTTACCATGCTTTACTTGGACACTAAGCAGGATTGAATGAAACACATTCTACTTAATACGGCCTTTCCCTTTACAACCATCTTAATAAATCTACTGCCACTCAGTTTGTACCAAAGCGGACATTAAAGGACCTCCCACTCCTTTTCCTCTACAGCACTTCCACAGTTCTAAGCAATCTGGGCTGAGTGAAGACAGCAGGCCCCCTAAATCAATTTAATGAGACCCATTTCACTAGCTGGGATTCCCATGTACAACAAGCTGTGCAGATGGGTGGCGATGAACAAACTACCAACCAGGAACACCCTTAGCTACACTGATATTCAGGAAAGATAATCAAAGGGTTTTCTTATCAGGGTATTTTGATGTATCTGTGTAATGCATGTAAAATATATAACTTTAACTGCAGTGAAGGTAGAGGTCGGTGACAAAGAATCTCATCTTAAGAGTTTTATTACTGTTTGCAGTTACTCAAATGTAACCAATTATGGCTACAAAACAAGGCAATAAACAGGCTGCATAGCCACTAAAATGTCACATACTTTTAAACTTTGATTACTAAATATTTAGTAAGTGACAAAATGCTGAAGCACTTTAAAAAAAGGCTCTAAAGTGAGGAGAGCCAGGTAAACACATTTATGATTTAATATTTCCACTGAACGTCTGCACAGTCAAGAGGTTATTAAAAAAAAAAAAAAAAAAAACTACTACTTGCAAATACATTTAGGAATATAATTTTTCGAAATATTGTTTATCATTATTTTCCGAAATAATATAAATAATACAACATATACTTAAAAATTTATAGAAGTCAGTGTATTTGTGCAGTGGTTAACTACTAAATTGTGGACTTAGCTAAAGTTAGCCATTCTAATGTCAATTTCACAAGTCATTAGGGAAGTCACTGCAAGACTCTGTATAGAGAATATACCCTTAGATGTAAAGCGTTCCAACAATTGTGCCTGGATTGGTAAAAATTCTTCTGTTGCATCTGTCATGAGAAGAGAACCTTTCACATTTACTTACTATAAGAAAGACCAAACTTAGGAATCTGCAGCAAATATTCCCAAAGAGGACACAGTGACAAGAACACATTGCTTCAAGCTGGCCAAAAGGAAGAGCTAAGATAAGAATTAAACCAGCCAGACCCATTTGGTGGGGGTCAATAATGTCAACAATTGAAGAGGAAAATAAAAGCAAAAGCACAAACTCTTGGAATACTTTTGTGGTAGTTATGTGCTAAGTGGCTACAAGTGTCTACAATCTATTTTAAAAAAAAATGTTGACCAACCATTTTTTCCATTCCAGTACTAAACACGAGATCTACGAGTGCTCTAACATTTTTATAGATAAGTCACACACACAGACCAAAAAAAAAAAAACTTTGAAGTTGCAGTTCTAAAGTCACTAAAGGCCAAGACCTTTTCAAACTATAAATCTACTTCTTAAGCCTTGAAAACCTAAACCGGCTGCTCTTCAAATTCAGTTGAACTGGACATTTAATTCTCTATAATTTGACATTTTTAGAAAACCAAAAACTGAATAAAATCTATCTATCTATCTATGATAGATTGATAGATAGATAGATAGATAATCTCAATCTATATTTGTCTATCTCTCCTTTCCATTTTTTCTAATACTGTAAAGCATTGAGAATAAGTTTGCGCTATACAAATACCTGATAATGATAATTTCTAGCTCAGGAACATTGATAGTTGGGAAGCCAGTTTAGTATGTTTAAAAACACTAAGGTAAATTCCACTTTACAATTTTGACTAACAACAACATTTTATTACAAAAGTATACAAATAACAGCAATGTTGGGAGTTTAGAATAGCAAAAGCCTATCTTTATAACTCAGACAAAGTGAATTTGACTTTATGCACAGATCATATGGACACTGCTGTCATTTTTGCCAAAATTGTGTTTTACAAAGAGGCAAAGTGGCATCAAAAAGGGGTTTAGCACGAGTGTTTGCATAGTTTGGACCTAACTTCCATACACCTGCTTAAATGACAGATGACAAAGAAAAAATATATATTTTTAAAGAAAGTATCAAAAAGTCTGAAACATGTGGATATATAGCTTTTCAGCAATACAAAATGTTGGAGTCGTTATTCTACTACCGGATCTCCTTTCAGAAAAAAAAAAAAAGGAAGTAAAAAAAAAAAAAAAAAAGTCTGGTCACCATAACTCTCCATGTGCATTTAAAAGTCAAAAGGGCAAGAATCATGGTATACTCAGATCTGCCTGGAATATTTACTAGCTGCCTGCAGACTACTGCTCACTTTTGTCTAAAGCAGCTAAAACCGGCTTCCAGTGTCACACTTTTGCTACCTGGAAATTCTTGGCCTGGTTGGTTTCTGGCACAAAAAAACATCACACACAGATATCAAAGTCAGAACAGCCATATAAAAAAAAAAAAATAATAATAATTTGGATTTCTTGCTCTGTATTTTGCCAGTACAGGTGTTTACCAGATTTCAAAATCACTTTAAAATTAATGATATATAAAATATATAGAGAATCAGTATTGCAACCATTTTTGTAATCTTTTCTTAATTAAATATATTTGTTAAACCAACCCATCGTTTCAAAGATATCACTCCCTGTTGCTGGAGGGGAAAGGTGGACTGAGCGTAGAATAGGGGTAGCATTGAGCAATGGGCTATGCCGCCATTGGTTGTCTGGCACCTTTATACTATGATGGCATCTGACCTCAAATTTGCACAAAATTGCCACCATCACTAAGGGGTTAATCTGTGTATGCTCCGCAGTTTGTAGCTAAGCACTGCACATGCAGACTCCAGGAATCATGACCACTTTAAATCACACTGAAGTGGTTATGGTGCTTTGAGTAACCCTTTAAGTGTTTCATTTATGTATTTCATATATGTGTGTCTCCTTACAGCTCTACAGCTAAGGCATATGATTTGTACTCTTGTCCAGAACTGAAATAAACATTAGGAAGCACGTTATAGCAATTGATTTCTAGCTTTTTTACAGCCTACTGAAACATATAGAAGGAACCATTTAAACAACAGATGGGATATGTTAACTGTTTTGTGTAAATAAATCTCACCTACTTCCACTCTTCTGAAATATTGGTTAAAATAACTAAAATGTCTTTCATTATGATCAGAAATAAAACTTTAATCCTGCAATCAGTTCTAAAATATAGCCTTATGAGACTTTATATAATACAGATGATGATCATTTACATAAGATTTTCAAATATTTGTCCATGACCATTAATTTCTCTTTAACCTTAAAAGCTTTAAGGGATATAGGAAAATATTGATCACTACAGTAACACAGTATGACATTTTAATATGGCTTATCAATTGCACTGTTTGCATCACAAGACAATTTGAAACAACAATACACACATTTGTCACCTGCTTCCATATCCATTGCTCATCTCATGTATATATATATGGTTTTATCCCTGTAGACCATGTAGTTAACCTGTTTACTGTTCAGGAACTGGTAGATCGTTATTGACTTGTGGAATCCGAGGTTACCATAAAAACGTTCTTATTTAAAGAGAGCAATACTTAAAAGAGACACTCTTAGCAACATAAACAATACAGCTTGCCACAGTGATGCAGAAGATTTGCACGGCAGCTGTATAGTGTGCATTACACAATAAAAATACACAAATACTCATTATGGAAAATAAATAAAGAAATGGCTACTGTGAAGTAAATTTTATTGAAAGGAACAATATAGCATTAGGAAAAGATATTTAAATAAGGGCACTATAAGTTATCCTTTATACTTACAACAAGGCCATGGCTCATCCGTTTGAAACCTCTATTACACGAAAAGCATGTTAAACACTTGGAACACAGCTACAGAAGAAAGCCCTAATTTCTATTCCCAATATAAAAAAATAAAATTTGAAAGCTTAACCAATGGTAGGGGCAGGGCCGGCCTTAGGCTATTAGGGGCCCTGTGCGAAAAATCTTCACAGCGCACCCGCCGCCCCCCATCCTCACTGGTCATACACCTTCATCTATGTATGTGTGTGTGTATAGGGGTGTAGTGTTTTTATAGGGGATTTATTAAATTAATAATGATTTTAAAACAAATATATATCCCCCTTTTCCTGTTACCTTGCAGTAAGGGGTGAAGGTTGATCTCTGGAACACTGTGCTGGGAATCTAGTCTGCACCCTTCAGCAGGTGCAGACTATGAGTAACTGACTTGTTAGCTCGGGCATTTACAGTGTCAAGACTTTCCGCAGCAACGCACTGATTGGCTGGAGCTTGGAGGAAAGTTACTTATGGTCTGCAGCCAACGGAAGTACAGGCCAGACGTGTCAGAGTGCCTCCCATGCATTACACAGTGGCAGACTGAGTATGTCACATAATACTGTGAAACAAAGTTATAGGCAGACAGTCTCACACACACACTCAGTTACAGACAGAAAGTTACTCACAGTTGCAGGCATACAGTTCCATACACAGGTACCAGCAGACAGTCACACACACACACAGTTACAAGCAGACAGTCAAACAGTTACAAGCAGACAGTCACACACACTCAGTTACAGGCAGACATGCAAACACACATACTGAGTTACAGGCAGACAGTCACACACAGTTGAAGTCATACATATTTGCAGTTACACACACAGGCAAAGTGACACACAGGCACACACAAAGCCACAGTTACAGCCACGCACAGGCAGATAGTCACACACAGTTACAGTTACACACAGGCAGTCACATTCACAGTTTCAGTCACACACAAGAAGTGACACACACAGTTACAGTCAGACACACAATTAAAGTCACACACACGCAGTCACACACACACACACACAGGCAGACAGTCACACACACACACACACACACACAGGCAGACAGTCACACACACACACAGTCATACAAATAGGCAGACACACACACAGGTAGACAGTCTCTCACACACACACACACACACACACAGAGTCACATAAACAGGCAGACAGTCACACGGACAAACAGAAGTCACACACACATGCAGTCACACACACACACACACAGAGTCACACACACATGCAGTCACACACACACACAGAGTCACACAAACAGGCAGACAGTCACACACATAGACAGAAAGTTACACACAGGCAGACAGTCACACACACACACTTACCTTTTTCCATTATGGGCTGGAAGGGGGTAGTGGAGGCAGTGCAGCTACTGTAGTCTAGTTTTTGATGAAGCAGGGGCTCCATCCTGCTCTGTCCTTCCTGTGCTGCAGTTACCAGGGGCTTCCACTGTAGCTCCGCCTCGCGATAAGCTCTGCCCCCACCATGTGAAAATCCCCGCCCCGCTGCCTTGCTATTTTTTTCATAGTCCAGGGTGGGGAATGATTAATCCTCCACCCGGGGAACACGATTTAGCAAACCCTGCACTCCTGTGACCCGGCCATGTGTTAGCTGTGTTGGGCCGCATGGTGCCTCCTGCTTAATGGTGCCCTGTGTGGCAGCATAGCTCACACACCCCTTAGGCCGACCCTGGATAGGGGTGTATGCTTTAGAACAGGGGTAGTCAACCTGGTCCCTACCGACGGTGGGCGGTGGTGGGTCCTGCAGAAAACGCCCAGTGTGCCTTGATGGCCGTGGACCAAGGCCCATGCAGAGCAAGACAGGCTGTAAACCCTCTAGGGCCGGTGAGGAGATCTCACTGGCCCAATGGCACTTAGTTCCAGCAGAGGGATGGAAGGGCCTGGGAGGCTCTGTGTTCCTCCCGCAAGCAGACTGGTCGGAGCGTTGCCGCGCATTACCATGGCAACGCTCCAATACAGTCGGAGGAGCTGCAGGCTTCAGTGAACATGCCACCACTGGACCACCAGGGCTTGCAACATTATGTCCCCACTCCCTGGTAAAGGATAAGAAGAAGGGAGGGGGAGACATAAAGATGGATTTTTACATCTAACCCACCTACACACAGCATAGACCCTATGCACCCTTCACACACAAACACACACTCACGCGCGCACATACACACACACACACACACGCACACAGACTGCCCCCTCACACACACTACACCCCTCACACACAGACTGCCCCCCTCACCCACACACAGACTGCCTCCTGACACACACTACACCCTTCCCCCTCACACACCCTACACCCCTCACACACTATAATAATAATAATAATAATAATTTGCAATTTTTATAGCGCTTTTCTCCCTGTGAGACTCAAAGGACTTTACAAGTATACAAACATAAAAGTTCAGAGTTTCTGATGGTCAGATGAGCGGACAGAATGCCTGATGGAAGAGGTGAGTCTTTAGTTTGTTTTTGTTTTTTAAGTCTGTAAAGAGGGTGCCTCTCTGATTGAGCACTGAAATAGTTCCAGAAGGTAGGGGCTGAATGCCTCTCATTGCTCCAGCAGTGACAGATGGTGATAGTTACTCATTGCTCCTTCAGTGACAGAGGGTGAAAATTACTCCACTACACTACACCCTTCACACACACACTACCCCCCTCATACACACTCCACCCCTCACACTCACACCACCCCTCACACACGCACTGCCCGCCTCACACACGCACAGCACCCCTCACACACGCACAGCACCCTTTACATAGACACAGCACACATTAATTTTAAGTACATATTTAAAAAAAAAAAAAACCTTTCTGAAAACAAAATAAAAAAATTAAAAAATAATGCACTTGCGCTGTAAAATTAGTTACTGCGGCACTGGTGGACGGTAAGGAAATTTTACCATAAACAAAAATACAAAAGTGGCCAGTAAGTATTAAAAGGTTCACTACCCCTGCTTTAGAAGCACCACCACAATACAAAATAGCAAGGGAATAGTAGAAAATTCCTAGATTTTACTAGTATCATGACGTAAAGTCATGATTTTATTAAAGACACGGAGGCGAGTATTATGCATAACTCTTTCTTTATTTCCTCAGCAGCAAAGATAGAGGAATATAAATATTATCAAATTGAAAGCAAAAAACTGTATAAGTACACAGGCAACCAATAGCATAACATAGGAAGTGGCTATATAAGGCCTGTGTCTCCCACAATCCCCCTCTTTCTTGCGAAAACCGAGGACCAGCTAAGACGAAACGATATCCCACATGGTCAGAAACAGGAACGGAAGCGCTTCAACAACTTCAAGCTAAAAGAGAGAGAGAAATATGGTAATAACTAAACCCAAACTGTTTGCTTACCAGTCAGAACTGTTGGTCATTCATGAAACTGAAACAAAATCTGAAATTACAACATATGATTGACATCAAGCAGTTATATACTTCAAACGAAAGTCAAGACAAATAAGAGGACCAAAATGTAACATACCTGGAAAAATCCAAAAAAGCGCATCTCCCTCGCAAACCCCCACACCGGGAGGGTGGGAGGGAATAATACTCGCCTCCGTGTCTTTAATAAAATCATGACTTTACGTCATGATACTAGTAAAATCTAGGAATTTTATTAAAGACACGGAGGCTCATATTATGCAAGTTCAAAGCTGTGCTACTATCTGAGATGCGATGTGTTCAATTGGTCTGAAATAGAAGTCTCGGAAGGTGGACTCACGAGACCAGTCTGCAGCTCGCATGATGTCCTCCAGACGGCAACCCACTAAAGATGCCTTCGAGGCCATGGCACCCCTCACGGAGTGAGGCATAAAGGTAGAAGTGTCTATACCCGCTAGGGATAAAAGCCAACGAATCCAACGCGCTAGCGTCGGAGTCGACACCGGTTGATGAGGTGCCTTAAAGGAAATGAATAGGGGATGACGATCAGAAGAACGAAACGTTCTTGTAGCATCCAGATAAGCCCTAAGACAATCCACCGGACAGAGTGCCGGGCACCCTGAGAACCTAGGGTACACGAAGGATTTGGATGCCGATTTAGTCCTCCTAGAGATGTTGAAAGTAACACCCTCAGGAGTAAACACGATGGCACCCCAATCCAGGGCCCTGACATCGGAAACTCTCTTACAAGAGATAAGACAAAGCAGCATAACCAGTTTGGATGACAGCTGTTTGAGAGTCAATGCTTGGTTAGGGTACCAAGCCGATAGGAACTGCAACATAATGTTGACGTCCCAAAAGGCCGAAAAACGCGACCGGGGTGGACGGGCGAGGCGAATACCTCTAAGAAGGCGACATATAAAAGGATGCCTACCGACGGGTGTGCCTTCTAAACCATCGTGTCCGGCAGAAATGGCCGAGCGAAAAAGATTGATAGTCCTGTACGCCTTGCCCGAATCGAACAGGAACGTGAGAAATTCCAGGATCAAATGGAGAGGGGCAGATACGGGATCCATTGCCCGTTCCATGCACCAACCCGACCAAGACTTCCATGCTGCCCGATAAGCTGATCGTGTGCCCGGGGCCCACGCGTTATCGAGGAGCAAGAGAGTTGTCTGTGGAACGTTAGGGACAATCCAGCGTCCCCTGAAAGGAACCAAGCCACCAGGGGCAACTGGTGCCGCATCACCAGTTCGTGCGAGTTCCCATCCGGATCCAGGAGGAGATCCGGGAAGTTCGGCAACAACCGTGGGAAGTCTATCGACAACTCCATCAGTCGAGGGAACCACGGACGGGATCTCCACAGGGGAGTGATCAGAACCAGACAACAGTCGTGGTGAACCATTTTGGAGAGTGTGCGAGCAATCATGTTGAACGGAGGAAAGGCATAGAGGCGACCCGGGGGCCATTCTTGAAGAAAGGCATCCGTCGCCACTGCCGCCGGATCTGGCCTCCAACTGTAGAATTTCGGTACCTGAGCGTTCAGCCGAGAGGCGAACAGGTCCATCTCGAAACGACCCCATAGACCTTCTAGGCCTCGGAAGACCGAGCCGTGCAAGCGCCAGTCTCCCGAGTCTCTTAAATGTCTGGAATTCCAATCCGCAGTCGAATTGTCCAGACCCGGAATATGCTCCGCCGTCACAGAGACGTTGTTGTAAAGGCAGAATTGCCAAAACTCTTTCGCCAGAAGAGCCAACATCTTGGATTTGGTGCCACCCAGGTGATTGATGTATCGGACCGCTGATACGTTGTCCAGCTTGAGGAGAACGCAACAGTTTGCCCGTCCCGGGGTAAGGCTGCGGATTGCAAAGGCTCCTGCCAGGAGCTCCAGGCAATTGATGTGTAACGACTTCTCTGCGTCGGACCATCTGCCTCCCGTGGAGGCGTTGCCACAACGAGCGCCCCAGCCGTATAAGCTGGCGTCCGATTCTATGACTACGTCCGGAAGGGAACCGAAAATTGCCCTTCCATTCCAGGCCTCCATGTGGGCTAGCCACCAGGCTATCTCCTCCCTGGATTCCTCGTCCAAACGAATCCGTGATTCGTAAGAGTGGCCCGAACGAAGGTGTGACCCCTTGAGCCGCTGCAGGGCTCGATAATGCAACGGGCCAGGGAATATCGCTTGAATGGAGGATGCCAGTAGGCCGATGATCCTCGCCAACTGACGTATCGAGAGATCTGAGGCCCGGAGAGCTCGCCGGAGCTCTTTCTGAATGGCCTTCATCTTTGATTCCGGCAAGTAGAGGAATTGCCGTATGGAATCCACCTGAAACCCCAAAAACTCCATCGACTGGGCGGGGGTCATGACCGACTTGTCCCAGTTGATTAGAAAACCTAGATTCTGCAAAAGGTTGATAGTCCAGCTCAGATGCAACTCCAGGCATTCTTTCGATTGGGACATAATTAAAATGTCGTCCAGGTAAATAATGAGGCGAACCCCTCTGGTACGGAGGTACGCCACCACCGGCTTCATCACCTTGGTGAAACACCAAGGGGCCGAGGAGAGACCGAACGGCAGGCATGTAAAACGCCAACGCCGTCCGTGCCAGGTGAAATGCAAGTAGTCCCTGGATTCCACCGCTATTGGAACCGTGAAGTACGCGTCCTTCAGGTCCAATTTGGCCATCCAATCCGACTGCCGCAGCAGATCCCTGAGACAATGGATGCCCTCCATCTGAAAGTGTTGGTAGCGCAGGAACGCGTTGAGAGGGCGAAGATTTATAACCGGGCGGACACCGCCCCCTTTCTTGGGTACTAAGAAGAGATTGCTCGTAAAGCCTGGGGCGGCGAACGGCAATTCTTCTATGGCACCCTTTGAAAACATCTCCTCGACCTCCGCGGAGATCATCGCGTCCTGTTCCGGTGGGAGAGACAACTCCCTGGGAACAGAAATTTGAACAGGCAGGGAAACAAACTCTAGGCGATAACCCTTTACGCATTGCAAAACCCAAGCATCCGCAGTTATATCTGCCCACCTTAGGTAGAATAAGGCCAGCCTCCCCGCCACCCGAACCTGATCGAGAGGGGAAGAAAGGGTACTCACCATAAGGGCGTCTGCCCGAAGTTCCACCACGGGGGTATCTGGAGCCCCACGATCTCCCCCTTGCCGGGAAGAAGGAAGGAGTTTTCGGGTCCTGGAACCCTCTGGAAGGAAAAAAGGAACCTCTGGAGGCACGGAACGAGCCTCGGAAACCACGGCCGGGAGGACGGTTCCTGCTACGCCCGGCCCCTCCGAAAACCTTGGGCGCGAAGACGCGCTTCATATTTGCCTGCGCCTTGTCAATAGCCGTAAAGGTCTTGACATATGACCCCATGTCCTTCACGAAGGATGTGCCAAACAACAGACCTTCATCAGCCGAATCAGGTTCCGCCACAGACATAGCGGCCAATTTAGGGTCAATTTCAGTAGAATGGCCTTGCGCCTCTCGGAGGACACCGCCGTGTTGGCGTTACCCAGAAGGCATATAGCCCGTTGGACCCACCCGATGGCCACATCCACATCCAAAACAGATTCCCCTGATCTAGCGGCATCAAGAAGCTCGTACAGCTTCGATAGGGGGCCCAGCGTATCCAGGATCCTATCCTGGCATCCCTTCAGGGAATGATCAAGACCCTTCTTAGGTTTCCAGCCAGATTTATTTAAAAATTGGGCGATTTGTGGGTCGATTTCTGGGGTCTTGCAGGCAGCGCCAGGGAGAGAAGGCCGTGGGCACTCGGCGCGCAGCTTATTGCGGCCTTCTTTGGATAGGGGCGTGCGAATTCGCTTAGCCACATATTGGGCGATGTGGTCCGGAGGGACCCATTCGGCAGACCGCGGGTGACGGAGGTCGTCCGGGTCAAACATGGGGTTACCCTGTGGGTCTAGCAGGGCTTTATTGTCCCCAGCGGGGACAGTGACCTTACCTCGGGGGTTGGCAGAGGACCTAGAAGGGGGAGCCCCCGTAGGGGGTATGTCCTCTCCCGACTCGTCATCGACAAAGGAGTCGTACTCCATAAAATCGGATTCATTTTCCACACTCCGGTCGGAATCCGACTCATCATCCAGGGCTCTAGCCCGTTTCCACAATCTAGCCTTTTTAGCCCGGCCAGGGGCTCTTGTGCGCGTGGGATGCGCGCTATCTGTGACCGCCAGAGGCGAGTCATTCATGGCAGGCAAAACCTGCATCGAGGAGTGGGAACCGATATGACGAGATTTATCCTTCGCCTTACGGGCACCCGGCACAGTATGGGCAGGAGAAGGGGACCCCACACCCAGGGGGGCAGGGGTAGCCGTGGAAGGCAAAAACCCAGATTGCAGAGACTGGGTAAAGGAGGAGGAGACAGCCCCCATAGCTGAGGCAATAGCCTTCTGAAGGGAGGAAGCCATAGTGGCCTCTAATAAGGCTTGAAACTCCTGAGATGCCATAGCACCCTCAGGGTTAACATTAGGAAAATCCCCAGAGGGATCAGTAGGCCCATCCTCCCTATCCTGCATAATGGCAGAGACACTAGAAAAACGGCACTGAACAATAAAGGTGAAAACTAAATAAGTGGGTTGATTAACCCAGCAACAACACAAAGGACCTGATCGCTGGTGTAGCAGGGAGACCCAGAGAGAACAGACCGCACGGCAGGATACTGAGCGATGCGTAGCGATCACCCAAAATGGCCGCCGTCTAAGAAAAAAGACGTGCACACGTGTACAGGCCCACGGCGGGGGAAGGGGCGCGCGCGCACCTACCCGCGCGGGTAGCCTGTGAAAGGGAAAAAACGAGCACAATCAGCCGCGGTGCCGAGAGAAACCGCCGCGGCAGAGGGCAGCGCTGGGAAGCGCTCGGTTAGAGATAGGGGCGGGAGGGAGGGGAAGAGAGAGAGCCCGCGGCAGCGGGCAAAACGCCCCAGGGGGGTCCCCAAATACACCAACGATCCAGGCAACAAGAGTAAAAGACAAGCAAATAAACAATAAATAATAATGAGCATGAAGCAAAACCAGAATACACAACAAATTATACCAATAAAATGCAATGAGTAGAGAGCTCAATAATGGTACTTAGCTGTCTGAGGAAGCAGCAAAGAAAGAGGGGGATTGTGGGAGACACAGGCCTTATATAGCCACTTCCTATGTTATGCTATTGGTTGCCTGTGTACTTATACAGTTTTTTGCTTTCAATTTGATAATATTTATATTCCTCTATCTTTGCTGCTGAGGAAATAAAGAAAGAGTTATGCATAATATGAGCCTCCGTGTCTTTAATAAAATTATCAATTGTTTAACTGATGCATGATCTACATAAAGTACACGTGTTTATAATTCAAATTTGTACATTTGCAACACTACTTGATACATTTCTCAACAGTATGTATCCAAGAAGAATTTTGTCAAGACACATTTTGATGTTGAAATAGTGCCAGCTAGTTCTTGTTTAAAGGCAAGTAAATGTCAAAAACACACCTGATATCATTGCACACGACTTCTAAAAAAACACAGAGTGAATATCACATACATCAAAACTAAACTACATCAAACAGTACTTGAGACAGGTATGTGAAGGAAGATATAGATAATATGTTATTACTATTAAAAATGTCAGCAAAACATAAATGTTTCAGATTTCCCTTCATGACTTATACCTCTCCTCTGTCATTTCCCTATGCTGCACCTCAGTCCTGGGATTCACTGCCTTCCTCTACCAGGTGACCACTAATCAATGTCATCAATGGTCTTCCTTTTCCAGTGTCCCCGAAACATCATACTAAACCTCTTGATTTTTCTCATCCATGATATACTCTTACTTTGTCTCCATCACCCTAAAAATATGACTAAACTGGATTTTCAATCCATGTTGAATAATAACAATGTATCTATATTATTATTTATAAAATGCCAACAAGTTCCGAAGCGCTGTACGACAGGGGAACTAACAGACACGTATTTGTTACCAGACGAGTTGGATGCACAGGAACAGAGGGGTTGTTGAGGGCTCTGCTCAATAAGCTAACATGCTAGAGGGAGTGGGGTAAAGTGACACAAAAGGTAAGTAGGGTAGAAAAGTAGATTGCTAGAATAGTTAGTTAATAGTTAATAGAATAGGGAGGGAAGGCTATTAACAGTTTAATTTGGATGCTTTCCTGAACCTGTATATTTGTTGCAGCTAAAATACCTGTTGCAAATATGTTCATCTACCTTCCTATGCTCACGTTATGCCTTGTAAACACTGGCTGCCTCTGGGTTTTTGCTGCTTACCTGCATAAGATACCATAAACAGATATACTTGGCAATGGAAAGAATAAAATAACTTAAGTGAAATAATTCTTGACTAGCAGAACAAGACTTGAAGTGCAGACAATCAACTAGCTGAGGCTCAAAAGCTGATAATGATGTTTGACTTGAATCTTGAACAGGACTGGTTAAACTGGAACCTAGATGAACACTGACTGCAGCCCTATAATCTGATGGAAATACTTGAAAAGGTACAGTTAACAGGACTGGACTAGACAGAAGTCGACTGACCTAGAAGCTTAGCCAGTGTAATATGCCAACACCGTGTCTCTCTCCCCAGGCACTCACCAGACAAATCATTAATGGGAGAGGCACAAAATTACATGTGTTTGTGTGTTTATTGGTATCTGTGGAATAAATAACGGTTCAGGCACTCCGGGATAACAAAAATAACAGCTTTATTTGGGGCAAAAACAGCAATGTTTCGACCCTGTTTTTGCCCCAATAAAGCTGCTATTTTTGTTATCCTGGAGTGCTTGAACCGTTATTTATTCTGCATATCTTGGAAGGGAGGCCTCGCCAGCCCTGGCTTCAGAGCACCTGGGTTACTTGGTGAGTACGCTATCCAGTACATCTCTTCTATTGGTATCTGTGTGCATGCATATTACATCCCACAGCTGCTGGAATAACATGGAATAGACCATCTCTGTCACTCCAGATTACATAGTTACATAGTTGTCTAAATTGATTAAAAAAAACTAAAGTCCATCAAGTTCAACCTTGAAACCCATTCTTTGCGGTTGTTGATTTAAAAGAAGCAAAAAAAAAAAAAAGATTGTAGCCATTTTCAATTATGCTACAAAAACGTAAAAAATCTTTCTTGACTCCACATTAGTAATCAGATTTCTCCTCGGATCAACAACTTCTGTTACTGCAAAAAAGCATCCAAGCCTTTATAGAACCTGATAAGACAACCTCTTAAGGCAGATAATTCTTTATTAAACATGTTTACTGTTCTTACTGTAAGGAACCCTTCCTCTGCTGTAAGAGACTTTAAAATTTCTAAAAAAATATCATGTAATATTAAATACACATAATGAAGAGGGTACAAGAGTCCTTATATCAAAATATTTTTTAGAGAATTTGGGCAAGTTATTGCATAGGAACAGCATCGAAACTTAAAAATCCAATCTAACTTGTGTGTGAAAAAAAATGGCTGCCAGATTTTAAAACAGCCAGATATATTAAAAAAAACTTAACATTTACATTTTACATTGTTGGAAATCACCAAATTATTGTACTCGAGTTTTCAGTAGGTCAGAGCAAAATGCAAATCAGACCTTTCAAACTAGCAGCAAGGCAAGTGTGTGTATTAATGTCACTCAGCATGATGATAGTTTATATTTCACAGACTTCTGTTGCTTTAAATCTAATGATACCATGCTGCTACAATTTTGTGCTCTGTACTGCTGTGAGGCCTTGAGGGGTCAATCTTCTGAAGATGTCACTAAAACAACATCACTCTTCAGGAAAGGCACACGCTTGGGCAGCTGACCTTCAGAGTTCAGGAGTAGCTGCAGTCACACCATTTATCAAGGAGGAATTAGTGGACATTTACAATGGGTGAAGATGACAGAACAGTGCCATGAACTCTAAAACACTGCCTCCTGACTCTGCCGTGTTTGCTTAAGTCTAATCTTAAGGAACTGCTTAAAAACAGTGCATAGTGGCCTAAGGGTGGATACTGAGATACCTGATGTGATGAGAGGTCAAGCCTGCAGGGACTTTGAATACATAATCTCAGATAGCCAGGGTGTTTTCTATTAGCTGGGTACTGATAATGCCTCCACTTTCAGAGCCTCAATTGACAATTAGCATTGCATTTGCAGATAGTCACAAACTCTTCTTAATAGCACTTTAAAATGAGACTAGGAAAAGTTTATATATTCTAACAAAGATGTATTTTTAAACGGACACATTTAAAGGTACACTCCATGCATCGTAACCACTATATGGCGCTCTCTTTATTGAGTCCAGACACCATAACCACAATATGATCCTTATATTGAGGGGAGGGCACTATGGCACTCCTGGCACAAAAACCAACACACCAAAAAAAAAACACTGATATTTTAAGCACTTCCAAGCACTTATGTCATTTGTCACAAAGGGGTTAATGTAGTGGAGTCTCATCCATTTGGGCACTTGGGGCAGCGCCCCAGCAGTTTTTATGTGGGTGAAAAAATTATCTGCAGTAGTTTATTTTTCTGGAGGGGAGGATGGTATGCTAAAAAAAAATTAGTGTCTCTTTAAACATACCTATTTTCCTGGCAGGGTTATTAGGTCCCCACCTGCCTCTGGGCCCCCCTTCCACTGGGCTGAAGGGGTTAATACCGCTACAGCCACTTACCTTAATCCAGCGCCGGGCTCTCTCGGCGCTGGTGACCTCTCCTCCCCCTGCCGATGTCAGCTCCCTCGCTACGTGAGTTCAATGCAATTTTCTCACTGAGAAAAATCGTAGAAGCGCCTCTAGTGGCTGTCAGGGAGACTGCCACTAGAAGCTGGATTAACCCTGCAATGTAAACATATGTTTTCAGCTGCAAGATTAAAACTAGGGGGACTGGCACCCAGATCACTTCATTAAGGTGCAGTGGTCTGGGTGCCTATAGTGGACCTTTAATTCTGTAATAGGTTTCAATTCTGCCATACTGGGACTATAGAATAACTGGAGAATTGTAACTTTGTAGTTTGCTTTTCAATTCTCTACACTAAATTCTTTAGTTTAGTGAATAAACTACAGAGTTTTAATAATTAAACTGTGAAATGTAGTGAATTGGAATATTAATTGTAAGTTACAGGCAAAAATAATTTATTTGATAAAATTCTCCAATTCAGCCTAGGCACAACTTGGCTACTTGAACCTACACTTTGCAATTTGGTGTTTAGTAAATAAACCCAGTATATTAGTATATATATTGTCTATGTATGGGATGTAAAGCAGACAGCCTACTGCTGGGCCTATTGACTGAGAAGTTAGAAGAGCAATCAGGCCCGGATTGGCCATCGGGCAAACCGGACAAATGCCGGTGGGCCGTGGCCAGCAGGGGAAATCACAAGATCTCCACTGCCAGCCCATGCAGAGCAGCATCAGCCCTAAGAGGGACCACTGTCCCTTCATGGGCCGGAGGAAAGATTTGTGAATCTGTGCATGCCGGGCAGCCTACCTGTCTCCCCTCTTGCGAGCTCCAATATTATCAGAGCGTTGCCATGGTAACCCACGGCAACGCTCGGTAATACCGGCGATGGCGAGAGGGAGAAGCATGGTCTGAACCCTGCAAAGGTACAGACCAAGTAACCAGCCCACTGGACCACCAGGGATTGTCATCAGCATGCTCCCCTCTAACCCAGCAAGGTAATAAGAGGGAGGGGAGTGCAATATATATAGTTTAATGATTCAATTAATTAAGCAGCCATCTTATCCCCACTTCACCCCCTGCCATCTTATTCCCTATAAACCCACTACACCCCTAACATCATACCCCCCATTAACCCACTACACCCTCTGCCATATTACCCCTATTAACCCACTGCACCCCCTGCCATATTACCCCTATTAACCCACCACACCCCCTGCCATCTTACCCCTTTTAACCCACCATTGCTACCTACTAAGACCTCTAGTGACAGTCACTCAGATGGCCACTAGAGATCTCAGCTATGGAGGAGGGAAAAGCCACGGCGAAACCAGCATGGCGTGGGAAAAAAGGTGAGTAAAACACCAATCATGTGATCGGAGGAGGCAGGTACCTAAACAGACACATGCTGTCTGACAGACAAACACACGCACACTAACACACACACTGACAGAGACATACACACACTCATTGACAGAGGCATACAGACACACACTTTCTCTAACACTCACAAATTTATATATTTTTAATTTTAATCCACCCAGCCTCGCTACCTTTGGGAGAGCTGAGTGGATTTTCCCTGGGGTTCAGTGGGGCTGCTATTCCTGTGTGCGAGGGAGCAGTTATCTTCCTGAAGCTCCTCTCTGCTCCCTCGCACTGTCTGCAGTGATGCTGGGGCCGCAATGACGTCATATTCCAGCTCCCATTATCACTATACAGAGCGAGGGAGCAGAGAGGAGCTGCAGGGAGACCACTGCTCCCTCACGCGCTGCCCCAGCCTGCCGCCTCCATTCTCCCCAGGGTTGCCGCCTGCACAAAACCCAGGGCGTCTGTCTCCACGATCCCTGAGCCGGCCGCCTCCATGCTCTCCAGGACGGTTGGCTACATGCTAACTGAGCCGGCCGCCTCCACGATCCCTAAGCCAACCGCCTCCACGATCCCTAAGCCGGCCAACTACAATGCTCCCTGAGCCAGCCGCCTCCATACCTCCCAGGGCAGCCGGCTACAACGCTCCCTGAGCCGGTTGCCTCCATGCTCCTGCGGGCAGCCGGACAGCTCCATTGTTTGCCCAGCCGTCCACTTTAGGTAAAAGGCTGACAAATGCCAGACGCCAGGGCAAAATTTCTAGTCGCCATGGCGCCTGGGATTTGTTGAGCCCTGTTATACACACACACTGAACCCCCCACCTCCCCACACAGACTGATCCATACACACACAGACTGACCCCCCACACACACAGACTGAACCCCCACCCATACACACAGACAACCCCCCACACACAGACTGACTAATTCATACACAGACTGACCCCCACCCATACACACACAGACTGATCCATACACTTACAGACTGCACACACAGACTGACCCATACACACACAGCCTGCCCCCACACCCATACACACAAAGACTGATCATATACACACAGACTGACCCCCCGGCACACACAGACTGACACATACATACACAGACTGACCCATAAACTCACAGACTGACCCCCCACACACCCATACTGACACCCACCCCCACACACAGACTGAACCACACACACAGACTGAGCCCCCACACTCAGAGACTAAACCACACACACTGACTCCTTCTTACCAGCAGCTGCCTGGATGCCTCTGAGCAGAGCTGGGTTTCCTCTCCCTGTCTCTCCCCAGCTATGCTCTCTATGATCCCGGAGGGAGTCCTCCCAGCACAGTGCCCCCTCTGGCTGCACGTGGGAAAAGTGCAGCTACAGCTTCTGAAGGGCGACTGTGCTACCGACTTCAATTTGGGGGGCACTGCATGATGTAGGGTGGGCCATGGCCCCCTCCCCCATAGTGACGTCACTGGTATGCTCTTATTACATATAATGCAAACAGAGAAAAATATATACAATAATAGTGCAATATTGCTAGTGTACAAAATAGTGCAAAAACTTAATTGTGAGGTGGTACACTCACATTTTGTAGAGCCTAAATGAGATTGGCTGAAGATTACTGGAACACCTCTCTCCTCGAACATTTCCTTCAAAAACGGTACAAAAAAAATAGAACTGTTGTATTATACACTCACAATGTGTACATTCAATGAGCCTCTTTGTCTTTGATAAAATTAATAGTCACGAAAGACACATTGACATGCTCCAAGTCTATCTAGAATTTTTAGAAAGTTGGAAGAAAACTTGTTAACTTGTCAATGAACTTTATATTTATGTAATAAAACACTGTTGAGCATATTTATGGCTACACTTTTCTTGTACTCATCCTTTTAAACAAAAACACATAATCCAAATTTTGCAGCTTTGAATCAGTTCTAGCCAACTTTGAAAAGAGAAACCCAAACTTAAAACAAGAAATGGCTATAACTGAGCTGATGGAGCCACATGAGGTTTGAGCCAGAATGTTTAACAACAAAGAAGTAAAAAGAGGATAGTAACCTAGAACAAAAATGCAACCTTGCAACCTCTTGGTTATCTGTGCAAACAAAGAGTCATTTGGAAACAACTGCTACAGTGACAACTGGCAACCATTGTTTGCTTAACCCTTGTTCTACTGAAGAAGTTCAAAATGCATTGCTCAGCAATACAACACTGGAATCCCAGGCACAGAGCAGGTTAATTGGGCTATAGGAAATAATAAGAAAGTGCAAAACTCTCCGCACATTCTCTTTACTATTTTGTTAACAATCTTTGTTCAGGCTCAGCTGTGAAATGTATCTGTGCTAAAAACACATCTGTTAACAGCATGTTGATTGAGGTCAAGTGTCAAAACAGGGTACCTATCTATTGTTGCCAAAGCCTGGTCATTAAAGGTTCTCTATAGGGTAAGGAACACAAACATGTATTCCAGATTCTATAGTGTTCAAAGCACCATCTAGCCCACCTGGGTATCTCATGCCTCCATAAATATAGCAAAATTTTACTGTATTCAAGCCTGAAGCTATAACTCTGCATACTGTTTGCCTCAGAAAAACAAGCTGTCTGCTGACATCATCAGAAGTGGTGGCCTGATCCAATCCCAATGCTTCCCCATAGGATTGGCTGAGACTGACAAGGAGGCAGATCAGGGGCAGAGCCAGCATGATTCAAACACAGCCCTGGCCAATCAGCATCTCCTCAAAGAGATGAATTGAATCAATGAATCTCTATGAGGAAAATTCAGTGTCTGCATGCAGAGGGAGGAGATACTGAATGTTTGGATGCATTTTAGGCAGCCATGACCCAGGAAGGATCTCTAACAGCCATCTGAGGAGTGGCCAGTGAAGTTATCACTAGGCTGTAATGCAAACACTGCATTTTCTCTGAAAAGACAGTGTTTACAGCAAAAAGGCTGAAGGTAATGATTCTGCTCACCAGAACAAATTCAATAAGCTGTAGTTGTTCTGGTGACTATACTGTCCCTTTAACTTACAAATAAATGAACACCACATGATCTTTTCTGAGAATCTTGAATATAATCAAGTAAACTATATGGAATTATATGGTTATTAACATGTTACATTTTGGTGATCAAATCATTACTTTAAAAGGGAAGCATGATTTCTCTGGAAATTACACCACTGAACAAAATAATATTTTTTTTCTTTAAAATCTATATGAAAGATTTAGCAGATGTACTCACAATCCAGTTCAGTCCAGGCATAGCCAATGTTAATACTGAAAAAGAAAAGGAGAAATAGAAACATTGTTTAATTTCTCTTCTTCTCTGTATTTCTTCTCAATGCAGACTGACAGGTGCAAAAGACAATGCTTATAACAATGATTGACAAGGAACAAAGATGGAGGCTCCCAGGTGCAGGATAAAGAGGTGTGGATTTTAACAAAATGTTTTAGTTTTCATGACTTACAAATACACATTTGTTAATATAGGGGATACATAGACATACTATTAAAAATTCTGGGACGTGTCAGTTTCCCTTTATGTATAACAAAGACTGGACCGATTTGATAAATAAATTAAAATAAAAAGAATTATTTGGAAGTTCCTGTATTTTCTGCAAAATCCCATGATTTACAGTTTCAACAGTGAACTCAGACAATTAGTATGATTCCATTATTTTCCTTGCATTTGAGCAAATTTGTCCAGGAGGAACATGAAATTAAGCCCTTGGCAGCATTATAAGTCATCACTTTGTATTATTAGGATGGAAGCAAAAACTGGAAACAACTGGATTGTGTGTGCTATCAGCTTACTGACAGCTCCAATATATTTATTGAGTGGCGTTTTAGACCAGCTCCAGCTCATTCAGTGTCAGGAAAAAAGATTACATTTTTTTTGAGTGTGCACTACTTACACATATTTGAACAGACAGAAAGAAGCATGGCTTCACCCTGTGATATCTGTCACTGAGGGGGTGGGCTTATAACAACAAGCTTGTTCACCTTACAAGTACTGAAAAATAAAATAAATAAATCAGTCTCTCTTGCCTTGGACTTTACAATGTCACTAAAGTGTGCTGCACTTTAGCACACGCACCAACAGCATACATACACTTCTACCATGTAAGTATTATGTTGTGAATTTAAGAGATTATACTGCTCCAATAGCGAAGAATATCATGATAAAAGACTTGGAGCAGTACCAGTGCAAATACATATTGCTCAACACAAGTTGTTAAAAAACCTCATTAGATCTTGAAAATAACTCCCAATCAAATCGCAGTGTTTTTTCTACGTCCACCGTCACAGATGTTGATCTATTTGCTAACACTCTGCAACAGGCTCAAAAGGGTTCCAAAACAATGACTAGACCGACCACTCAATTGGAATAAACCTAAATGAACCTATCAGATTCTGTGGGATTCTTCAACATTGTGTAGTAGTTATACAAAATTGTCTCTCCGTTATAACTTTGAAACCTATGTGAAAATGCATTCCATTTTGTGTATTACAGAGCACCACTATGCTCATGTTCTGTTTTGACTCTTAAAAAAATAATAATTTTCAAAACATTGTTGAGTTTGATGGCAATCAGAGTGGTTACCACTGATGTTGTGACTCTTAATTACCTTCTGTGTTCTTAATTAACTTCAACATAGTAGAAACATATAACAAGAGTTCGATTGTCTTTATTTGGAAAATATTTTATCCACTTTTCCACAGTAGGAGCAGAGTAGGTATCTTTTGAGTTACATTATTCTTCAGATAGATGAGTTAAGTTAAAATATGATATTAATATTTTTCTTAGTTGCCTCGCATATGTGATTTTCAATGTCGCTGGTGAGCTACCAATACATGGTATGTAGTAGATGTTGATGAAGTATTGGAGACTAGTTGGAGATGAGGTTGCCAGGGATTGTGGCCCCTGTGACTGACATGTTATACCAAAATGTGTATAGTACTATACCATAAGTGAAAGAGTGCCATGAGCATTAGCTTAATATTCTCAAAAACCACAAAGTACTGTGTCTGTTTTCTTTGGTCCTGCCTTTGTATTGCCCATTTTATAAGCTGGCAGGTAGCACCTAATACCAGGTAATCAAAGCAGGATTGACTTTTGAACCTGGCAGTTACTTGCTTTTTTTTTTTTTTACATGGTTTTTTTCTCCTTCCCTCTTTTGCCTCTTCTCGGTTTTTTGAATGTTAATGGCAGCAAGCTGGCCTATTCCACGATATGGAAATCCCCACATTACTTTCTTCAGGGATGAATTTCATTCATTGAGGTGGTATGCACGATGGTAGACCTTATGACTGCTTCCATCCAGAGAATGCCCAGATCTTCCAGGATGGGGACTCACTGGGTTCTTTTACGTCTGAGAAGGTCATGCACAGAAATGTCTGAATTGTTACTTGAACATTCTGAGTAATGAAATTGTGACTGGGCTATTACCCTAACTTACAAGATATGGGAAACCCACAAAAAGAGGGTCATATATTACTATTATATATATAAATATTATATAGTTACATTATATAAAGTGGCCGGGCTTAATGTTATGTAAAGAGAGAGGCAAAGTCAGAAATAGACAAGGTCAGGATTATAGAAATTCGGATATATAAATAAACAAGCTGGGTCAGGATTCCAGAAATTCTCACCGTGAATAAACCAGCCAAGGTAATTATCAGAAATTCAAGAGAGACGTACTGTACGCACTACACGTGTATCAAAGTATAAACCATGATAGGGCACTGAATAAGGGCCCAAATAAGTATTACATAGGCTTACATGACTTCTGATTGGTCCATGTCATCTCTGCAACTCCATAAGGTACAATAATTGGGGTCGGCTAGATGACGTGGTCACTTTAAGACTGATATAACGTTTCATGAATTCATAATATATAAAGGTGCACCAGCAAATGCTCTTTGGGCACATTCGGTCCATCAGAAGTGGGATGAGTCTTGGTAAGGGCCATTAACGATTGAACTTTGATTAAGGATTAAAAAATTGTGAATAAAAATTGGCAAATCCAAAAAGTCCCTTGCTGGGTATATCCTCCAAGTCCACTTCCTAGCTGCTTGCAGGAATCCTAGAAAGCTTCAGCCCCAGTCCCTGAAGCTTGACTGGGGATTGTTCCTTCCAGTCAGGGATTGTCCCCTCTGCTGATTCCTCTGCAGCCCTCCTTTCAGGCAGGGATTGTCCCTTCTGCCTATTCCTCTGCAGCTTTCCTTCCAGGCAGGTATCGTTGCCTCTGCCTATTCTGCTTACAGTGATTATAGCTATTGTCTTTGCAAAGGCAACTGCGACTCTCAGGCCTAGTTCTTTTAATTTATCCCAGGACTAAAGGGATCCCCTTCAAAACCACACAGGACACAAGTTCCAAAAGGAACGGACATACAAAGCTTTATTTTTCTTGGGACTAGCCCATATGTTCATTAAATATAGATTACTGTGACAACTTAATAAAAATACAAACAGTCAAATCACATTAGACAACATACAGAAACATACAATAACATAATGGCATATTGATAAAGGGGTGGGAAAGACAATAATTAACAGAAACTAGAAAAGCTACAATTTCTGGGGAAATTGTGTGAAGTGTTCTTGCCTCCACCAGTAGTCTACAACTGGAGTGGGCTGAGTAACTGGGTGAAGTTGCTTGAGTAACTGTTGTGTGGTTGGAGTGGCTGGAGTAACTGTGGAAAGGTTGGAGTGTGGTTCACTCACTCTACAGCAAGGGCAGAGAAGATCTTTCAAATCTTTCAAATCCCTCAAACATTCCACCAACTGCCAACGGGAACTAATAGATTTCAAATAGGGCAGAGAAGAGCGGTTAAAAACAAACTGCTCCAAATTGCTCACTTCACTGGCGGTTGCCATCTTTAAACGGTCGTATTTTAAAAACTATAAATCCTACAGCGAAGAGCTTTATATTGTGAGAATCATGAGACCCAGACCTACATTTGCATAGCATGTCTCTGAAATATTAAAAGGACACTATAGTCACCTGAACAACTTTAGCTTAATGAAGCAGTTTTGGTGTATAGAACATGCCCCTGCAGCCTCACTGCTCAATCCTCTGCCATTTAGGAGTTAAATCCCTTTGTTTATGAACCCTAGTCACACCTCCCTGCATGTGACTTGCACAGCCTTCCATAAACACTTCCTATAAAGAGAGCCCTATTTAGGCTTTCTTTATTGCAAGTTCTGTTTAATTAAGATTTTCTTATCCCCTGCTATGTTAATAGCTTGCTAGACCCTGCAAGAGCCTCCTGTATGTGATTAAAGTTCAATTTAGAGATTGAGATACAATTATTTAAGGTCAATAACATCTGTTTGGAAGTGAAACCAGTTTTTTTTCATGCAGGCTCTGTCAATCATAGCCAGGGGAGGTGTGGCTAGGGCTGCATAAACAGAAACAACGTGCTTTAACTCCTAAATGACAGTGAATTGAGCAGTGAAATCGCAGGGGAATGATCTATACACTAAAACTGCTTTATTTAGCTAAAGTAATTTAGGTGACTATAGTGTTCATTTAAAAATGAAGGCACAGTCGCAGTTTAGATATTGCCCTTCAAATTTGAGCTGGCTAGAGTGGTCTCAATGAATGTCAATGGACGGCGTGAGTTGCAAACAAATGATCATATTGTGAAATCTATCAGGACTATGGCTTACCCATGGACATGTTTAATGGCAGCAGGGATAGCTGAACGTTTTGATATAAGATTTGTGTAGGGAGTGGTGGCAGTTTAGAAATCATGTCCTGATTTTTCAGCTTCTGTCAGCTCCCACTCTAGTTTTTTAACATTTTGCCATTCATTCCTATGGGACCAATTTCGCCACAAGAACGATGATATTCCGTGAAACATTCGGCGAAACGTTCCACAAAGTAATAGAACACCAATCGGGAGCAATCCGCATGTTTCGGTATATTACTGTCTATGTAGTGTAAAAACTGTGGGAGGAGTTAGGGTGGTAAATTTGGCTATAATAATAAGAATAATATATATGTGAGATAACAGTAAGTGGTCTTGCTATGCAATAACACTTAATAAGAATAATATATATGTGAAATAACAGTAAGTGGTCTTGCTATGCAAGAACACTTAATAATAATATATATGTGAGATAATATTAAGTGGTCTTGCTATGCAAGAACACTTAAATATCCCTCCTGCCTACAAAATTAGCAATGTAAATTGGGCACAACGAATCCAGGCTTTAAAAGACTACCACCCACAACTGTTATGCTCATTGGAATCTCTTTATTCTAGTTTGGTATATTCGGATGTGTTGCTAGCAAGAGATCAAGAAAGCAGCCGCTGGCTCATTAATAAATCGTGGCGTTCACCTTCACCCTCTTCTTACTCCACTCTAACAGAAGAGGAATGGATAAGTGGGGTGACATGGTTGATGTGTATTGTGTGGAGGTATAAAAGGATGGATTATTAACACTGTGGGGGAAGCATTTCTCAGGGCAGGTCTTGACCATGTGATTGGCTTTTCCACAGTATAGACACAGTTTGTTGGTTCTTCTTCTTGCCGATTCATCAGGATGTAGACTGGCCCCTTCACAAGACCAATTTACATAGGTACACCAGTTGACACAGGGGATGCTAAAGAGGAGGAGAATGGTGAAGAGGAGTATATTCCAGAAGGAGATAATGTGGCCACTCTCACTTGTCTACATTCTCTGTCAATGTAATGGAATTTACAACTATATAAGAGCCTCAAGGCTAGTGAGGACACCCTCTATGGCAAATGTGTCCTTCAATGTTTCGTACAGACCAAGTCAGAAATGGTCTACTAATACAATTTCATTCCAACAGATGTCAATTACTATGCTTTTGAATTCAGTACCATATTATTCTCCTGGTTTACATAGCATGCCTAAGAGTAGCCACACCCTTTCCACCACTCTCTGTGCTGCCCTTTGTTTATTTACTTTATATAAAAGCTTGGGGTTTCCATGAGTATGCTGGGAGTGTTTTTATTACTATTATACTTTATTTATAAAATGCCATCACATTCCCCAGCACAAAGAGACAATACAAAATGTTAGAAACTAATATAAGAGAGGATCATGGCCGTAGTTTGATTATATCTGCATCCTCTGGGCTGTTCAGCGGCTTCCTGGTAGCATGCACATCTCTCACAGGTTGTCAGGAACACATGATGCGATTCAAGTCGAGGGCTGCGGCTGCACCTGGTAGTCAGGTGGATGTGCGTCCGGATGGCATCAGGCCTTCCACCTCTGACATGTTGGTGGAGGAGGAGTGAATTGTGGGGTTGTGACTCAAATCGTAATCCACTCACTCTAAGAGCCAGTCACTACTCCAAATACTCAGATCCACCAAAAATCCTTTTTACTCACAAACTCAAACTCTATAACTGCATACAGCAGTTAGCAGATAAAACAGTATTGCAAAGCAACTTCTACTAAGCAACTGATACAACCAGGTACCACAAAGACAACATGAAAAGTTATACTGTCCTTCAGCTTGGAAAAAAAAACAAAAAAAAAACAAACAATGTTTCTAGTTGGACCCAATATCATCCACTTTTTTATGCATGGCATTTTCATTTATGTATTAGCTAATTTCTTAAAAAATAATCTTTTGAATAGAAAAATATTAAAATATATAACAAATGCAATAATATATATATATTATATATAGTTTACATAAAACATATAAAATATTCACATAGGTAGGATCTGCTGCATGACACACTAACCCTTTTGTGTTTATTAAAACAGTCTATATTTGTGCTCAGGGCCTCCAGTTCCCAGCAGGACGCTATTCTTCTTAGATCTAATCTTGTGTTTTGCAATAATGCAAACTTACCTTAACAAACAGAATGCAGCAGGCACCTACAACTCTTTAGTAACTACACAAACCCACTCTAGGCGGGTAGGAGTTCCTGCATAAAAGAGCATTTTTATTGACTCTTGTAATTACTGGTTACCATTACTCCTGCTGAGATTCACAGCACGAAACCTGCAGGCCAACAGACAGAAAACCCATTTTCCAATTCAAACTGCCAATTGAGTCCAGACTGAGTCATGGGGATATGCAGAAGGAGAAGGTCGGTGCATAATCAAACACTGTCATGGTGAAAAGAAAACCTATTCTACTTACATATGAAATAAAGGTGTTTTTAAAAAAAATCATCCACTGAAAACTGAATATGTCCAAAAGAGTCAAACTAAGAATGGAGTGGACTTAGAGGGATTTTTGATTCTCCAGTTTAGCTATTCTGGCCTAATTGTTGTCAATCCAGTTTTCATTCCGGTCTACAAATAGACCCTATTGATATTATTCACTATGTACCATGAAATACACCTCAACCACATGAATGAATGAATGTATACAATGAACTTATACTCAAAGTATAAGAAAACCAATAAACCAAACTGGAAATCCAACAAAGTAAAAAAACAAAAAAAACAACAAACAACAAATAATATAGGGTTTTTGCTACCAACCTGGGCTATCATATGAAACCTAATGTACATACTGACTCTTCTTCGGTTATTACAGACACATTATGGAGAAGGTCACAGAACAAAAAAGTACAATAAGGATGCGCCCAAAATAAATACTAAAATGAAATATAAAACAAAGTGTAAAATATAGTATAAAATATATAATTGGCAAATGTCCAAAACTTATCAAAGTCCGTAATGAGTGATCCCACGTAAAAACAAAGGAAGGTTCTTTAAAATGTGAAGTAGGGTCCAATCTTCATAATGGTATGTACAGGATTCAATGGAACATATATGGAGAGAAGAAAAAACAGGACTCCAATGGTACAGTATGTAAATACGTTGAAAATAAAATAGTAGAATAGGTCTTACTCACAATTTTCAGAGCTGAAGATCCAGCTCTAATGTTAAGCACGTGAAGTGGAATAATCCCCACTCAAGGATATATGGAGTAGACTTCAAATGGCGGTTCTCTGGTACACGTACAACGTCCAAAGTACAGACCCAAAAGGAGAGAAAAGTATACAGTGCTCTCTGTGTTATGGTGAAATATTAAAATAGTAAAAGAAATATTACTCACATTCTTTTGAGCAGGTTTATACTGCTCACTATATGCGCTTGGGTGGTATAATCCCCACCTATGGATTCTTTAAGCTTCTTCTGAAATTAGGCAATATACGTAGTCAGGTGAAAGACAGGAAAAGAAAAAATGGCAATAAAGTATTTTATGCCAATAAATTCTTTATTATGACGTATTAAAAATAATATCTAAACGCGTTTCGCCACAAGGGCTTCTTCAAGTAGATAAAATGAAAAAAGGGGGGGACACACCTGACATACAAGGTTTATATAAGATGCAATAAGGATATGGGTTTAAAATTCCCGCCAAAATGACATCATCAGAACATCAAAATAGTGCAAGTTGAGAAACAGTAATTTTTCATACATATATATAGATATAATAAATATGAGGTAGATACAATACTTTTAATTAGAAAACGAAGGTTTAAAACACTGTAAATAACCTAATAAGCGCTATCACGTGACGCGCGATCTCTAAACACTT
Source organism: Pelobates cultripes (assembly GCA_933207985.1). NCBI lineage: Eukaryota > Metazoa > Chordata > Amphibia > Anura > Pelobatidae > Pelobates > Pelobates cultripes. Next base: position 273,891,284 of record OW240913.1, read on the forward strand.
CCGCGTCACGTGATGCGCGGTGGAACGCATGCGTTCCGGTAGTGTGGAACGCATGTGTCATAGAGGGGGAGGAGGATTCTCCCAAGTGCTCGGAAAGAGTTTAACCGAGCAGAAAGAAGGCTATCTGCTGGGAACAGTAAGCAGATAGCCTTCACAGTAAAGCACAGCACCCACTGGCCGTCCACAAAGCAGACAGGCAGCAGGCTGGACCACAGGATCACAACCAACTGGGAACAAAATAAATAAATACATACATAAATACATATTTGTGATAATATTAAAATGAACAAACATATAAAACAATATTCAGTTAGATATACATATAGTTGTGTAGCAGCAATCTTATAGAGAGCAATATATACAAATATGCTAATAATACATAAAAAGTAAATAAATAAAAGAAATAGAAAAATAAAATAAAAAAGTTAATCAAATTTTATTAAAATTATAAGAAATTAAAAAGATCAAAATCAATATTCAGACCTTTTGGAGCAAGGGTTTTCAAATTATATGTCCATTCCATTTCTCTTTTACCAAGAACTTTTTTAATGTCACCACCTCTCCATGGGACATTACATATATCTATGCCTAAACATTTCAGATATTTTGGGTTCTTTTCATGTTGTAAGAAATGTTTTGAGACAGACATTATGGAGACCATATATATTTCAAATTTGATGAAGAAACTCTCTATAGTAGAGAAGACATAATTTAGACCAAATTCCCAAATATGATAAATAAATGGAACATGATGGTCTTCTACTACATTTTATAGAGTGAACAGCTACACATCAAGGCACAACTGTTATGGACTGGGTAAACCCCTATGCTGGATGTTTAATGAATAGGCATTGCAATGTTGTAAACTGGCTTGGAAGTTGAAACGAAAGACGTGGTGCAGCAATTTCCAAAATCTGTCATCAACACCTGTTGAGGGATCAGTAGAAGGGTGTGACAGAATTATCGTACTCCACTTTATGGTTACTGGCAGCCATAAAAAAAATGGTGAAAAAAAACCCCTTTGTTAAAGAGGAAGTATTTTTATGATTTTATTTATTTATTCCTCTTGCCCCAAAGCATGGGAGTCCCGTGGCAATAGAAACAATCTAGCAATGACCATACACATTGTTGGCTATCAGGAGGCATGAGGTTTTTGTTTCTACTGTAAAAGCAAACCTCCCTTAAAAATACCCACGTATTGTGTAATCTTTCAGTGGAATGCGTAAGTTTCGTGTGTTTTGTTTTTTACATTTTCTTATTTTCTTTTCTTACACCTTGAAAATCTGAATTGATCTTTTATGTACTAGATCTAGCCAGTTGAATATACAAGTACATGAAAGTGTGTCTTGTCACCCTAAACAATAAAAAAAAAAACACTACTTTTTTATGTAAAAAAAACAAACCAATAATAATAATAATAATAATAAACTTTTGCAAACTTCCTGCCAGTATCACATTTTCTAGCTGAAACTCCTGGCAATATCCCAAACTCCTCAAAAAAAACAGAACAGTGCTTGATGGGAAATTCACTGATGTGCCTTATGCAAATGATTGAGGTTTGCCTATTAAAAAAAAAAAAACCAATTTGAATACTACAACCCCTTTTCTTTTGAAAAGTAACCATGCATAATTGCATTACAAAAACAAACTTAGATAGATAGATAGATAGATAGATGGATGGATGATACTGGAAAGTTGGAAATAAGGAACCAGTACGTTGACCAGCATTTTATATTATTGTGCAAAGACGTCTGAATTCAAACACTGTTGGTATTAAATCAATTACTCAATCATGGCAATTCCTTTGGGATCCAGCTTTAATGAGTTCATTGATTTCAAACCAGGAACACATAAATTACATATATAGCCAGCAGTGGCTTACATACCAGGGGGCCCAGCCGCCACTGCGACCCGGTATGTACCCACAGGGCCAGCCTCTTCTCCTGGGGGGCCCAGGAGCCGGCCACCTCAGGGCCCCCCGAGGCTGGCCCTGCTGACCCCGGCGGGCTGGCTGTCTGGGTGGCCGGTGCGCGAGGGAGCACTCTCCCCTGAGTGCTTCCTCTTCAGCTCCCTCGCGCACCGCACTGATACCGGAGCCAGAAGATGACATCATCTTCCGGCGCCGGCATCCCTATGCGGCGCGCAAGGGAGCTGAAGAGGAAGCACTCAGTGGAGAGTGCTCCCTCGCGCGCCAGCCAGCCACCCAGACAGCCAGCCTGCCCGCTTGCCCGCCCGCCCAGCAGCACCACTGGATTCCCCAGGGAATCCCCTCAGCTCTCCAAAAGGTAAAGGAGGCTGGGGGGATTAAATTTTTTAAAAAATTGTGTTAGTGTGTGTGTTAGTGTGTGTGTGTGTTAGTGTTTGTGTTTGGTAGTGTTTGTGTGTTAGTGTGTGTGTGTTAGTGTTTGTGTGTGTGTTAGTGTTTGTGTTAGTGTGTGTGTCAGTGAGTGTGTCTGTTATTGGGTGTGTGTCTGCTAGTGAGTGTGTTACTGTGTGTGTCTGTTACTGAGTGTGTTAGATGTATGATAGTGAGTGTGTGTTTGTCAGTGAAAGTGTATGTTTTGTGAGTGTGTGTGTATGTTTTGTAAGTGAGTGTGTATGTCTGTCTGTCGCTGAGTGTGTCTCTGTCAGTAAATGTGTGTGTCTGTTAGCTAGTGTGTATGCGTCTGTTCATGAGAGTGTGTGTGTGTCTTCAGCATTTACCTTTCTCCAGCGTCGGACTCCCTTGGCGCTGGGGATCCCTCCGCCTCTCAGCTCCGAATGCACATGCGCGGCATGAGGCGCGCGCGCATTTAAACCGCCCATAGGAAAGCATTATTCAATGCTTTCCTATGGACGTTCAGTGTCTTCTCACTGTGATTTTCACAGTGAGAATCGCGGAAGCTCCTCTAGTGGCTGTCAATGAGACAGCCACTAGAGGCTGGATTAACCCTCAGTGAAACATAGCTGTTTCTCTGAAACGGCTATGTTTTCAGCTGCAGGGTTAAAACTAGAGGGACCTGGCACCCACACCACTTCATTGAGCTGATGTGATCTGGGTGTCTGTAGTGGTCCTTTAAGTGTGTGTGTGCATACCGCGGTTGCGGGGTCGCAGCCCTGCAACCCCTGCGACCAGTTGCCCGCCGCCATCTGTTGCGGCCCCAACCCGCGCCGAGTAAGCGCAGGGAGGCAATCGGGGGCCCCATGGGTCATGTGTACGCCACTGATAGCCAGGTAGCACATTTAAGCACTACCAGACAGAATGCAGAATTAATAATGTTGTGGAAAAACATGCAGAAACATGCATGCAGCCCGTGCATATGTCAGTGACCCCTCCCCTCAAAGAAAGGTTAAAGTTACAAAAGCATTCATTCATATTCTTAAGAACTCACAGACTGAAAGGGAGGCTTGAAACTAACTGTATTAACTGATTCCACTTAAAAGATAACATCCTTATCACTGTATCATAGAGTAATGAATGGTTCTAAATTATATCTATCACTCACAGTGATATTAAGTAAGAGAGAGGTTTGTGGGTGAGTGCACCCACCTCTATAAGAATCCCCACCCTTTAAAATAAATTATATTTAACCCTATTTGAGCTTTTCGGTGGTCAGAGTCATGTTTTCCCTTTACTAACTTTGGCAGCAAATTAAATCCCTTTCCCCATTCCATTCTAATGCCACAAGTACCCTTCCTTCTTTAACAATATTTATTTACCCCAAATAACATTCTTATTTGCAGTGGTTGTAAGTGACAAACAGGCTTAGAAATAGGTCTGGAGCATGCCCCTAAGCCTCTCCCCTTTAAAAAAAATCCCCCCTATTATAACAATCTAAAATGGAGAAATTTTCAGTTACTAATAAATGTGACGAGGCAAAGTGCCCCCAGTTTTGCCCTTTAATTTCACATATATGATTAAAGGTAAATATAAAGTACTTTTCTGTACTTGGGAGACCTAGCAGACCACCAGGACTATATTTTCCAATAGGTAGAGTAGGAACCTGCCTACAAGCATATTTCAGTAGGGGAGCCTATTCTCAGCACTAATAATGCATATTTTTAAACTCAAGTGTGCTTGTGGGGACAGATAAATACCAGGAGCCTTGGCCAGTGTCCTCTGTAATCCAGTAAGCCTCAAAAGCAGAGCTGCAGGAAGGCTTGTACAGGGTGTAATACGTAATGCAATGTTGTCCCAGCTTATCCAGTGTCTGTATGGGAGGCTAGACAGGAAGTGTAAGGGATCATTTCTCTTCTGCCCACTAGCAGCCTCTCACACAGGAAATGTCTTGCAGGAAGAGCAGGGGCAGTACTGAGTGTTGTGCACTGTACGGGAGTTACTGCAGCTCTGCTATCAATCATTGAAATGTGAGTACTTGTAAATAATTCTTTAAATTCCATAGATCTGTACCCACTTCCCGTTAGCCCTAAATTTACCCTATCAGAAAACCTAAACAAACCCATTCCTTTGTCCCACTCTTGTCCAGACTCTTAACCCCTTAAGGACCAAACTTGTGTGTATCTGTGTGACAGTGTATCTGTCAGTGTTTGTATGTGCCAGTGTGTGTATCTGTATGCCTGTGTGTGTATATTTGTGCCAATATTTGTGTATCTGTGTGTATGTGCCAGTGTGTATCTGTGTGTCAGTGTATCTGTCAGTGTGTATATCTGAGTGTGTATGTGCACTGTGTGTCTGTGTGCCTGTGTGTATCTGTGTGTGTGTGTCAGTGTATATCTGCCAGTGTGGGCATCTGTGTGTCTTCGTCTATTTGAGTGTGTGTGTATCTTTGTGCCAGTGTCTGTATCTGTGTGTGTGTGCGCGTGTGTTAATTTGGAACCCCTGGTTTAAAGGGACACTCCAGACACCCCACGCAAGTTCGTGTAAGTTACGTTACAGTTAGTTATGCTGTTGTTTTGTTTTTTACTTTTCTTGTAGATCTTTTGTACGGTAGATAAAATCTTGTAGAAAAAAAAAACTATTGTAGTTCTATAAGTCTACTCTTTCTCTTCTCATTTTTCATGAACTTTTAATCCACCAACAATTTACACGTTACCCTTTTGTTTCCATTCCCTTCAAAATTTAAAAAATGACCCAATCATCATGTGTTTTTGCACAGTAGGACAGAAACATAACACTGCACTGACTCCTTAAACACCTAGTTACACCTCAGATTTGCGTTGCCTCTTCAATGCAAACTGCATAGAGCTATACAATTGTGACAACCATACATGCTACAGTCAATAGGCTTAATGTGCCATAGGCAGTTAACGTCTTCATTATGTGAGGACTTTCATTGTTCTGTGTTTAGTCAATATTTGCCAACAGCTGAGGGGAACACTGGGGCGGCTCTTCTACTGCAGCAAAGCTCGACCCTTCTTAATGGCATTAGTTTAGCAGTAACATTCATTAGCACAGACAAAAGGATTGTCATTCCGTTTGACATGCAGGTGGAATGTATTGCTGATAGATTAGGCACTAGATTCAATATTTGCTTATTAGTTAGTTGTAGAACCCTGGTTAGCCAATGTCTATATCCACAACATCCGGAATATAACAAATAGGTTCCATTCACAAAATGAAAAAAAATTAAGACATTCCCTCCTAACTAAACATATCAGCATTACTCTAGTGAAAACACACTAACAATGAAAGTTCAAAGGTCCCAGTGGGTAACCATTCTGACCCCCTTTCCCTTTTCGCAGTGCCTGAAGGTTTGCTACAGCAACACCTTGAACACCTTTGATCTAAATTTCAGCAGTGGAAATATACAAACACACACTCCCATATTAAATACTCACAGGTGTACATTCCAAAATGCCCTTCTACCCTTCAAATATGCCTCACTTCTCCTATACTTCTATTATCCAACCATCAATAAAAAGTTGCACTACTAGAATATGTGTTTTGTTTCAAAGCAGGCTCAGTAGATGGCTGAAATGTATAAAACACAGGCAATAATTATGATAAATGATTGAACAACTGAACAATTTTGTATTTTTATATTTTTCCATGTGTAAGACATGTTTTTTTCTAAAAAATTTTAGTCTAAAATTGGGGGTCATCTTATACACGGAATGTCACTGCAGGGGTTAAAAAACAAAAACACTTGTGCGCTGGGCCTCACGGCCAACCAAGTTAGTCGCAAAAATATAATTATTAAGCCAAATACTTATTGTACTTAGTGCAATTTGGGCACAAAACGTAGCTACTCGCTGACAGAACACTCAGCTGACTGCTGAGTTCACTACTGCCAGGTTCTTGCAGGCATAGGCTGTGTTCTACACCTCTGTGACCTGCTGACATACTTGAAGCAGAGGAGGCGCATCTCCGTGAATTTGATCGATTGTGTGTGCGGGTCTGGGAGATCTTGCACAACCACATGCTTCCTTGCATCACTCTGAACCACGCCAAGTACTCACAGCTCCGGACTACAGACAGACGCCACAGGGTGAGGCCTCGCCTGGACATCCCTCAGTAGGGTACTGCGGGCAGAGGGCATTGTTGTCACCAACAGCAGGACGGCAGTCTAGGGAACCAGTGTCCGGATGTGGCTGGACCTTGGAAAGCGGCCTACCGGAGTGTGAGGGGGCCAGGGACTGGTGGGGACTTCAGTGCTATAGATGTTTAAAATATGTCTTATACATGGGGCGTCGTATACATGGAACAATACATGGAAACTATACAATTCGCATTTTACACTGAACTTGTCGCCCAGTATGGTCTGGTTTAAAAGATTTACTACCCAGCAAATCTATTTATGAAAAGTTGTTTATAACAATGTAAAGATGATAAGCTATGTCTACTGGAAGATGTCTTCCTTTTTGTGCAACATAGCTGAAACATGCATGGTATGAGTTATTAGGTGGTGCTGGTCCAATTTATGGCAATGTGGATGCAAATGGATTCAGTAATTGTTTGTGTTTATCACAATACCATCTGCTTAAAATATTGCAGACTGTAAATACCAAGGAGGGGAAAAATTTAATCAAATACTTCACTATAGAAATGTTGAGCTTGCATCCCATGAGTGCATGTCAGTACCATAAAGGGAATCTTTTTTTTTTTTTGGGTTCCTTCTTTTAGCATTGAAAAGATGGTACCATGACTACAATACTAATTAAAACAATAAGCTTAGTTTATAATCAAATGTGTTTCCGTAGATTTAAACCAGTCATATTTTTTAACTTCTTAATGGGAACACTACAGGATGGAACTGATTCTTAACTTTTATTGCATTGTATATTTTAATGCGTGACACTTCTATTAAAATATATGCAAAAAAACCCAACAACTAAAAAAGTACATTGAAAACAGTACCACCCCTTTTTTTTTTACATAAATTGTATGGTGAGCTCAGCCCAAATATTAAGTCTAGCTAACACCTTTCAGTTAATTCAAGCTCTCCCAATAGTTTTCAGTGAAAGTGAGAAATACTTTTGAACTGTTTGACCAAAAGTAGGGCCAAACCAACACCCAAAGCCAGATTGTTCTACAGTCACACGGAAAAGATAATTTCCATATTTTTTATTCAAACATTGAACAAAAAGTATGGATTGGTGATCCCAACCCCAGTCCTCATAGACTATCACTGCCATTGAATATTTAATGGTGTTGGATGAAAAATGTGGAGTCAACCAATGAAAAGTGTTTCTCACAAAAAATGGAACCAAAGCACTCATAGCACCACAACCACTGCAACAATTTTTGGTAGTATATTGCTTAGAGTGCCCCTTTAAACTTTGTATGTCTGTTTCCGTCATGTATGGACTTGGCTTTTATTATCCAGGCCATCAAAATACAATGTGTGCAAAATGTTACTAATCCAGCTAATCTACCCTTACTGGTGCATACAGCGACTTTCCAGTGGGAAGAAGAACAATTGGGAATGTGAGTAAAACGGTGCCCTCATTTTTCTTGCAATAATTCAGTTGACTGGATGCTGTAGATCTTTGATCTGTCCCCGATTAACAAAACAGAAGGTTTAATTAGCAATACTTACCTTGCTATATGGACTCATATCTTGGGTAGGCCTATTTTATATACAGATCTTATTTAGCAGAGCTAGTGACTTGCACAGGAAGCCAAACAAATGATCCCCTTTATGGTACTGGCATGCACTCATGGGTGGCAAGCTCAATTTTTCTATAGTGAAGTATTTAATTTCATTGGTATTTACAGTCTGCAATGGTATTGTGATAAACACAAACAATTACTGATCCATTTGCATCCACATTGCCATAAATTGTACCAGCACCACCTAACAACTCATACCATGCACGTTTCAGCTATGTTGCACAAAAAGGAAGAAATCTTCCGGTAGACATAGCTTGTCATCTTTACATTGTTATAAACAACTTTTCATAAATAGATTTGCTGGGTAGTAAATCTTTTAAACCAGACCATACTGGGCGACAAATTCAGTGTAAAATGCAAATTGTATAGTTGAGTGTTTGTCCATTTCACCAAAGAAATGTTACTATTTCTGTATTGTTAGCAACATTTTTATATTTCTGCAAACATTGTTTAGTGAACTATTCACACAACCTTAATTATTGTAAACATAGTTTATATATATATATATATATATATATATATTTATTCCTGTTTTATCCATATTAATGAATGCTGCAATTAAGCTATACCATACAATCTACTGTGAGTGAGTAGATATGTAGCTATAAGCTTTAAATATAGAGTAGTTCAATTTGGACAGCAGTGGGCCCTTGTTAGGGGATATGTTGTTCCAGGCAAGAATTTGTGTGTGTTATGTAGAGGGTACACCTTGTGCACTCAATAAGCAGTCCGAATCATAAATAATTACTGAAACAAATGTTTGTCTAGCTTTCAAGTTCCTCGATAAAAAGACAAGCAGGAGGTAAGATGCCAATCCTGGAACAGCTGCCTATGCAACGGAATCGGTTACACTACTTGACAATGAATCAAGCGGGATATGTCAAAAAGTAGGACAAAATATTTAGCACACAATTTACTGAATCAGTTCAAATGTTGCAAAGTTACTTATCCAAGTTAAAATGCCTGCAAACATCAACCTGTCAGATTTCCTGGGTGTCTAAATTGGTGTACCTTCTACATGCAACCAAATAACTTTTCACATTTGTATGCTATCAAAGCGTCAACTAAAGTCTACGTTTAGATAAAAAGGGAATCTGAGAATAAAATTACATTTTCTTCCATCCATAGAACACGAAAAACTCAACAAACAGATTGTGCCATTATCTACAAAGTAACGTTTCCTTTTTCTGTTATGAAAAGTATGTTCCCAAGGAACAGAAAACTAAATATTCCCTAAAGATTCAAAGATCGGTTATGTCATCTACAGCATTAAACCTGCAACAAAGTAATCCTGCAACTGTTTATCAACTTCACCACAGAGAAATATTAGCCCAATATGCCTAACAGAATAAACTCAGCGACTTTTTTTTTTTTAAATTCTTTATTTTGTTCGTGCAGGTATTGTACATGTAGATTTGCACTGCCTCAACAGCTGGTGCAAACAAGTTTGAATTCCCATGGTAACAGTAGTATGGCATAAGAAACATTGCACTTTTGTTTTTATATAGGGAAAGTCACAAGATTATTTTGTACGCTTTAAGTTTAACTGTTGATACGTCATAGTTGTTGCACTTTGTTAAAGGACCACTCTAGGCAACCAGACCACTTCAGCTTAATGAAGTGGTCTGGGTGCCAGGTCCCTCTAGGATTAACCCTTTTTTTTTTTATAAACATAGCAGTTTCACAGAAACTACTATGTTTAGAAATGGGTTAATCCAGCCTCTAAAGCCTCTAGTGGCTGTCTCATTGACAGCCGCTAGAGGCGTTTGCGTGCTTCTCACTGTGAAAATCACAGTGAGAAGACGCCAGCGTCCATAGGAAAGCATTATGAATGCTTTCCTATGAGACTGGCTGAATGCGCGCACAGCTCCTGCCACGCATGCGCATTCAGCCGAAGAGGCGGAGAGGAGGAGGAGAGCTCCCCGCCCGGCGCTGGAAAAAAGGTAAGGTTTAACCCTTTCCTCGCCATCCAGCCCGGCGGGAGGGGGTCCCTGAGGGTGGGGGCACCCTCAGGGCACTATAGTGCCAGGAAAACGAGTATGTTTTCCTGGCACTATAGTGGTCATTTAAAGGAAGGGAAAAAAAGAAACATAAAATTAAAGCAAAAGCAGAAAGTCAAATCGAGCCAAGCGGAGTAGTTTGGGCGGCTGTCAGCTCATGTTTAGTCTTGAGGAATAGGTGCACCCGCTTGCTTAAGTGGTAGTGACATGGAAATGTCCTTTAGTAAATCCCCTTACTGTTAGATCTAACTTGTCATCTGCTTGAAAATAAGGGGCCTTTGCTTCTATATAGTGTGTCCAAAGAGACATCCCTTTCCACAATATGACTTTATGGGGCACAAGTTAAGTACAGGTTAACGTTTGGGGAGACAAGGTGTGACATGCGACCGGGCTACAGCCATGTAGACCCTGCAGGTACACTTCCCTATGCCTGTTATAGAGTAGAACAGCCCAATGGTTGCTGACAGTCTGTAGTGCTTGACCTCGTATAGCTATAAGCCCATTTCTTAATTTCTAGCCCATTATGAGCATATAAGCTTACTATGCAGTGCCCAGTGTAGAGAAAAGGAGAGATAAAAAAATATGTATATAAAATAAGAGACAGTGTAAATTAATAGAAGGAAGCATTATAATAGGATGAATTGGAGCTAAGTTGTGCCACTGGAGTCTCTCCAGGCCCAGATCTCCATGAGTGCCGCGGATGGCATACAGACAGTCCCGCTGGATCGCACTGACTCTTTCCTGTCTCTCCTCGTGTCCGACCTGCAAGCCCTGTGAAAGGTGGGGAGATTGTCAGTCCCGTGTTCGATGTGCGCATATTGCCTGCGCCTCCGGTTCCACTGCCAGGGATGGTCGGTAACGGGATTCCCAGGTAAAGTGTCATCAGGCTGTGGTTTGAGGATCGTCGTCAGGGTGCTCTAGGCTCAGCTGGGCAGTTGCTGGGACCGGACTGAAGTGCCATGTACGGGGGCCGGTCAGCCGAGGCATCTCTGCCGCTTAGCAGGTTGGAGTAGCAACAATAGTCCAGGGTGTAAGAGTTGGGTGGTATAATTCAGTAAGCCACATGAGTGCTGGTAGCGCGGTCGGGCCCAGCGTGTGCCACGCGGCCGCCATCTTGTTGGTCGAGCGCCGAGGTCCGTTAGCCGAGCAGCTCTGCATCGAGGCTCACTCGGTGTCGGCTTCCTCCAGTGGGGACCGGGATAACCCCCACCGGTCCATGGGGGGGTGGTGGGGGGGGGACCGAGGCCTGTGAGGGGTATCACACAGCCGCCAGGTGATTGTCAGGCATGTAAACACGCTCCTCTCCCAAGTAGGTTGCATTCTACAAAGACTTGTACCACCCGTAGGGCCCCCAAAACTCTGCCTCTGCAGCATACGACCAGTCAGCATGGCTGCCAGGCCCCGCCCCCCTAAACTCAGTGACCTTTTGATGGTTTACACTTGTTTCAAGACCTAAGATTGAATCTTAACAGTCTCTAAGTATAAACGTAGGCTATTACAAAGCTTTACCAACCTCTCTGAAGTAAACTTGCTTTGGTGTTCTTGATCATTGTCATTCCGCATGACCTAACTAAGGAGGAGATTTACATAAATGCTGCTAACAGAAAAGTGGCACTAGAATTCTAAAATTGTGGTACATGATTCTTTGGTTATGTGCCCACTTTTCTGTCATCCTTTCATTATATAGCTCCCTAACAGACAGCCTGACATTTGCCTATTGAATTCTAACTGCCACGTGTATGACATGACAGATCTCAGCTTGTTCCTGGTTAAAGAGAACGTTGCCAGAGTGGGATGTGAGTCCATCGACATTTTGAAAAATACGGGAATATTGTCAGTGCATATTTTTAATACATTGTATAAGTGAATCCATGTGCATACTATTATAATAAATCATTGAACAGGCTGGGGAGTGGGAGCAAAGGGAAAAGGTAAAGTGAAAATGTAAATATTCTTAATGTAACTAACTATATAAAGTTATTTACAGTGAGAACAATGATGATGTAAAAGTCACTGCCTAAGAATTTTATTTTATGAGTTTTTTAAGTTCTTGATGCGTTTTCCAAACTGAGTATTCAATAATATAATTAATATGTATGGTACAAGACTGTTGATCAACAACAGAAACCTGAATGGACTTGAGCCTTTTTTTCACCTACATTTACCCCTCAGCTGGATTACAGCTGTGTGAAGCCATCCGCAGCACTGCTGAAATGCACAGGACAATACAATGTTTTTCACTGCATTTCCACATCAGTACAGTATAATCAAATGGTTATTTTTCATTACACAGATTAATATGTGTGCCCTTTAAAATGAGAGGTCTCTTGTCTCCCTATGACACAGGTAACCACTGTTACAAATAGTGGTCACCTACCTCACTGTCCATCAGTACAGTATTTTATAAAGAAGGATGAGGACTATTAAAGTGTCCCCCTCATCAGTTTATCTTATTTTCTATGGGGGTTTTCAACATTTGGATTTTTTATTTATTTTTTTAAATTAAAAGTACATGATCTGTAGAGAAAGACAACATGTAATTTGTGAAAATAACTCAGAAAAAACATTAATATTGGTGTTTAAATGCAGTGAGTGTAAAAGTATAATACGACTTTAAAGGAACACTATAGTTTTAGGAAAACAAATGTGTACTACTGACACTATAAGTATAAATAGCTGTTTACTAACCCGTCCCCCTTACCTCAGGTTAAAAAGGTAATTTTACTCACCTTCTTCCAGCACTGCGCGTGCCCAGTCGTGGCTGCAATCCGCCCATGCACCGCCCCGTTGGCTGAGATCATCAAACTTGATGATCTCACCCAATCCAATCTTTCCCATAGGGAGGTGATCTAGCATGCGTGGCAAAATGCCATGCTGCGCAAATAAGCATCTCCCCATAGAGATGCTTGCTCTGAATTCTCTCTTATATTTATTTATTACTGGCATTTATAAAGTGCCAATATATTCTGCTACGCTGCACTATTAGTAGAGAATGTACAATAAACACAGACCAATACAAAAAATAAAGAGGGCCCTGCAGGTGAACTGTGATCTAGGGATTGAAGCTCTCTTATACAAAGTGCTTAGTTAGATAGCTTGTGAGTTTACAATCTAATACCTTTTTTCTTCCACTTTTTAAAAATATTTATTTTCACATTTGCTCTTTTTTTTTACCAATGATGGACAACCCAAAATTAAATTTATTGTTTAAATATTGTTTTCCATTCTGTTTATGACGTGCATTTATCAGAATAAGGTTGGGAAACATAGATTAGACTCTAGAGGACTTTATCTCATCCATAAATTATCAGCATGCGGACAATCTAGCCCTGTATGACATGAACCAGCACTAAACATCCTTTGCATGAGTTCAAGAAATGGGTTGCTTAATACTGAGATAATGTAAGTGGTGTTTACTGCATCTGATGTAGCTTACAGAAATTCTATTCAGTAACATCATCTTTTCAGCTATTCTCATTCCACATTTCCTGGACCTGTTCCTCAAACACATCCTCTCAATCCTTTTGAAAGAATCAGTATGATGTCATATGCAAAATTACCCAATATACCTGTAGTTCCCTTATCTGTTCAACCAGTGTTTGTATATAATTTACACACTGACCATTCCATGTCTGTAACCAATTCTTGATCCAGCATATCAAAATTGTCTGCAATTATGTGTGGGTTTTTTTTCTTGCTGTACTGTGCTGCAGAATAGTATTATTATTATCATTTATGTAGCACTTTACAATATTATAAAGGGGGAAATATTACAATAAACTAGCCAATTACAAAATGTTACAGCGGAGCTCGACAAATCAACGTGCGCCAGGTTGTTGTCCCGGCCGGCTGAGAGGGATTTTGTCCTGGCGTCTGGGTGTTTGTCCCGGACGGCTAAGAAAAAAGTGGAGGCGGCTGGCACAGTGAGAGTGGAGCCGGGTGGTGAGGGAGCTGAAATCTGCAGGCTCTTCCTGCTCTGTTCCCTCGCATGTCCTGCTGTGATGCAAGGATATGATGTCACTAAACAGTGTGCGAAAAAGCAGAGTAAGAAGAGCTTGAAGATTTCAGCAGCCACACTTGTCCATAGGAAAAGGATCCACTCCAACTCTCCCAAAGGTAGGGAGGCTGGGTGGACTTAAATTTAAATTTAAAAAAAATAATACTTTGTGAGTGTGTTAGAGAATGTGTGTGTGTCTGTCTGTCTGTCAAGGGGTGTGTGTGTGTCTGTCTGTCCACCAGTGAATGTGAAGGTGTGTGTCAGTCACTGAGTGTGTGTCCGTCATTCAGTGAGTTTGTGTGTCTATCTTAGTTTGAATAAATACATCATGGGGAACATTCAACACCTCCATGCACAACGTGGAGACACTGGATGTAGGTGCTGCATACTGTGCAGCACCGGACTAAGAAGCACCTCTAGTGGTCGTCTGAGTGACTACAACTAGAGATGTTTCTAGGCAGCAATGTAAACACTGCCTTTTCAAAGAAAAGAAAAGCATGCAGGGACAGGCTATAGACACCAGAACCACTACATTAAGCTGCAGTGATTCTGGTGACTATACTGTCTCTTTAAGAATTGTATATTCGTCATTAAAAATAATAGTTAGTTTAAAAAAACAAAAACAAAAAAAATGGCTTCTAACTTTTTTAGCTGGCTCCTAGATTCCAAGCAAAATTTTAACCCCTGTGTTACAGGAAAAAAACGTTTTTAAGTACCCTGCTCAAAAGAGCTTACAATGTGTTTTATGACTACTAATAAATAAATAAGTTGATAAAGTACAAAAAAAATTAATGGAAATCAATTTGCCCATTGTCTACAACTCTGCACATGTTTAGAAAACCTCTCTCGCTGATTCTCACTGAGCCTGCAACTTCTAAAGGGCTTATTCCTCATCTGTCATATGTCAAATTTGTTCAGTGCTTTCTATTCATGGTGGCCAGTTATCGTAGGTAACGTGCTACTGATTACTGTCAGCAATAAACCACAGGAAAATTTGGCCATTTAGTTAATACAATTTGTTTTAAAAACTAAAATTAAATGGAGGATGTATGTTTAGAAGAGAAGTGAAAGTGTTACTTGTAGTGAAGTCATTTAGAGTGATGACGTCTGCAATTAATTCCCAAATAACGTATTAGTATAGCTTTTTCAGGAATTTAATTGCGTCACTTACAGTATAAAGGGTATGGGAAAACCTGTGACATGTAATAAAAGTTCTCCCATGTGGTTATTTTTAGAATGAAAAATATTTTGTTACTTTTTATTTCTCTGTAAACTCTAATAAGGATACTATTTAACAGTTCTATATAAACGAACAGTATGCATACTGATCATTCACACCTAGAGATTGACACAGTTAGATCTTTAACACAGATGCCACCAAAAACAAAACCAAGCACAATTAAACTGCAAATGTTAAATTATGAACCCACCTTGGACAAATGGGCGATGTGCTCCTTATGCTGACATGGTTTGCCTCACTCAGTTTTATACAATTTAGTTATAATTCAGTTAGTCTGATTTAGCCAGATTTTTATGGTAAATAAACTGGGTATTGCACGTTAGCATAAAACCTGCCCACATCAGACTGCCATAATGAATAATTAATAAAAATACAACTGCCTGACAAATATTTTCTTATAATTGTGTGTATTCTGCGCCTTTATCTACATTAAGCAATACTTCCAAGCTAAAGTGATTTAAAGATGTCCAGCATAAGGTTAACTTAATTTGTTAGCTTCAATAATAGTTAGATGTTCCACTCATTAACAGGATGAAATAAGCAGTAATACTGTAAAAGCAGGACAGATACTGTTAACAGGACAGTTTAACTTGCTTTTTTTGGCACATGTCCAACTCAATAGGCTTACTTGCAAGCATAACAATCATAAGAAAAGGGGAAACAGCGTGTGCAAACTGTCTAAAGCATTTCATCACACACGCACATTTCACTTTCAGAAGGGAAAACGCATAAAAAAAAAATCTGCTTTGAAAAATGCAGTCTTATTGTGATCCGACAGAAAATTAGACAACAATGCCCACACAAAATGCAGAGTATAAGGTATGACATAACCCTGGCAAAGTGTATTAAGTTTGATAAAACTGACAAAGGGTTTTCACCGGTTCACAGTAAAAAAACATGTCAACTGTAAATTAAAGCTACTCACCCAAATCTTCAGTGAGCTTTATTTCTATGAGAACCCGAAGTACACAAAAAATATGCAATATATAATATAAAATATATTTATATATGCAATTGGAGGTGTACAGGTTGTGTGCTGTCAGCAGCAGCTTGCTTCTCTCTGAATCATATATTTATAAACAAATATATATTCCAGAATCCTGTATTTATACATAAAAACATATTTATCCAGGGGCACTGCAAAATAGGTAGGCACAACACACAAGCAAAAGATGACACATTTGTGCATATGGGAACAAGAGATTAAGACCTTGCTCAGGTGTGTACACTGTCTAACTTGAGTATTGTTTCATTATTTTGGTCATGAAGAGCAGTATATGCATAAGGTGCAGTGAATTGCCCAGAATGCAATCCATGTACATTCATTATATAAAATGATATGGCATGTACAGTAGTTACAGAGAATGCAAGTATATCAGTCAAGTGATATGAACTAGGAAGAAAAATATACACTGATAATGGTACAGATTCATCTCCATAGTTCATATAGCTATATTTTATAGTATGCGTCACTGGGGCATGGGCCATTTAACATTCTGCTTCTCCCTTATTTTACACAAAGTCCTCTTTTTTACTTAAAAATGCTGAGTAGTATTATGTTTAAGTAACCTAACATTTGAAAAGGAAACATCTCTTTGGATGTACCGGTGTATTCTAATAACTCAAGGGTGCCCAAAAGGAAGATCCCCAGATGTTGGAGAACTACAACACCCATAATGCTTTGCATGCCTTTAGAATGACAAAGCATTATGGAAGCTGTAGTTTTAAAACATCTGGCGATCTACCTTTAGGGCACCCCCTTTAATAGCTAAAGAAGTAGTGTGTTTCTATTACAAAAATGATCTCCATTTGTATCAAATGTATGACTGTCTTGCAACCTCGAATTCAATGCAGGTATATGAAATCACATGATTCTGAGCAAGCATGACTAAATTCTTCTAAATTCTATTTGATCCTGAGGAAGGTCCCTGCGTGGACCGAAACGTCGATCTTTTGTATGGAATAAAGAAATATTTTCAGCTTAAAGACCGTGAGTGCAGTCCAGGACTTTCTTGTTATTTCTATCTACTTCCCCATGGGACTGGCACCCGGCAAGTATACTTTATACTTCAATTTAAAGAAATTTGTAAGCGTGAGTGCATGGATCTACAGACTATCTATTTATGACTAAATTCTTATCTTATGAAGACTCCTACATCTATCACTCATAAATGGAGATGAGATAAACATGTTTCTTTTTTTTTTTTTTTCTGAACAACTTACTCAAGAAACCTCCCTATTAGCATCCGCAAGGCTGATGTAAAATGGAACTGTCACCAACAAAAATATGAACGCTATGTATAAATTATATATCTCTAAATCAATTAAAGATTATTTGCAACTAGCAAAAGGCACAAGCAGTTTTAACAAAATGGCCTTACCATGCTTACACAAACGAGAAGGCTGTTGGATGGTAGTAGAACTTTTACAGTGTTTCCATTTTTTTACACTCTTTTACAGTTTTTTTTTTGGAAAAGGCATTTTAAAAAATGAGGTTCTTAGCATGGCATAATGTATGTCAGAAGACATTACATTACTATACACTACTAGGAAGAGGAGAATGAAGCATGACTGCTAGTCCATGGGGACTACACGAGCAATGATTTAAAAGAGACTTTAAACAACTAGTATATAGCTAATAAATATATAATATTGAATTTAAAATGCTTTATAAAATAATACAGAAACTGATATAATCTACTATTATAGCTTGCTTTTTGGTAGAGCAAAAATATGCTGCATATATGGATTTATTGTTTTTTTATAGGTTTTTTGGCGGAGGGGTTTGGCCGGGGGCAGGGGGGTTTACAACATTGGGCACCAGATGGTTCAGAGCAAGCTATATGCACTGTCTACTCTACATTTCCACAGGGAAATTCCAATACGTTAAATAAAGACATGAGACTACATGACACATGTTGGGTTTTTTTTCTGCACTGTCATTCTACTTCTTTGACTGGTAAATAGCAAAATTGGGACATAAACCAGTAAAGGGTTATCTGGAAATAGAACTAACAATATCAAGAAACATGGAAGATAAAAATAGAGAATAAAAAAGGAAATAGAAGCCAATATGGTTTATTGCATTAATTTTATCATAATCAAATCTTTAAGGATCACCCAAGTGCGCACGTATATTCATTATGAATTTACTAAGAATTAAATATGTTCTTACAGACATAAGTTTTATAAATGTGAAAATAAGGTCAACTAATTTTCTCCCCCCCCAAAAAAGAATTTTTATTGACAATCATGTGTAACTAATCAGAACAAGGGCCACAGATGCTCCTTAACCCCTTAAGGACCAAACTTCTGGAATAAAAGGGAATCATGACATGTCATGTGTCCTTAAGGGGTTAAAGGAACACTCCAAGCACAATAACTACTACAACTTTATGTAGTAGTTATGGTGTCATGAGTACCCTGGCATCTCTTCTTTGTAAGTAGCCAAACTATTTTTGAATGGTTTGATTTCTTACCTGGGGTCTGCTGGGCACCACTCCCCGCCTCAACTGCTAACACCCCAAAGTCGAAAGCTCTTAACTTCCGTTAGCTCCTCTGAGCTAAGCCAGGCAGTGCAGGACATTCCTGCTTAGGTGCTTCTTGCTCTTCGGTGCTACTAGCGGAGATAGAGAGCGACACAAGATTAACGAGAATCAATCCGCTCTAAACTGGTTTGACTCCTTATACTGGTTTGACTCCTGGCATCATAACCGATATAGGGAGCTGCAATGGTTATGGTGCTTGGGGTGTTTCTTTAAATATCTCAACTCCTTCTTTCTGTACTCAAAACCATAGTCTGTAAAACAAAGAGGGGATATCAACGAGTAAAGTAAACTTATGGTCACAGAATAATTTAATTAAAGGCAAACCTACGATTTTAGTTATTTTTGTGATTGATCACTTTTATACACAATGCAGACCCAATGTCCAGAAACAATAGACGGATTCCTAAACACCCCTATACAACATGGTTTGGTTGATTATATATTTTTGAATACCTGCCAGGCTGCCAGGCTTACGGCCTAATGACAGTATGAACACCCATTCTATACAGTTGCCTAAAACGTATGAAATGTTATAATAATAAATAATAGTGTGCCTATATTAAATGCATGTATAGCATTAATAATAGGTTGGTTGTTTTTTTTTTTTTACATAGAATGACCTGTTTTCCAGCACCCACTAATGATCCAAGGCCTAAGGGAAATGTTGCTCTGAGCCCCATAGATTATCCAGAGATGCCTTAAACATGCAGCTGGCAATCAAGATGATTGATTTTAATCTCCTGTCTACTTTAAGATCACCAATCTACAGTCTTACAATAATAAACCAGTGATACATTTCTGTGCATTTTTATTCTTTAATCTGCAGAATGATCTGAGACATGAAAGGGCTAAGGTATGCTGTGAACCACAACTAAAGATGAGAAGAAAGGCTCTCAAAAATTTTTGAAATTTTTTTTTTAAGCAAATTACTCAAAACCAGAGCAGTACTTTGATTTTTATATTTTCAAACCACATTACATAACAAGTTGCGAGTGTGCTGTAAACACTAACAGGGACACAGTTTAAAACGATTAACTATCTAAACTAATATTAGAATAGGTGTGCACAGGAGTAAGAGACACCAGTATCTCCAGTATGCTCAAAATAAACTCAACAATCCATTTCTATGTCAAACAGGGTTATTCACTGAAGCCTGAATTCCAAGTAAATTCAAATTTAAGGCCAAAATAGCTAATTTGGAAAGAATTATCTAAATCAGCTATGCTTCCAGATTAAAAGTCTCTTTGAATTAACTTTGGAATCCTCACGTTATTGAATAACTCTGTATGTGTTTTTATGTTACAGCTATTTCTCAATTAAATATAATTAAAAAAAATTAAAAAACAGGCTATCAACATGTGATATGCTCCTTCAGCACAAATATATATCAGGGGTAGCTGTACATCATAACTCCACGTCCCTATATGGTCATTGTTCTTACCCATTAATCAACAGCATTCAGAGTTTTGATAATTCTGTTTTCAGTCTTTTTTTTAATGATTTAAATAAA
Organism: Pelobates cultripes; assembly: GCA_933207985.1. NCBI lineage: Eukaryota > Metazoa > Chordata > Amphibia > Anura > Pelobatidae > Pelobates > Pelobates cultripes. The sequence continues at coordinate 273,911,632 of OW240913.1, forward strand.
CTACAATTGATGCTTTCATCAATAAGAACTTTCCTCCATTTTTCACTATATTATGCAGATTGAGATTGGATACGGCAGATCACCAATATAAAAATGACCACTCAGGGGGCGGGGCCTGAGAGTCAACAGAGCAAGACGCACATGGCTGGAGATCCCCAGCCTAAGCCTGAAAAAGCTCTGTTTGACTGCTAAATCATACAGCATCTGGCAGAATGAACCCTCATACTCTTACAGAACACAAGCTGAAGTTCTGGTTTGCAGCTCTTGGTCTAGGCTCTCGTGGACTGCACCGGACTGTCTTGGGGCCTATGCGGAATTGCAGGGCTGAGGTGGCGGCCGATCCTCTGTCGGAGCCTGTTCTGGGTCTCAATTTGGCCTGCTCCCCCCCCCTCCCCTGGACCGGTGGGGGTTATCCTCACTGCTGTGCTAACTGGACTGATTGCCCGGTCCATTCCTACCCAGCACATACCTGCAGCTACAGGCCTACTCACCAACATGGCCGCTGCCACACTGAACACCTCGAAGCTTGCACACCCGCACCTGACTAATTGAGTGGACCTGCTACTGCTGAAATTTGTTAGCATCTGTGCCCAATTCTGGGAGAAAATCAACGCCCGAGCAGCGATTACCTCGCATGGAGGTCCATGCAACCGGGACCGGGTGGCGTCTACACAGCCTACCCCGCGTGTTACTACAGCAGTGAGGCAGAGGAACAGAAGGCCGAAGCCGTCAGGGCCTCTGGTAAACATACCTTCCGGCCCCCGCCGACGCACATCCGCGCAGCGATCCACTAAAGTCTATCCATATGGGAGTGAAACACGCTGCCAGAGAGAGTCAGTTCAGAAAAGCCTGCAGCTGGAGGAGTGGAAATCCAGAGACTCCATGTCTGCGGTCAGCAGGCATGTACGCCCTGAAGAGGCAACGCGGAATAGCAGCTGTCCCCCATTGCTGCCCAGCAGAACGCTGCACACAGGTGTCTCTGAAGTTCCATCTACAGGCATCGGATGAGTACATCTCAGCACAGACCTACTCTACCCCACAGCCATGGACTCTTATATAATACTGTAATTTAATTAGTGCAGGGAAGGGCCAGCTGTAGTCTATACATACCTTCTAACACCAGGTGCACCCAGTGGTACTAACACTATTAAACCCACCAGTACTGCCAAGCATGTTTATACTTAGTATCCTCTATTAGCTATACTCTACAATTGACAGGGTAGTCCTGTTTTAATTTCTATACCTACTCTAGATAACGAGTACCTGTCAATATGGCGGAAACTATATGCATAGCTTTCATATACTCTTAACTCACTGTCAGTTGGAACAGCCTGTTTGTTTCCAAGCTCAATGTTGTTGATACACTGACATATTTACCTACACTTGCTTATATTACAATGTTTATATCTTGATTCACGAAATATCAGAAAAATGTGCAAATTCTACCCTTACCATATTTATGTTACCCTATGCTTTTTACAAACGCGCTTGTGAATGCTATTGTGGCAATACAAGCACTGTTGTACCTATCTGCACAACAACAAAAAACAAAAACGACCACTCTTCCACCAGCATTAAATTTAAAGAAGTGAGGTTTTTTTACCTTGTTATTTTTATCCAGCAGCATAAACCTTAGAAAACAAACAAGGCTATTGGACTGAAAAAAAAAATTTCAGCAAAGATCATAGCTAGACTGCTACTTTCCATCTCTGGTTACACTTGCACGCTGGTCAACAACAAACATTACAGGGCATTCAAAGCATCAGATGAAACACGTGGCAACACAGGACATGTTTACTCGCTGGAACTGGACAGGTACAGTGACCTCCACTAATATTGGCACTCCTGAAAAATATGAGCAAAGAAGGCTGTGAAAATTGTCATTATTGCAAACATAACACTATAGTCACCAGTGCAACTACATGTATTCCTGACCCTATAGTGTTAAAACGACCATCTAGCCCCTCTGGGCCCCTCATGCCTCCATAAATATAGTAAAAATCTTACTGTATTCAAGCCAGAAGCTATAAATCTGCATGCTGTTAGACTCAGGAAAAACAAGCAGTCTGCTGACATGTGATAGCCTGATCCAATCACAGTGCTTCCCCATAGGATTGGCTGAAATTGACAAGCAGGCAGATCAGGGGCAGAGCCAGCATGATCCAACCTCATTAAGCTGAAGTTGTTCAGGTGACTATAGTGTCCCTTTAAATATATGTGTGACACAATAATTGGCACCCTTATAGTCAATACTCATATACCAAGACTGCCATATTAGTGGAGGGTATTATAAGCTTTTAGTATGGAGCATGAGCCTGTCCAAAGAGGAACCAGAGTATTGGAGTTACACATATGAATAGAGAAATATAGAAAAAATGAATAATAAACAGGATTTAACAATAAAGTCCCAACATAAATAACAGTGCAAAAAATAGGGTGTATGTAATAAAACCAAAACCTAAATTGAATTCTATATAAGACAATACCATGACAAAATCAATGCTTTATTATGAGGAATTCCTTTATTATCGCTTGGACATATATTGCATGGTATGTCTACTAAATGTTAAAAGTTAAAAAGAGGGGGAAGGCAGAGAAACAAGATGGGTAGGACACTTCTAAAGGGACATGAATGCCCTAAGAAACACTTAAATATGAGCATAAAATGTAACTTGTCCCAGAAAATTTCCAGAGTGTATATATCCACTTGTTAATAGATACAATAAATGATCCACTACCAAAATGGCAGAGTGATCTATAGCCTCAAAGTATCTGAAGGAGCAGTAATGAGCGGCAAAGCAAATAAAGAAGTCTGATAAAGTGTGGGACCTCCCGACCCTACACAGATTCAATCTACCCCAAACTATCTCTATAGACTCGATATAGAATGGATCGTACATAGACGATCCACGCAACTGAGATAACTACAAATATGTCACTCAATGGGAATGCATATATTCATACTATCAGATGAGCGGAGCTGGCACCTTTTAAACCATAAATACTACTTACAACGAAATATGGTGATAGTCAACCAGACATCTAAACCAATCACCACGTCTGAATACAGTTGAGTAGGTGGAGATGTACTAGTAAATATAACTCAGCTCTACGGTCTGCCAAAAAGACGGAACTACTGAAATGACTAACTGGTCATATCTCCTTGTGTAAATCAAAAGCCTATAGATGAAATAAGGAAGTCTGACTAATATACACTCGCTAGGCTACCTACAATCTAAAGAAGCTCATCAAGCCGCCCCTTATTTTTCCCCTTAATATACAAAACGAAATAACATCTAAAAACTCATAAACTCCATCACCCTAAAGCTCAAATAAAAAGAAAATATAAGAAAAAGAAGCGTTAAAAACGCCCAATGCGCGTTTCAGTGATACTGTATGTTTCAGTGCGACTGTAATGCGCCTTCGTCTGGGGCTAGCCATTTATTTATAAAGCAGTATGAACTAAGCATAAAATAAAAAAGTAAAATGGGGGGTGGGGCCTAGCAGCCGAGCTGAACGGTTGCATGTTGCTTGTGGTCAGTGCATCACTGAGTATTCTGCAGAATATTTGGACTTCTAATCTACAACTAAATCACCTCTACATACCTTTGGTCCCATAAGACCTATTGAAGCAGCACGGCCATCCTATATACCGGTGGAGGATGCTCCGGCGGCCTATCTGCAGCCTCTCAGATGGCGAGGGCGTTGGGATGCGGCCGATCCCGTGATCTCTCACCTACCTGTAGGCGAAAACTTGGTAGCTGGGCTCACTGTCGTCCTCCTTGCCGGTGAGGGTTATCCAGGCACCCTTCTTACTGGGATCCATTCCAGCATTGTGGCAAGTCACCTCGGTCACTAAATCCCACCCAAGATGGCGGATGACTCATGTATACTTAGCTCACAACCCCACATCTTGTCAAATCTGGATAAGCTCTTTGATGATCTCTGGGCCAAGCTGGCTAACAGATTACATGACTTCACACATACGCTGACTCCCGGCAATACGCTCAAGCAAATACCAGATGCACCCACACAAGATGTCGTGCTTATCGCACCCAGAGCTGGCCTAGCTTAAGTAGAAAGCCTACCCGATTCGCAGTCGATGTCCCCTATCCTCAGCTACCCCGCACACCTTCACGTCCGCACGCTACCCGACTGCGTTGGGTATGTCATCGCACCAGGGGCAGAAGATCAAGCCCTCGAACCGGAACTGTCCTAGCTGGATTGGCTCTATTGAAGCCACATCACGGGAAAAAGTAAGCAGCCCTGGACCTTGAGCAGAAGGCTAGAAGGCATCAGCCTACTCAGGGAGACTTTACACTACCAATATGGGGTGTGAGCTGAATGTCTGGGCGATTATCAGGGCATTATGCTGTTACATGGGAAGTTGCTCTCAGTCACTTTTTACCTAAGCCTTTTTGGGTCCCAATATAGTTTGCTTAATTACACTAAATAATCCATGACTGTGTTTAGACCTAGCTTGCTTAATCTTACGTTCACATACCAGTTTGACATGTCTAACTAGTTCATTTTCTCATATTACTATAAAAATGTGCATTGTTTTTTCTATGCCACACATAATATTATTTGAATATGCTGTTTTGGCATCGCAAATACATCTGTAACTGCTATTATGCACAGAAAAATAAAGAAAAGAATAGAAAAGAAAAGCAGAACAAAAACTCTAAGAACAAAAAGATCATACATATACTTCTGAATTTATTTAATTATCTGTAAATCTACAGTTTCTGCAGGAACAAAGGAAGTGGCGGTAATTTACCGCTGTTTATGTACATTTGCCATAAACCCAAACTGTGCAGAGATTTTTGAGACATGGAGTCTTGCAATAGCGGGTAGATTTACTTGTTAAAATAATAAATAAAATTAAAGCATGAACTAAAATACTCAACAAGCTAATATAAGTCACAGAACACTTCATATCCACTCATGGAAAAGCCACTCGTCACTACAAGTGTATTTATTGTGACTGTTGCATTATGATGTTGGATTGCTGCAGCTATAATGAACTAGATAAAGGGAAAATAGGGTAAGGAACTCACTTTCACTTTGTATTACATTAAGATATAAAACAGCATGGATATTATGCTCGGCGTAACTGTTAAACAGGGTTATTTGCTTAAAGGAAGCTATAGTGTATGGAATACAAACAGGCTGCATTAGGTCCCTGGCCCTCCTCACTTTGAATATTAAAGGTGATTTTACTCACCTTTCTCCCACACCGCCCGGTCTTGCTGCGACTGGCCCCGCCTCCATGGCTGAGGTAATCAATTTTGATAAACTCAGCCACTCCAATTTGAAATCTAAGGCCAAAGTAGCTGAACTGGAATTATTCTCAAAGACAACTATTTTGGCCTTAGACTAGAAATTTACACTTTTTATGGGGTGGTTCACCCTTAAATAAACTCACCATCTTAATCCTGGAGTGTTGCCTGTGTTCATCTGTTCGTTGGTGGATTCAGCGGTGTTCGTCTTGACACGGAGTACCTCCTTGGCAAATGGTCGGATCGTAATGCGGAACCTGTGTGCAGGGTTTGGTCGGTTGTTGTTGTTTTTTTTTTTTTAGAAATTTACACTTGTCATTTTAGTAAGTGGTTTATTCAATAAATCAGGAAACATTTTAGGTCAAAATAGCAAACTGAAGAATCAGAGAAGTCAATTATCAAGTTCGGTCATTTATGCACAGATTTAAAACTCCATAACTAACAGTGTTATTCATGAAAGTGGGAATTGTTGGAAATTCAAGGTGAATTCAAAAAGAATTAAAAAATTTAGGCCAAAATAACCGAATAGGAAACATTGTTTAAGCCACCAAAGTCGGCTGCTTTGGCCTTACATTTGAAATTCCCTTTGAATTCTCACTTTTGTAAATAAGCCTGCAAATATCCAGTGTTGTGAATAAGCCAATCTGCAATTTTTATATGTTATTAATTTCCTATACATTAGAGAAATGTCAAAAATGTTTCCGTTATTGAAGAGCGCAGAGAAACGTATTCTAAGACTATTGCTTCTTTATACAAGTACTAGCTGATTAAAGCAACATAATATATAACAAAAGATATGGGAACCTTCCAAGTAGACTGGAATACAATGACAGCAAGCTTTAACTCTTTTCAAAATTAAAATTTCTCTCTCCACTATGCTTTTCCTAGCAAACCGTCAAACCCTGACCCAGGGTCATGCTATGAAACTAGAAGTCACTGTGTATTAAGGGGTCAATGGTATTTCTCCTGAAAGGTAGATAGAAAGGGTCCTGACATGCTTCTATTATAGCTGAGTAATATCGGTATCAAGTGTCCCTTTGGTTACAAGTCACCTTATTGTCTTGCAGGCTTCAAAGAAATGCAGGCAGACGTTACTTGCACAGATACCCTGCTGTTGAAAAGCGGTCATTGAAACAAAGGTGTTCTGGTGTGACTTAACCCTTTTTTGTTCAGGGAAAATTACAATATAAGCCTGCTTTCCAAATTCACAAAGAATTAAGGTTTTGCGTGACAACTATTTCCTATGGTCGCCATGAGATTTCTGATGTTCACTGCATTTCAAACGTATATCATGAATTAAAACCTATTACATAAACACAGACAGCAGACAACAAAGGAAACAAACGCTTAAATCAGAACTAAATCCCAATGATCAATGCAACTGACAGATGAGTCAGACTAAAGGAAAACTGCCACTAACTTGTAATATATTGTATCATGTTTGTTGGTATTTTTTATCAATATATGTAAAATCACCAACTGTAATGGATAGCTTGGTATGTTATTTCCTTGATAACCTCTATCTCACACTATCAAATGCTGTATATCCATTGTGGTCTGAGGTGGCCCAAGTCATAAAGACAGAGCATGAAGATCAGGGGCGGTGCAAGGCTTTTTGCCGCCCTAGGCAAACAAACATTTGCCGTCCCTTACCCCCCCATCACAATGCCCCACCCATATGATCTGCCATATGAGCCAATGCGAGTGCTGCACAGAGTGTCTCTTCTCTGAAAAGGCAGTGTGTTTACATTAAAAAGCCTGCAGGGACAGGCTATAGACACCAGAACCACTACATCAAGCTGAAGATGGTTCTGGTGACTATAGTGGCCCTTTAATGTGAGCTAAATTAGGGATTTGTGACACTAATAATATATTGGACTGCCTACTTGCCACCAGATGAGGACAAGAGGATGATGATGGGCTCAGGCTGCAGTCTGGCTCCACTAGTCTGGTGTTAAAACAGGCTCTCTGCAGGCATTAATCACAAAAACAACGAACATGAAACAGCTCCATTTTTTGTGGCCCCTTACACAGATCACGGTCTGGGCCCCAGGATCTGACCGTGAGTATGCCTACAAGGCCTGCCCATAAGCCTGATGCCTACAAGCCATGAGTTCGCTCACAGGGAGTGGAGTGTATGTGTGTAGGGGATGTGTTATCAGGGCCGGATTAACATAGGGGCCGATGGAGCTGCAGCTCCAGGCCCAGGCCCATTTAAAAAAATATATACATATTTTTTTACACACTACTCTTACACCCCAGGGCTATAGTCAGAGGGCCAGAGGCTGGCAATTAGTCCTCTCCAGGCACAAGTGGCGAAGGGCACTTCGTCACAAGATGCTTTCCTGAAGAAGTTTGTTTTCAAAGATTTTTTTGAAGGAGTGGAGACTGGGGGAAAGTCAGTAACGGATAAGGGAAGGGAGTTCCACTGAGGATAAGTAGGTTGGAGCTCCATAGCGGGAGCTTGGAAATCTCCCCAACCACCATCTGAGTAACTGGTTCTGGAGAGTTTAGCTCGTAATAAACTATATGAAGAAATGTCACATAATATGCTGGGTACAATGCAAAAAATTGGCCGGATATAGGCCCGTTGGAAGTTGCTCTGTGTATACACATAAAACTACATGGTATAAAATTGGAAAAAAAATTGTTGCCTGTTTACTGTGTTTCTGTGTATTTGTTTCTTCGTGATTATTCTGTATAATGAAAAGTCTATTGATGAAAAAATTGAGACAGAAAAAATAAAGGATGTCTTACAGTAGGCACTATGACATGTGAATTTACAAATACAACATGACACAACTGAGGGGGTTCTAAAACAACAGCATATGACACATACAGACAAAATGCAGTACAAAAAAGCAGAGCTGACAATTTCAAACTAACCCACGAGATAGCACTGACCATTTGCAGCAAGGCACCTGCCACACAAGTACAGCCTTTAACATTAAAGGACAACTGTCATTTCCTAAGACTTGTAATATTGTTTACTTATCACCTATATTTATATTTAAAGGGTTACTCCAAACACCATGACCACTTAATTGATTTGAAGTGATCATGGTGCCCCTTTGCTACCAAAGGTGTAACTCCACCTCAAGCAGAATCAAAAGTGTGTCAATAGCCAGCACGTAACTAAAGTTCCAGATGTTAATTCTAACAAAACTGGAGTGTGATGTCAACATGCACAGCATTCTGCTGTCATACAGCCAACGGTGGCACAGACCCGTCCATGCTGCCCATGTCCTTTAGCCGCACTCCTTGACATCTCCCCTCCCCCCTGGAGGGGGAGTGATGTCAGTGGAGGCTTGGGTGTATTGGAGTTTTGGATGTATAATTATTATTTTTTTCTAGTTTGGAGAGGAATGACACCTGCAGATCAAGGGTTACTTTAACCAAAAACAGTGTTTAATTACTACTTTTTGTTGTTGTTGGAGAAACCCTTTAAGAAATAATTATTTGTGAGGTGTGAAAAATAAAATTTGAGAAATTCACACTTTTAATGACGGTTCCACTTTTATGTACAAATATAATAAATTAAAATATATTTAACTGTCCACCAACTTTACTAATAATCTGTAGGGGAAAAAAATATGGCTGTAGTAAAAATTATCAATATTATTGTTTAAGATGCAGATATGATTGTGCCACACATGAAAATTAAATATAATTGGAAGAACTGCAACTATGGAGCTCAAATATTAATAATGTTACACACTCACCTTTTATCTGGAGGCTTAGAAAAGCTGTGCACTTATTTGACATATGTCCAAGAAAATCCAGATTTATAGTAATTCAACTCATAACCAAATGCTATTAGTACAGTCAAAACACAATGGGAAACTACTAAGAACACTCTACAGAAAAGTATTACAGTTGTATCTAATGATGTTCTACACTTTGTCCCAAAAGTAGTAATTTAAACTTTTAGAAATCTTAGTGATTAGACCTGCACCTTCACAGCCCAAGCACATGCAATAGGACAGTCACATAAAAATATTGTGACCTTAAACTCACAGTGGGTACCAATCATGCCGCTGCCGTCATTCCCGCCAAAACAAAATGGCCTCCTTTCATTGGCTTACTCTGCTCTATGCAGAGTTACTGAACATAACCGGAAGTTGAAAAAGGAGCTTTGTGACATTTTCCTGCTACTGGGTAAAACACGTGGTTGTTGCTGTTTTATCAGCCTGATCTTTTAACATGCAACAGAACTAAAAATAAAAATAAAAAATGTATTTTTGTATTTCACTAAAAAGTGTCAATGCTGCTCAATACCTAATGTGCCATCCTGATCTCGATAAGATTACTGTACACTTTTATTTTAATTTAGGTTAAAAAAAAAAAAATGTAAAAAATCGTTTTGATAGGGCTCTCACAGTAGAGAGAGTGAGGACGGTTTAATTTCATTATTATGTAATTATAAGCATAATTTGCGGTAAATTTGCTAAATTTACCGTATTCTATTGTTATTTTTTATATTGGCCTTTCAGTAGAAAATAAGAATTGTCTGTAGTCTGTTTTGATTGGATAGTTTAAGAACAATTGAAAGTTGTGTGTGTGTGTATTCTTACATACCATACACACACACACACACACACACACACACACACACATTTACTGTACATATAGGGTTAACTTGCTGCCTATCTAGCCATTAAAAAGTAGACTTGCTTCCTCTGAGAATCTAATATTTAACAATGTATCAAGATTGTTAAAATACATTAAAGGTGTGTGTGTGTTTTAGATAATATCTACTTCCTGGAGTACTAACATTATTATAAACTGGACCACTGAAATGAGAAGTGATGCATGCCACTATAGCTGTCTATATAGTCTGCAAAATCTGATGAGTATAACTCCCAGAACATGTGATGTGGCAATCTTCAAAAGTGACAACATGCATGTGCGTGGCAAATTCAAAATACTGAACTTGCTGATTGTGTCATTTGCATATAGTACATATTATTATGGGTGTGTTGGGGAAAATCAATTATTTGAAGCTGTTTCGTATAAAGCATATATTGTGTTTTGCGTATGAAGTACGTTGTGTGTTTAAAATATATACAAAAAAAATATTTGCGTCTTTGTGTATTTTTTTTTTTTCTTTTTACATTTTGCTTGTCTCAGCTCATTTAAAATTATTACCAAAGTACATAAAGAATGTATACCGAATTTAATCAAAAGATGCTGGTATATAATTTGATTAATGGTTGTTTTGCCAGTATAAACTGCAGTGAAATGTACTTCTATCTGGAAAATTAAAGGTAGGAAAATATTTACAATTATCCAGCCTGTGACCCCTTCCCTAAAACAACGTGAGAGCCTGGAGCGCGGTTAGTTCACTGATAAAAAAAAAAGTCCTGTTTTCCCTTTTCAAGGTGTGAGTGAGACAGTTTTAATAGTTTTAGACTGAGTGTCTCCACTCACATAATGGGGACAGAAAATGTCAAGTGTCAAGAAAAGGCTTATTTCATAAGGTAATCAGTACCCCATTATACCAGAAGCCCCAGCTCCCCTCTGTGAGTAGCAACAGGTTAAAATAACGAATCTATTTAATTGCATCACCGTTTTAAAATAAGGCTATTGTCCCCAGAGGTGACACTTGCTGTTTTACACTTTCTTCAAAGCTAATTGACATGATAATACCATTATCTGTGTCCCTCTGTGCTGTGTTTATTTCTGTAATTTGGTGACAGTCAGGAAAAAGTGAATACACCTCAAAAGTACAAAAGGCACACCTTGGGTGGGACAATCAAATTGCTAGAGGCAATGCTCAGGTATGGAGGGACAGCAGGAGCAAAGTTTCAAAATTGGAGCGATCACCATGGTAACAAATGGAATGTTTCTGCTGAGTGTTGCACTGTTAGAACGTTTTCCCAGAACTGGATTTTTTTTATTATTTAAAACAAATTTGGGGGTTTAATATTTAAAACTGAAAAGTATTTTTTAGACTCGCCTTTAAGCGGATTTTTTTTAAAAGTAGAGTTTTTGTGCAAAATATTTATTTATTGATTTAAAAAGTTCCTTAAAGAATTCAGTCATAACTTTTCTCGAAGATTAATTGACATTAAAATGTATTATTTGTGATGCTGAATCCAGCAGATACAACTAGAGGTAGTGAAATGGTTAAAAGGTTTGCTCTCACTTCGTTTTTCGTTTTATATAGTATAATAAAAGGCGTATAATATAGTATAATAAATTACGGTACATTCTTGTACCTGTATGAGCATTTATTATTCAATAAACTTTTTCTTTAATCTAAATGTTGCAACTCGTCATAACTGTTTAGTGAATTAGACCCATGATTTCTCCTTGCGGGTTGTTTGAATCCTTTGTGATAAAAGAATTTGCATCACCTTAACACTGTCATCATAGTCAATTATTGCATACTAATTGAATGTCTGCATTCAACATTTTTATCTTATTTTCAGCCTAACATTTCCACTTACTTTTATCGCCAAAATCAACACAGCGTTTAAATAGAACACCGTGGAAGGCAAATCAAGATCCTATCACTTTAATTCCATCAGAAAGTTCTGAAGAGTTTTAGTAGCAATGCAAATATTTGTAAATGTAGAGCTTTTTTTTTTTTTTTTTGTCATTCAAAGTGTAAATCGAGATTTTAAGATGTTCACAAACAGAACACTGGAAAACTGATTTTAAAAAAAAATCCCTTTTTTTCTTTAAATATTATTAGCATAATTTTTTTTAACTTGTTTAGGTACAATTTATTTTAAAAGTGTTTTTTTAACTAAAAAACAACAGTATTTCTACGTACATTTGGGATTTCCATTTCTGTATAAAATGTAGAATTTTCTTTACTAAAAGATAATGATTGTAACATAAAGACTGAACATTTACGATCAGTGTGTGCGTGTTTATTTGTTTTTAGATGTTTGTATTTTTTTTAAAAGAGGAAATGCTAACTACTACTGTTGGCAAACGCCTTATTATCTCCCAGTAAGTAAAAGGCTTCTTATCTCTATATAATCTGGGCATTCCTCACAAATCCGTTAGGACGAGTCACTATTATTACTTTTTCATAGCAAGCTATTCTAAAATGATGTAAATCATCGAAATTATGAAGAGAATTAACGCAAAATAATAATTAGATTTTTTTTTAATGTTCCCATTGTACTAAATGTGTTTATAAAACAAAAACAAACAAAAAAAAACAAATCAAACATGTGTAAAAAAAAAATTAGCCGTGAAATGTAAATTATTAGGATTTTAGAGTTATTACTTATATGTGCATTTAACTGTGGACAACTTATATGGCATAATAATAATACCAATACTAATAGCATTACAATAGTTTATTGTCTTGTATTAAAATAATCTCTATTTCTCACTTGCTCGTGTCTATTTATTATCCATGATCTATATGATTTAGATTTATATAAACCGTGTTTATATTTCCGATTTATTCATTTTCAATATTTCTGATGAATTGACTTAACTTTTCTCCTTAAAGGATAAATTCATCCACCGTATTATGCTATAGATTCAAATGGTATTTGGTCAGACTGCATGCGTGTGTGAGTCACTAAATAAATTTGCATCCTGTGCCCAATCGTGTTTGACCTCATGACTGGTGGGTTGCCAAAGAGTTGTTATGCTGTCTGACATTAACAGGTACCACCAAAGAAATACGCCTCCCCCCCACCCCGACCATAATTTAGTCATTGTGTGGCACACTGGTCCCTCTTCTCATCACACTCACATATATGGGAATAAGAGGCTGTAATTTGCAAAATATTGTAACAGTATATCTGTGATACATAGAGAAAACTTATGTTGCAGGCAACCTTAACTGAGGGTACTGGGATTAGAGGTCCACAGCAGCAGAGGTCCATTTTCAGTTGGTTCTCATAAGTATCAGAAATAATTTTTTAAAATAGTCAAATCTGGGCTCCTGGATCAATAGGAGTAGAAATTGCCTTTAGTGCTTTTGCCTCCTCCTTTGCAATCAGGAAACCAATACTTTATTAATATTAAAGCTGGCAGTGCTGGAGGTGTAGGAATACATGGGTTTTAGTGCCTTGAGTAAGATTAAGGAGTTTCCATTCTATACTATGACAGTGTATCACATTCACACACACAATGCTCCCAATGGGCACAGCATGCATTTTGTATGAAGCACATGTTAGGTAGTGTGAAGTGCTGGCAATGAGAGCTCTCCTATTATATTACACAGTACTGCTGGTTAAACAGAAGGCAGGGGATCAGGTGTGGAGCTCAGCCATCTGAGAAGCTGCAGGGTGAGTTTACCTGGTCGAAACGTGTCAAGTCTGAACCATGGGTCAGTGAAACAGATTCCTAAAGGGAGAGTCAAAGAATAGCATTGCATGGTGCAGGCACTGCTCCCAAACCCACTTTGTGATACAGTAATTCAGGGCATCCTATAAAAAGCCCTTTATCATTGTATGTGCAGACTGAACACAATGTGTCAATGAGTGCATTCAGTCAGGGTATTCACAAGTGATGCCCAGAGTCTGCAGGTGAAAGGTTACCTGATTATCTGAGTCACACACAACAGACTTCTTTCTAATGTATTAATCATGCAAGGCACAAAAGGCTTTGACTCACTGGACTTTTACTAAAACCTAAGCACAATCTATTAGCTGATGAAAACCTGAGCAGATCATAGACTTTCAGCACTTGCAAATTTTCCTTTTCGGTTTTTCAGTTTCAACACCTATGTCTGTATATACCCTGAGCGTGTGAATGTATATGTGTGTATATATAGACACACACAAACACACATACATCTACATATATACAATCAAATTGCCAAAGGCATAAAAGATCAGAAATACACATGGAGAAAGTTTTAAAAGTGAAGCAATCACCATGGTAACAATTGGAATGTTTCTGCTGTTGGTTCCACTTTTAGAACGTTTCCCCAGAACTGGATTTTTAAAAAAGAATGATAGTAGATTTGGGGGTATAATATTTAAAACTGAAAAATACATTTTAGTTTTGTGTGTATATATATATATATATATATATATATATATATATATATAGATAGATAGATAGATTTATAGCAATATGTATATTTCTATGTGCGTGTATTTTACCCAGCAAAAAGTTGCAAAAAAAGTTGTCAGCTTTATACAACTCACTTACTTATTAGTTGTTATAAATTCCATTTTTTTCTCTTCCATTTTTTACATTGGTTCACCCTTGACTTCCACTCCAAAAAAGCTGCTTTAATATGTTGGCTTTGATTGTTTGTTATATTTAATACAAAGTATGTTTAAATTAAACTTACAATGGGAATTAAAATGAACATATAATCATTAAAGGGAAACAAACCTAATTCAAGACATCTTTATATGCAAGCTACGAATTCACTAACAGAACAAAACCTTTTTTAAAATGTATTTATTTATTTTTTTATTAAGGGCATTTTTTTATGGGTAATCTGCTTATTCAAAACGCACCAACATTCGTCCGCAGCGTAGCATGTAGCATAACAGGCCATTTATCCTTCATATAATGGCGAATTCTAAATATAAAAAATCCCAAACAAACAAAATAAAAACCCAAATCTCAAAAGTGCATTTTAGGATAATGATTGGCAAAATGCCCACATTCCTGCATTCTTTGATGAATTGGTATCTCTTGTCACATTAATCTAGTCAAAGTCCCTATTTTTCCTGGGGCAATGATTGTTCTACTTGATGCTATTTTTTTTTTTTTTTCCACACCAGATTAACACTTACTGTTTGAATAATGCTAGAGGCCTATAGACTTGGAAGAGCTGTTGTTTTTACAGCTTTGATAAACTTTTTTTTCTCAGAATCTGTATGCATATCCAATCCTTTAAATGAGGGCTGAGCAGAAGCACTTTGACAAACCTAATGCATTGTAATGCAAGAATGTCCAAGATCCATCCATCTGATAAGCAAAGTTAGACCTATGGAGCAGGGACAAAGGCCAAGGAGTGGCCAAGATATTGAGATAAAAAGAGAAAGGGGCTCTGTACCTGGGAACAAGGGCCAGACTGGCATTCTTTCACTTTTAACCCCTTAAGGACCAAACATCTGGAATAAAAGGGAATCATGACATGTCACACATGTCATGTGTCCTTAAGGGGTTAAAGGCACAGTGACATAAATATCTTCCAATCAGAATAATCTTCCATTAGCTCTGCTGCTGTGTGTAATGAACAAATACAAATAAAATGTCCAAATAAATATTTTTAATCAGGGGAGTTCAAAACTTTTGATGTAACAGAGTTGTGGCAGTTACTATGTAAAAGTAAAAGAAAAAAAAGTAAAACCGCCTTTTAATCTTTACACTTTTCTCGCATTTCAAAAGCATGTGAAAGTGATCCACTGTTAACCTGTAGTGTAAAGTCAGTGAAAAGTCAGACCTAAGATCTAAGCATGGATTCATCGTTAATGTAGTTTAACAATCTTGATATATTGTTAAATATTAGATTCTCAGAGGAAGCAAGTCTACTTTATAATGGCAGCAAGTTAACCCTATATGTACAGTATAAATGGATGTGGGTGTGTATGTAAGAAAACACACACACACACACACACACACACACACACACACACACACACACACACACACACACACACACACACACACACACACACACACACACACACACACACACACACACACACACACACACACACACACACACACACACACACACACACACACACACACTCTGATGTGTCTATGACTAATTATCCTCACAGATAGCTCCCATGTGCTTTTGGTTAGTTGCCTGCCCGAACAACAGAAAGTTTTCCCTTTATAAAGCGGAAATACGACAATGAGTAATTTGTTAAACCCCCCTGGCTCCCAGCCTCTTATTCCTCATGTTCCTAGCATCCCATATCCCCAAACAATTCTACTTTCTAAAACCCACAACTTCCACCCATCTATTCCAGGATTTTAAAAAATACTTAATTTGTTATAGAATGCAAATACCATCATGCACAGCCAGCTGTGGGTAGTGTTACAGAGCAGATGGAGTGATATAGTTTACCATTCACTGACTGCTAAATTATTAACAGTATCTGTGGATTTATTTTAGAGAGTGATCATATTATCTACACATTATACAGGGTGGCAGTTATTTTAATCCACCCCCTGGATCATGTATTCTCCATATAAAAGGGGAGTTAGAGTTACAACCATAGAAATACCATAAATTACATTGATTCTATTAATTAACATCAAAATCACACTGGCCTCGGAATGCCTTTTATTATACTAATCAAGCATAGGTAGAGGTAATAGATTTTATTTTTACTAATACAAGCTAATTTGCATATATATTTTTATTAGTTCTCGAGGTCATTTCTACTTGCCTTCATTTTAGTACATGACATGTAATCTTTAAAGTCTAGTAAGGATCATAGCAACACGACAGAAAAATAATACACGTAATAAACACATTTTTTGGAAAAATGACAATTATTTTTGTATCCTCTCTTTACATCTGTCCACAGAATAATATGGATTGATGCAAATTCTACAAACACAGTGATATTAGAAAGTATTTGGTACCTCCATCACGCCAAGACGTCATTTTACAAATTATAACTTTTGTTTTATTAATCCCCCCCACCAAAAAAAAATGGGGTTCATTTGTATTTCAGAAATAAAATAAATTATAAAAGTCATAATGGAATTTATCAAAGAAAACTATGCATATCTATGTGAACTATATGTTGGCTGGCTGAGTATGGTGTCCTAAAGTTAACCTGATACAAATGAATCATATGCATGTTGTCAAAATTCTATACATAGTGTTGATGAGTGCTGATCCCTTGGCTCTCAGCCAATTACAATTAGGTAGGAATAAACTTAACAATATCTCTATTAAACAGAGCATGTTATTGGCTAACCACCTGAGGCTTTAAAGGCTTTCATTTTAATCTTTGATCTGTATTCCTGACATTAGTATGAAATTATCTTTTATTTTTTTAACTAGATATGGAAAACTATTAACTCAGAGATTAACTCAGAGATACAAGAACTCTTATCAGTTCAAGTTTAATTGCATTGTTTGCTTGATTGCTGCTAAATATCCATTATATTTTGATAAGGAATGTATAAATATAGTTCACAGCATCATTCTATAGTCCCTCCACAATATGTTGCATTTTTAATTAATTTAAGGTTTCATGATGTCTATAAGGTAGTTGGCAAAGCCATTTGTTTAATGTCACTTTTGTTTGCAGTAATTTATTGAGGCAAATAAAAAAAATAAAGGAATATTGCAAACGTGTACTTTTTATTGGACTGGCAACATTTAATGTTTTGAGATACCAGTTATCAAGCTTAAACCATATTTTATTTCAATTAAACTGTGAAGGTTTAAAGTTCATTAACCAATGAGAAGATTATTCATTTAAAGGGACACTAGGCTCATTGAAGTGGTCTGGGTGCAATGTCCCTGTCCCACATGGCAGTTTTTACATTGCAGTACTAAGACAGCCTCTAGTGGCTATCTACCGGACAGCCACTAGAGGCGCTTCTGGGAGTATATTAGTCGCCTAACTGACGCTGGACATCCTCACACTCTTAATGAGGACAACCACTTCTTCAAAATCTGCAAATCAAGTGTTAAACCTATCTGAAATACAGAGCCTGGCGGAGCTCCATGCATCCGTCCGATGTCATCCTTGCCCTTGGGAAGTCCAGTCAAATGATTCTCATAGGGAAGCATTTGATTGGACCGTTTTGCTAAGTCAGGGCACATGCGCGCACTCTGTGCCAGCAAGGGGAAGGAGGGAGGAGATTTAAAAAAAAAAACTCCCTCGAAACAAGCAATGCAGGAAGGTGGTGTGGGTAAGCAAGGCGTCGCTTTGCAGTTATGCTCTTTGCAAGGGATAAGCACATTACATCTGTTGGCAGCGTGCAGTGTGCACTGATGACAGACATTATTTTTGCATAAAATTGAAATAACTATATTCTGGGCTGCCTAAGTCACGTGTGTCAGATGTGCAACTAGTCCCCAGCACAAAAGTGCAGATTACTCTGTATGTGCAGCGCTTCAAGCTGAAACACTTCACATACAAACTACCCCCCACCATGACCACTGCAAATCACCATGACCACTTCAAATCACAGTGACTACTAAAGGAATATCGCAAATGTGTTATACTTTTTTCGTACTGACACGGTAATTGGAGTAACCCTTAAAGCCCAAGCTGCACGATTGAAAACAAATTCCTCGATTTACTACAGAGTTAATAGTATACTCATTACTCGTTAATAAAAATCTCCAGCTTATTTGACTTGTTAATTGCCAAACCATTTGTCAACTTACACATCTCACCATGTTGTGTATAGACTTCATTCTAGAGAGCTAATTCTAATGCCACATGCTATTTAGTTATTTGAGCAAGATTTCTGAATGGATGCATGCCCCTAGTGGTTATTAAAGGAAATGCATATCAAACAATACAGTCCCCCTCAGCTATAATCCAGGACCCTCCAGATGTCCTCCTTTATAGACTCTGTAGAGTTAATAATAATCTTTAACAGGGTATTAGCATCCAGCCATATGTTCGTGTTTTTATTTTATCTTGAAAGCAAGTTTGTTCTCCTTTGTATTAACCCAAAAGAAGTAGACATGTAAACATTTCCTAAGTGCTAAACGGTGTGGGTCCTTTGTAAGTAATAAAGCTATATACATCTTACATGGGTAATTGATCAGTTTTAAAACCCTTTTATTATCCATATTTTAATTATGTACTGGTTTCAAAAGTCACAGTCAAGGCATAATATACCAGGGGAACTATTGGTGATCAATTAGCATGTAATATGTCAAATGCATTTCTAAGTAGAAATATCATGCACGTTAACCTTGAAAGTTTGATATTAATAATCAGAAAATAAAGAATCTGTTCTGTTAATATTTTAAGATGGTTTAGTCATTTTAATATTGTTCTCATAATCTGCTGTGTATGCTGAGAATTCATTTTGCTATGCATGTAACCTTGCTCATATTTACCAAATTCTGCACCAGTTATGAAATATAATGCAAAAGATTAAAGTGATTCAGAATGAGAAGGAATTAGGGTAGGTGATGTTCCAAGGTCCAGGGATAATTGGATTCTAAGAACATAAGAAATATAGTAAAGTATTAACATTAGGGCTAGTGTCAACATTTACCAGGGGTGTGGATGGGCAAATAAGATCAGGGTTATTCACCAAAAGTAAGAATTGTCAGGAATTTAATATGGATTTCAAATTTAAAGGAATACTATAAGTGCCAGGAACACTAAGCTGTATTTTTTGCACTATAGCTCCCTCTGCATCCCTGCTCCCTCGCACCCTCCATCGCGGTAAATAAAGGGTTAAAAACTGTTTATTTACTTACCTTAACCCAGCGCTGATGTCCCTCAACGCTGGGTCGTGGCTCTGCCTCCTTCCGATGTCTCGGGACGAGCGGTCCCTAATGTATGACAAATGCCGTGCGCATTAGACCTCCCATCGGAAAGCATTGAATCAAGGCTTTCCTATGGGGAAAAATCTGACGCTGGATCTCCTCATGCAGAGTGTGAGGATGTCCAGCGGCAGTTAATGGACCAAAGGTCCGTTTGAGTCCAGGAAGCGCCTCCAGTGGCTGTCTTGCAGACAGCCACTAGAGGCAGACTTAGTGATGCTTAACATTGCAATTAGCTGAAGTGGTCTGGGTGGTTAAGACCAAAATAACAAAACTGGAAACACTCTCCAAGTCAGCTATGGTTACATTTCAACTGCTTTAGTTTAAACTTTTAAATGCACCCTGAATTCACTTAAAATTTCTGACAATTCTTACTTTAGTAAATAAACTTGTATATGTTTTCTGTTGAAAGGCAGATACATTATTAAGTATCTGGAAAGAGAAGTACAGACATTAAAAGGGAACTGACACTTCCATTGATTTTTAATATTATGTTTACTTATCCCTACATTTATCACATCTATTTTGTAAGCTGTGAAAAATAATATTAAATCTAGAGATGTGCACTTCTTTATTCTGCCACTGGTCAACTCCATCTTAGCTCCCTTTCAGTCATTGTAATAAGCTCTGTCCTGTGTGCATAGCAGACACCATAGAGAAAGCAAAAAGAAAAGAGGAGATATGGAAGAATGTTTCTACTCCTCCTATTTTATTTGTGTTTGCCTGGGCTCTGGCTTATCTGAACTAGGTTGTGACATCATTAGCTAAATCAAATATAAATGTAAAATAAATCAGAGCGTCTCATGTTCACAAGTTATGGGTTATTAAATGTTTTATTCAATTAAGGATTTTGCAGGGAATCGACCATTCCCCTTTAATTCATGAGGAAATAGCATGATTGGAGGGACATGGCATTGGAACATAAGAGGAATTTGTAGGAATTAAGTGTTGGTTTGAACAAAAAGGGGATCTGGAGTGGGTAAAACATGTCAAGTCAGCTATGTTCAGCTAACGTGGCCTTTAAAGGGACACTCCAGACTTCAGCTTGCTGAAAAGCTTAATGTGCTAAGTTAGTGTCCTCATTTTTCATTTGACAGATTTCAATAGAAATGTCCACTTTTATGCATTAACCTGGTTACACCCCCCCTCCCCCCCGGCTTTCAAGCAGACAACATGTCTTGTTACTTCCTGTTTTCGTTAGGAGTGTCCATTTAAATTGAGGTTTCCTGATGGCAATTCAGGGATTAGTGAACATCCCTACTAGTGTCTTCATCTGCCTGTTGAACTGTGATTCGGTAACAAACAAACAAAAAACAGAAAACAAAGTAGTGCTTAGTATGTCAAAATCGATGTAAAAAAAAGGTGCTCGGTGGTTGCACCATCACAAGACAAATTCCCCTGGATGAGAGGTGGTTTGTCCACTCCAATGTCATCTCTTATATTGAGGCTAGACAAACAGGGTTACTCACTAAACTCTGAACTGTAGTGAATTAAATCTAAACAACAAAAAAAGAATGAGGCTTCAATAGCTAAGTTGTGACTGTAGCTAAATTGGAGAATTTTTCCATATCATCTATTTTCGCCTCAATTTTGCCATTTGGATTTAATTTGCAAACCTTTTTAGTGAATAAACCTGAAGGTATGTGTAAAAATAATAAGTGGACAAAAAACAACTTTTGGAATCTGTAAGGGCTGTTGGGTAGTTTACAAAATCCTGAATTCAGTCTCTACTAAAAACATGGTTTTCTGTTATTTTTTTAAGATTCATCTACACACACACACTGCAAATCTCATTTAGGACTTTGTCCCTTAATGTCCCGTTCATAGAAAAGCCAAGTTAAATAACAACTATTTGTGGTGTTAAGTCACACATTTACAATAGAAAATCAGATATCCATTACCATAAAATTGTTGTGCGGATGATATAAATTTGTTACTGTTATTTATTATAGACAGCAGCAGATCAATCGTGGCGTGTGTATTGGGTAGGATTTTACTCTGTTTAAGGAACACTTCAAGCGCCCATCACCACTGTACTGTAGTGCAAGGATGGTTTTAGAACAGTTTGACTACTTACCGAAGGTCAGCCAAGTTACACTCCACACGGCCCTCAGCTTTCTGGAGAGCTTGAAGCTTCAGTGGAGGAGCTTGTGTTGGCTCTCCTGAGCTAAGTCGTGCAGGGCTTGCTCATTAGCAGAGAATGCCTGCTCTGATTGCTTCCAGCCAAAAAGCTAAGCCATGCACTATCGGGTATAGCACAAAGAGAGCGTTTCGGGCTAGAGAGAAGGATGTAGCAGAGGCAGTAAGCTATACGTGGTGGATCCAAGGTAAAATGTTAAAACATTCTAAAACAGTTTGATTAGTTTGATTGGTAGAGGAAAGGGGGGACTCCTGGCACCATAAACACTACATTACTACATTGTTGTATTTGTGCTGCTTGGAGTGTTCCTTTAAATAATACATATAGCAAGAAGAGACACTCCAAACTGCTGCACAAGCTGGAATTTCAGTCATTCTTTTCTGCAGTACCTTCTCTGGATGCATGGCTATTGTTAACATGGAGTCTATATCCATTTGCAGTATGATCCAGCAGAATAAGCGCTTCTATACAAGTTGCCATTATATAATAGGGCATATAATAATAATAATAATAATAATAATAATAATAATAATGCTTTATTGAATGCTCATATAAAAAAACTATGTGCATGATCTTACAATTGTAATTGCTACATTGCTACATATGTTTATTTGAAGAGTTGGAATACAATCAGCTTGTTTCCTGTAAGCGGTAGTAGACAAGTATGGATCTGTGTGAAGATGTCACAACTGGATGACAGTGATACACTTGGACAATGTCCTCTGCACTCCTTTTCAACCATTCCAAATCACGATTGTTATAACCATCACAGGGAACCTGTTTAAACAAGTTGCTGTATTTTAAATTTTTTTTGTAAATTTCTTTTTTATTCAAGAATTTTATGACGATACAGAAAGAAGAGTAGCATATGGTTAGTGTGTAGAAACACGCAGGCTTCCTCATTGTTATATAATAAAACAGTGTTTTGATATGCGCAGATCTCTCATTGAGCCCCAAAATCAGGGTAGTATATGTCAGGTAGAAGTCGCCCCTAAGGCTTGTCTTGGTGTGCGGGGCATGATGAGAGCCGTCGCCTTGTATTTTGAGGTACCATGATTATATGTCCGTAGTCTAATCTGTCTATGACATTCTATTACAAAAAGAAGCATCTGGTTAATCTGTCGAAACACCTAGGTATCCTCATTATCGTCCGCTAGTCGGTATCTTGAGATACGCGGATCTCACCTTGAGCCCTGTATCCGAGCATCATAAGTCGCCACTAGGGCATGTCTTGGTTCGGGTGGCAAACTTATTTTTGTCTGCTTCTACTTTAAGTTACCTTGTCTAGCTGTTTACATTTCTACCTCCTGGTTAGGTGTATGAGTGCCTGAAACACAGGGCGTTCGGTGGTCAGGATCCAATGTGTCCAGGTCGTCATGTATGTCTGTGTCCTCCCCTCTGCCAGTAGGGAGAGCTCCTCTAACGCCCTCAGGTCTTCCATGCATTGGAACCATAGAGTAAGGGGGGGCGCTGTCTGTTTTTTCCAGTAGAGGGGGATCAGGGATTTGGCAACATTGAGAATGCTGATGGTCAGGGATTTTTTATATGTGGATTTTCACATAGTGGTGTGGTGTATGAGAAATGCAGCCAGGGTCAACTGCGGTGGATCATCTGAGAACCATGTGATGATTGTGTGTATTGTTGCCCAGTATGGTTTAATCTGGGAGCAGTCCCACCACAGGTGGATGAACGTGCCCCATTCCCTGCCACATCTCCAGCAGGTATCTTCGGTTGTGGGATCATAGATGTGAGTGAGATGTGGGGTGTGGTACCAGCGAGCTAGAACTTTGAATGCCGTTTCCTGTGTCCCACTCGATGATGCGCAGTGGAGTGAGAGGGTGCATATTTTGTCCCATTGTGTCTGTGTGAGGGTGGTACCCAGGGTCTCTTCCCACTTTACCATGAAGCTCGGCTGTGGTAGTCTCCTCAACCTCATGAGCATTCCATACAGTGTGGATAGGCCCCTTGCTATAGGGTCGGGGTCTTGGCATATTGCCTCGAATTCTGTTAGTGGTCTGGATGGGAAGTTACCCTGGATTACAGAGATCACGAACTCAGCGAGCTGTTTATACCTGAAGTGCGTCATAAATGATTGTCTTTCATTCGGCACCATGGATCCCAGGGATCACATTGTGCCATTTTCTATGGTGTGGCAGATCCGTAGTGTTTCATGTCCTAACAGGCGTCTGAGTATCCCTGCCTCCAGTCACGGTGGGAAAGCATTGTAGTGGAACAGGGGGAGCAGTGGGGATGGCGTGGTAGTGAGCGATGAGACTGTAGCCAGCCTATGCCATATCTGCATAGTCGCCTTAACTAGGGGGTGTGGGACGGCTAGGTGCCTGCCTTGTTGGTAATCGAGCTATGGAAGGACAGAAATTGGTCTGCCGACCTGCGTTGTCTCGATGTCCTTCAACAATTTGGCCACTCCCGGTTTAGTCCACTCCACTATTCTTTGAATGTGTGTGGCCCTGTGGTACATCTTGAAATCTGGTAGGGCCAGGCCCCCTTTCACTTTTGGTAACGTCTGGACGTCGTGTTTAATCCGGGCCTTGAGTTTGTGCCATATGAACCTGAGGGCCATTGTGCGCAGGGAGGTAAAGAAGGCCTCTGGGATGGTGATGGCTGGGGATGGTCTGGAACAGATAAAGCACCCTGGGCAGGAAATTCATTTTGAGCACCCCTATCCTTCCAAACCAGGAGAGGTGTACTATCGTCCATTCCTCTAGGTCTCTATGTATCGTGTGCAGTATTGGCTGGAAGTTGGCAGGGTAGAGTTGGGTGAGATCTTTTGTGATCACCGTGCCCAGGTATTTCAGGGAAGTGTCTGACCATTGGAAGGGCAGCCCTCGTTTCAGGATCGTGGCTCTGGAATGTGGGATTGAGACATTAAGGATCGTGGATTTAGTGAAATTGATTTTAAAATTCGACAGCGCTGCATATGTTGTGAACTCCTCCATGATGGCAGCCATGGAGGTTTTGGGTTCGGTGACTAAGAACAGCAGGTCATCTGTGTACGTTGCTACTGCATGTTTTTCTCTCCCCACCAAGATCCCCAGAATGTCTGGGTTATTCCTTATTGAATTCAGGAAAGGTTCGAGGGCCAGTATAAAAAGCAGTGGGGAGAGGGGGCATCCCTGTCTAGTTCCGTTCCGTATTGGGAAAGGGTCCGTGAAAGCCCCATTGATGCATATACGTGCTGTAGGCATTGAGTACAGGGCTTTAATCCAACTCATCATATGGGGACCCATGCCCAGAGCCTCCAGGACCATGAGCATGAAACCCCAGGCTATTCGGTTGAAGGCCTTCTCCTCATCTGTGGAGAGCAGGAGAAGGCCCTCCGATCTGCTGGTTGTCCTTTGAATCGGGGAAAGTGCCCGGATCATGTTGTCCCGCGACTCGCGTTGTGGGGTAAATCCCACCTGGTCCCTGTGTATCATCTCCGGGAGGAAGGCCTGAAGTCTGTGTGATAGCATTTTGGTGAAAAGTTTGAGGTTACAGTTTAGCAGCAATATTCATTCTGTAGTTCGCACACTGTTCCGTGTCCTTACCTTCCTTGGGTATTAGGGAGATATTCGCCACTAGGGCCTGTGTGGGGAACTGGGCTCCCTCACGCATCGCGTTAATGGCGGCTAATAGGCGTGGGGAGAGGACCTCTGCGTACAGTTTGTAGTACCTGGTCGGTAGGCCGTCCGGCCCGGGGCATTTCCCCAGTTTAGTGGCCTTAAGGGCCCATGCCAGTTCCTGTGCTGTGATCGGTTCTTGGATTTTTGTTTTTGTGTTATAAACAACAAGGAATTGGAGGTAGAGCTTCTGAATTGACACCTACTGGATGTGCCTCTTTTGATGATGATTTGTTATTGTAAGGGTTCATACCATGGATCCAATCTAATTTCAAATCAATCTAATTAGAATCAGGACATTGTGAGTACAGTATTAAATAGAATCCGGGCAAAATATCACAGACAGTTCTCACATTAAACCTGGACTGCCATGACATTAGGCCCATAAACTGTAGAAAACAAATGAAAGACTCATTAGTTCATATCGTGCTGGAATTGGAATTTATCTGGCTATAATGCTGACCTGGCAACATTTTGATCTCTGGGAGGTCTTTGTCAAGCAGGTAGCTGACAGTGATACAACTGGAGATATTCACTATAAAACATGTTTGAGAATGTCGATTGGGGCTATGCTTTCATTGAGACTATCAGCAGCACACTGTTCTTCAGTAGAGAGGATGGGATTACACTGGGCATAAAAATGCAGATAAATATCATGACATTCTCTACTTCTCTGTAATCGTAATGGTCATTGAATTTTACTTTGGGCTCAGGTCTCAGGTGCTTCTGGAACCTAGCAATACTCTTGTAGGTTATCTCAGGTCATCCCAGGGCTCTTATTCAGTGTCTGGGTTGGACAGATTTGCACGTAATAATGTGGAAAAGTAAGTTCCACCATCTCAGTGTGGGTAAAGAGGTGGTTTGCTATGGTTCCCTGGTAGAGTCCTGGATTTTTGCCAAATTTCTTCAAAGGAACAAGAAAACAGGGGAAGACACCCATAAACACATAACTCCATCACCTTAGAGTAAATGTGGAGTTAGAAACTCCAAGAAAAACGTTTTTTTTTGTATGATCAGGCTTTATGGATGTCTGAAGCAACCATGCTTCCTAAAACCATACATATAAAATGAAAATCTGGTTTCAGTTATGTTGAAACAAACGTATGAGTAGATTTAGCAGATCAAGAGCACAGTTTTTGACTCAGCCACTGAAATAGCCAGTGTTTTTTTAATATATCTTATCTGACCATTGATGCCACCTCAGAAACACTATAATCATACTTCTTTTAAAAAGCATAGTTCTTTAGTCTCCAATAGGAATTCACCTTCACTAGTCTGTGTAACAAGGGATGCACAATCTACAAAATATCTGACATTTTTCTAGAAATATCAAAATGTACATTTAACCTGCTTTTTACTACTGAATCAGACATTTGGCAAGAATGCCATTTTTACAACTAAAGACATTTTCTTTTTATTCTGCTAAACTTCCTACAGGAGGTTCCAAGCCATATACAAATACAACTAAAGGCAGTTATTCTCTGGAAGCAAAACCTACTCATATCAGAGTTTACAGAATTTATGGAATTGAGTTAATAAGTTACTATGATAAACTTTGAAACATACATATAATTAGTCTGAGATCTGTTTATCATTGGGACTTCCTGTCTAGGAAACCCGAGTAAAGTCTAGGAATCTTGATTACCTAAGTATTACCAAATAAAATGCTATTACACCATAATTAACTATGCTGACATTTTGATATTTTGATTTTGTTTATTAGACTACAATGTTGAACTATTTAGGTCCTCAGCCCCCCTCCTAGCTCTGTGAAAAAGTGTTTAAACTCACCTTTTATTCTACTCCCGCACCGGTATCACTGCGGCTGACTTCACCTGGTCCCTCCTCCGTGGCTGAGATCATCAAACTTGATAAATCTCAGCCAATCTTATGCTTTCCCATTGGAATCAATGCATCTCTATGGGGAATGTTCAGTGTCTCTATGCAGAGTGTGCAGAAGCTGAATGCCATTGCTGCACACTGTGCAACACTGGACTTGGAAGCACCTCTAATAGCCGTCCAGTAGACTGCCACTAGAGGTGTTCCTAGGCAGCAATGTAAACATTACCTTTTCTCAGCAAACTCTCAGCAAAAAAGGGCAAGAGTAATTATCAATTAAGTACATTTAAAATTTCATTCTAATCGTAAAGTACTCTAAGAAGGATGGAAAGTTTATGCTGCTGTGGAAATGTCTAGGAAAATAAAATTCCGGTAAGTATAGGTAAGAATGTCCACATTTCCTGGCCAAATCAGCAACATCACTGTACCCAAGCAAAAAGGGAGAGAGACTAAAGAACTGCAATAATTCTTACTTTTAATAGACAGGAGGATACTGAAGACAAAAAACTAACACCAAAAATCATCCTGAATCTTATGAACATTCATTTGGTTGTGGTTTGTAAATGTAGATTCCCAAGAAACTGACTTGCAGATATCCTTGGGAAGGGACCTTTGCTCAAGAAGTGGCCATTGCCATTTTTTGGATGCTGACAAAATGAAGGAAGAACATATGAGAAGGATCACATGACAGAGCTTTTAATTCAGAAGCTTGTGTGGGTGAAGTGATGGCAATGGGAAACAGTGTTGTTAGTGTGAGAAGAAACATAAAGCAATCCTCCAAACGCTCAAAAGAAGGTTGAATAAATCCTTGATATACAGAAGGCAAATCCCAAGGGGGAGTAATGTCTTTTGTGAGGTATGAATCTTTACAACTGCTTTAAAGAATCGCCTGACCATAGGATCTAAAGCCCTTTGTACCTTAGTGAGTGCTGAGAATGCGGAAGTCTGAACCTTCAGGAAATTCATACTCAGTTATTTTTGTAGATCAGCTTGAATACATTTCAAAATGTAGGAATGATTTGGATTCTAAAAAAATCGTACGGTTTCAAGTGTCCTAGATCTGAAGATATCTGAGAGCCTATGGTATGTCTTAGATATTGACTTCTTCCAAGGCTGCATAAGGGTGTTAGTGACTGATTCTGGAATTTCATGACTTGCTAGCATCATTTGATCAAAAAAATATGCCACTAGCTTGAGGCTCTGTGGATCTGAATGCAAAATGGGGCCTTGGTTGAGCAGATCTGGTCTCAAGGGAAGAATCCAAGGTCCTTTGAAAATCATGCATTGTAGCTGTGGGTACCAAGGTCTCACAGTCTTCTAGTTTAGCCATATTTTCTCTAACATTCTCTGGATTAGAGGGATAGAAGGAAATATGTAGCTTTTTGAAATGTCCACTCTTGGCTCAGTGCATCCTGATAGTGGGCTGAGGGAGCAATACCTGTTTGCCTACTGATTTTGCCTTATAGCTATCAGGTCGATATCTGGTAATCCCCATGTGAGAGCAATCTTAATGAAGACCTCTCTGTTGAGATTCCATTCACCTGGTGCAATCATATGACTGTAAAGAACTTACCTGCTACAAGCCAACTGCTTCGCGTGGCTGCACTGCTCCCCTCTTCAGGTTTGGTGGCCATGCTCCACGCAGCCATGTGACCTGTACAGGGCGAGCTGTATATTTACCATTTGGCCCGGCGAATAGCTCCCTGTTCTGGTTTGAGAGAATCCCTGACTCGTTTTTTTGATGTAGCACTTGAGACGCTGCCTGGTTCAATGGCACATCTTTTATGAAATTAATATATGTTGTGTCATGCATACCCTTAAAATGCCCACACCACCTTGATGACTCCATATTCAATCAATATGGAGTTGTAGAGATGATGTTGACGAATCAGAAAGTGTGCTTGTCTGTATAGAGTTAACTTGGGCATTTGTCTATTACTCTATTGTGGTTTCTGCCTTGATACACTTTAGTGCTTATAGTAAGTCTCTCTTGGTATTCTGATATTGACCTTGGCTTGCATTTGACTTTGTGTATGTCTGGTAACCTGACCTTGCTTCTTCTGACTTTGATTATTTCTGATATCCTGACCCGGTTTGTTATTAAATTTTTCTGTACTTCTAATTTCCTGACTGTGGCTATTTCTGACTTTGTCTTTATAAATGTTAAGTCCAGCCACTTTAAGACCTGGTAATACGTCTATCAAGTACCTCTGTTTGTGGGATTCACTATTCCTGTAAGTTGGGGTATGACCCCGTGACATTACGATAGGGCCTAGTACCCTGTAGTAATGGGATACCGAGGAAATGGATCCCAGGATGGATCAATTCGCTCAGGCTTTCCAGGCATTATTAGCGAGAATCACTCACCTCTCTCCTTACAACCCTGCACCTGTGCCACCACAGTCAGTGTCTATTGTACTGGAAGCTTCCAATCACAACAGTATGTACACTCACCTGACCCCACCTCCTAGATATAGAGGTGGGATCACCACCTGAAAACCTGTAGGGGATTCTTCAACCAAATAGAATTCCATTTCAAGATGTCTCTCAGGTCTTTCCCTATTGAGATGTCTAAGGTTGTTTTTTTCATGCCCCAACTTACAGATAAGGCTTTGGAGTGGACTAAGCCATAATGGGAAGCCAATAGGTCTCTGGGGTACATTTGACAGTGTTTTGTAATGGCTTTCCGTAAGGTGTTTGATCCACCCGGTAGGGAGAGAGGTGCATCATGACCTGATGAGAATCAAACCTTACCTTCCTGAGCTTTTGTAATATCCACTTCTGGATACAGTATGTCGACAGCAGTAGAGTGACCATTACCTCAAGGTTTAAAACCAATGTAAAGGTTTATTGCATTCGAAAACTATTACAGAAGATTCAAGAACGAAATTTCTTCTGTAATAGCCCCTATCACACACCTGAGTAAGCAAGGCTGAAACCACTATACATCATCCCCTAAAGCTGTAGAAACATTTGAAAAGCTAAACAAGGCTTTAATCACTGCTCCTATTCGCAAATATCCAGATCCTAGGCTTCAGTTTATATTGGAGGTGGATGCCTCTGAAAAAGGAGTAGGTGCTGTACTTTCACAGAACAAGTCCCCACCAATCATTATACCCTTGTGGGTTTTTTCCAGAAAATATGTGTTGGCCAAGCGTAATTATGACATAAGGAATAGAGAGTTACTTGCCCTAATTGATGCTTTGAAAGTATGAAGGCATTTCCTAGAAGGATCTAAAGATCCTACAATACCTTTGACCCACCATAAAAACCTGTCATACTTAGGAGAGGCAAAAAGACTAAATTCCCGGCAGTCTAGTTGGTCTCTATTGCTATCTCAGTTTATTTTTCTCATTACATATAGACCTGGATAACTTAATGCTAAAGCTAATGCTCTGTCACTTTGATATTGTTGAAGAAGACAAGACTGAGAAAATTTTTATCATTCTTCCAGACAGGATTTTAGCTACAACTATTCTTTCATTCTCATCTTTCTTGTTAAAACATATAGCAAAACAGTATGAATCTCCTGAGAATAAACCTAAAGATAAGTTTTATGTTGCACCAGAAGCCAGAAAGAAGGTCATGTCCTTATGCCATCAAAGCAAGACCGCAGGACATCCTGATGTTACTAAAACCACTTCCCTTATTTCTCATGACTTCTGGTGGCCATCTATAAAAAGGGAAATTAGGGACTATGTCCAAGCATGCGATGTTTGTGCAGCTAATAAGGTTACACACAAAGTGCCATGTGGTCTTCTCCAGCCATTGCCTATACCTACTAGACCTTGGTCTAGTTTATCCATTGATTTTATTGTTGATCTTTCTCCTTCTAATGGACTCACAGTTATTCTCATGGTTGTAGACAGGCTTTCTAAAAAAGGCTCACTTTAACCCCTTAAGGACACATGACATGTGTGACATGTCATGATTCCCTTTTATTCCAGAAGGTTGGTCCTTAAGTGGTTAAACCCCTTAAAAAACACAGTTCTCCAGGGGATTGTTTCTTCTACATGGTATACTGCAACAGATTATACCTGATAGAGGTAGTAGTTTTTTTTTCTTGCTTCTGGAGGTCTTTTTGCTCAGAGATGGATATTTAACTGTTATTTTCGTCTGCCTACCACCCTCAGACTAATGGAGCTGTTGAACTTGCTAACCAGTCTCTTGAGCAGTTTCTCTGTTGCTTTATAACTCATCACAGGGATGATTGGGTTAACCTGCTTCCTTGGGTCGAGTTTGCTCACAAAAATGCTACTCATGAATGCTCAGGTCACAGCCCTTTCTGTGTTATCTATGGCTAGCATCCTATTGTTCTCCTGATTGCAATTTACTCACAGGGAATGACAGCTCTGGGCAAAAATATGGTTTGCGTAGTACTTGGGAGCATGTTCAGCATCTCTTGGTTCTTTCTTCTAATCAGAAGAGGAAACATGCTGATAGACATTGTTGTGGAGTTAATTTCCTGTGAGAAAAAATGGAAAGTCCTCTATAAGCATAATATATCTCCCATCTGTGGCCAATGGGTGACATCTTGGGACAAGACACAGGCATTTTTTCCCCGCTATTATCTATTTCATTGCACCCACCTTCCATGTATTGTGATATTGCCACCACCTGCTCGGCTCTACCCCATTACTAAAATTCAGCCACCACCAACTGACTATGAGGCATTTTTTAGCACATGGGCAGCAATAGCAATGTCCAGATTTTGCAGTTCCGATTAAAACCAGATTGTGTATGCCCCATTTGGTATGAGGCAGTTTGACTTTTGTGAATAACCTTGTATGTATATGCTGAGAAAATATGCCTTCAACTTTAACTAATAGAAAGCATTCCACATTGGAATACATTGCTGCAATATGGTTGTAGCACTGCATCTCAAGATGGACTAAATAATTAGCAGAGTATATTATTGATCAATGATTTCAATCCGTATCAGAGTAGAATACATTGTTATTGGGCATGTGCAGCACATAGAGAGCTGGTCAGTGACAGTTTCCATTGAGCAGAATGGAAGACTTAATGGGGGAGGGAGTGGCTGAACCTTAATTTATTTTACACAAATACATCTGTAAAAGGGTTTTAAAATAAATACTTTTTGTAAAACGTTTATGAAGGCAAATATTTAAAAATACAACTTCCTTAAAAGTCAAAGCAGTTTTTTTCAATGTTTAATATACCTGAATGCAATTTCTCAGCTGCAGTGGTATAAGGGGATTTAATTGGCTACACTAATTGTGGCCCTGGCTGACAGAGGAGTTTTGACTTTCATTCGCTATTAGTGCATTGTTATGGTTGGCTATTGTACGAAATCTGGGATCCATCCATAAATTGAGAAAATAAACTACCTAAAACCTATATGGCAGTTAAAATATACATGATTTTTTTTTATTTTTAAATCAAATGGGTGACTGTCGGGTTATTCAATGTACTAACTAACCTCTTGTTAATGATGGGTTAACAAGCATGTCATTAATGCTGCAGGCTATCCTGAGACAGTGAAAGCCCACTGATGGAGGCCATTAGTGTGAATGATGACTTCCTTTTACACACAGCTCAATTTGCAGGTAAAGGTTTTCCTTCACACTGTCAGGAGATAAGAAAAAGCCTTCTTTTTCACATGTCCTGGAGCTGATCCCTGGGCCATGGAAAGCCTCAGTCCCAGTCAATCCTTTTTGTTTGTTGATGTTGTTCAGCTATTTTGAAAACTATTACAGCTATTGTTTTCAGTATTGATGAATTAATAAGGGTATCCCTAGGCCAACCAAAAAAAAAAAAAAAAACACACAAAAAAACAACTCACGAAAACAATGGAACATTCTTTAATTATTCTTCTTTATTTCATACACCTTTTGAGACCCTTTTTTTATTCATATCACATATTGAACATAGAACATATAATCTTACATATTACTTACATGATGCAAAAGAATAGCCACGTAAATATAAACAAAATTTACAATCTACAGGTGATACTCGAAAAATTTGAATATTGTGCAAAAGTTCATTTATTTCTGTAATGCAACGTAAAAGGGGAAACTAATATATGAGATAGACACATAACATGCAAAGCAAGATAGTTCAAGCCGTGATTTGTCATAAGTGCGATGATTATGGCTTACAGCTCATGAAAACCCCACATCCACAATCTCAGTAAATTAGAATATTACATGCAATCAATAAAACAAGGAGTGTACATAGAACAATATAGGACCTCTGAAAAGTATAAGCATGCATATACACTCAGTATTTGGTTTGGACCCCTTTTGCAGCAATTACTGCCTCAATGCGGCATGGCATGGAAGCTATCAGCCTGTGGCACTGCTGAGGTGTTATGGAAGACCAGGATGCTTCAATAGCGGCCTTCAACTCTTCTGCATTGTTCGGTCTTATGTCTCTCATCTTTCTCTTGGCAATGCCCCATAGATTCTCTATGGGGTTCAGGTCAGGTGAATTTGCTGGCCAATCAAGCACAGTAATCCCACGGTCATTGAACCAGGCGTTGGTGCTTTTGGCAGTGTGGGCAGGTGGCAAGTCCTGCTGGAAAATGAAGTCAGCATCCCCATAAAGCTCGTCTGCAGAAGGAAGCATGAAGTGCTCCAAAATCTCCTAGTAGACGGCTGTGTTGACCCTGGACTTAATGAAGCACAGTAGACCAACACCAGCAGATAACATGGCTCCCCAAATTAACACAGACTGTGGAAACATTACACTGGACTTCAAGCATCTTGCAATGTGTGCCTCTCCATTCTTCCTCCAGACTCTGGGTCCTTGGTTTCCAAATGGGATGCAAAAGTTGCTCTCATCAGAAAAGAGGACTTTGAGCCACTGAGCAACAGACCAGGTAAGATGCTTCTGACGTTGTTTGTTGTTCAGGAGCGGCTTGACAAGAGGAATACGACATCTGAAGCCCATGTACACGATCCGTCTGTGTGGTGGCTCTTGATGCACTGACTCCAGCCTCAGTCCACTCCTTGTGAAAGTCCCCAACACATTTGAATGGCCTTTTCCTGACAATCCTCTCCAGGTTGCGGTCATCTCTGCCGCTTGTGCACCTTTTTCTTCCACATTTTTCCCTTCCACATAACTTTCTATTAATGTGCTTTGATACAGCACTTTAGGAACATCCAACTTCCTTTGCAATTACCTTTTGAGGCTTTCCCTCCTTATGGAGGGTGCCAATGATGATTTTCTGCACAACTGTCAGGTGAGCAGTCTTCCCCATGATTGTGATTCCTACTGAACGAGACTGAGAGACCATTTAAAGGCTCAAAAAACCCTTTGCAAGTGTTATGGCTTACTTAGCTGATTAGATTGGGACACTGTGAGCCTAGAATATTGCACCTTTTCACAATATTCAAATTTACTGAGATTGTGGATTTGGGGTTTTCATGAGCTGTAAGCCATAATCATCGCACTTATGACAAATCACGGCTTGAACTATCTTGCTTTTCATGTAATTCGTCTATCTCATATATTAGTTTCCCCTTTTACGTTGCATTACTGAAATAAATGAATTTTTGCACGATATTCAAATTTTTCGAGTATCACCTGTATGTGCATAGTGAGCAAACAGAAATATTAAGAGATCACTAATATTAATTCTGTGTTCCTGATATAGTGAATACATGTTCACAAGGACAAGTGCAATATGATAGGAAAATAGAATTATAGTTGAATGCAAAATATTTTGTATCATTCACCATTAGTGATTATAATATTTGGGACCCTGGGACATAGTGCAACATGAGATGTAAGATCAGGATAAGAATTCCTTCTGTATCTGTATTATTATTTAGATTTATTTTTTCAGATTAAACAATTGGTGGGTTTTGGGTTGACACATAAGATGCTACCCATGTAGCTTTGCAAATGAAAACAAAGTTTTTCCAAAGAAACAATACTGTTTATACTTTGCATATTTTGCTTGTAGTGGCTATCAGACATACAGCCAATAGGGTCTGCAACCAGTACATGTTTTAATTGTGCATCTAATGTTTCTTTATGAGAAGCATTGGATTTAGTGCTTCCCATAGAAAATAATTTTATTGAAGGATTCATATCCACAGTGCTTATACAGGGAGTGCAGAATTATTAGGCAAATGAGTATTTTGACCACATCATCCTCTTTATGCATGTTGTCTTACTCCAAGCTGTATAGGCTCGAAAGCATACTCCAATTAAGCATATTAGGTGATGTGCATCTCTGTAATGAGAAGGGGTGTGGTCTAATGACATCAACACCCTATATCAGGTGTGCATAATTATTAGGCAACTTCCTTTCCTTTGGCAAAATGGGTCAAAAGAAGGACTTGACAGGCTCAGAAAAGTCAAAAATAGTGAGATATCTTGCAGAGGGATGCAGCACTCTTAAAATTGCAAAAGCTTCTGAAGCGTGATCATCGAACAATCAAGCGTTTCATTCAAAATAGTCAACAGGGTCGCAAGAAGCGTGTGGAAAAACCAAGGCGCAAAATAACTGCCCATGAACTGAGAAAAGTCAAGCGTGCAGCTGCCACGATGCCACTTGCCACCAGTTTGGCCATATTTCAGAGCTGCAACATCACTGGAGTGCCCAAAAGCACAAGGTGTGCAATACTCAGAGACATGGCCAAGGTAAGAAAGGCTGAAAGACGACCACCACTGAACAAGACACACAAGCTGAAACGTCAAGACTGGGCCAAGAAATATCTCAAGACTGATTTTTCTAAGGTTTTATGGACTGATGAAATGAGAGTGAGTCTTGATGGGCCAGATGGATGGGCCCGTGGCTGGATTGGTAAAGAGCAGAGAGCTCCAGTCCGACTCAGACGCCAGCAAGGTGGAGGTGGAGTACTGGTTTGAGCTGGTATCATCAAAGATGAGCTTGTGGGGCCTTTTCGGGTTGAGGATGGAGTCAAGCTCAACTCCCAGTCCTACTGCCAGTTCCTGGAACACACCTTCTTCAAGCAGTGGTACAGGAAGAAGTCTGCATCCTTCAAGAAAAACATGATTTTCATGCAGGACAATGCTCCATCACACGCGTCCAAGTACTCCACAGCGTGGCTGGCAAGAAAGGGTATAAAAGAAGAAAATCTAATGACATGGCCTCCTTGTTCACCTGATCTGAACCCCATTGAGAACCTGTGGTCCATCATCAAATGTGAGATTTACAAGGAAGGAAAACAGTACACCTCTCTGAACAGTGTCTGGGAGGCTGTGGTTGCTGCTGCACGCAATGTTGATGGTGAACAGATCAAAACACTGACAGAATCCATGGATGGCAGGCTTTTGAGTGTCCTTGCAAAGAAAGGTGGCTATATTGGTCACTGATTTGTTTTTGTTTTGTTTTTGAATGTCAGAAATGTATATTTGTGAATGTTGAGATGTTATATTGGTTTCACTGGTAATAATAAATAATTGAAATGGGTATATATTTGTTTTTTGTTAAGTTGCCTAATAATTATGCACAGTAATAGTCACCTGCACACACAGATATCCCCCTAACATAGCTATAACTAAAAACAAACTAAAAACTACTTCCAAAAATATTCAGCTTTGATATTAATGAGTTTTTTGGGTTCATTGAGAACATGGTTGTTGTTCAATAATAAAATTAATCCTCAAAAATACAACTTGCCTAATAATTCTGCACTCCCTGTATATGAGAAGCATATGATTGGACTAACGTCATAAGTCTTGACTTCCTGAAGGGTGATCAGCTGAAATTATTCTTGCTGCTGGAACAAAGGTAAGTTTTATGGGGGTTTAATTTTTTTTTTGAAATACAAAATGGGGAACCATCTGTAGAGAGCTCTTATGCAAAGGAAAGGAACAAAAATGTGCTAGGAACTATCATTGGAATCAACACAGTAAAGGAGGAGACTATATTTAAAAGAAGAAAAACTACCACAACAAGAGGACATTAAATTAGAGGGGCACAAGTTTAAAAATAATATCAGGAAGTATTACTTTACTGAGAGGGTAGTGGATGTATGGAATAGCCTTCCAGCTATAGTGGTAGAGGTTAACACAGTGAAGGAGTTTAGGCATACATGTGAAAAGCATAAGACTATCCTAACTATAACAGAAACTACTAAATGGAGTCAGGATAACTCCTCACAAATATGTGGGGAGTCCCTCCTCCATAAACGTGAACCTCTAAAAGAATTAAGTATCCATGAATATGGTGTAAGCCTTTGGTATAGACGAAAAATAAAGCAGGATGGGACGACCGCCCACTTAAAGTGTGCAGACTCCCACTCCACCAAAAGAAGTTCCTTTAAAAGTAAAAATTCGTATAGGTGGTATAAACCTTTATTAAAGCCGAATATTAGGATAGTAAAATATAAAGAGCCTAACTAGAACAGTAGGTTCTATGTGAAAAAACAAAACCCAAACAAATGTGATATTGTGAATAAACAGAGTGATAATACACCTTTAAAATTCTGGGTAAAGTAGTCTCAAAGGCCACTTCAAGTAGTAAGAGGATTTTAATAGCTATTATAAGTATTCTCAAATTTGAGTAATTTAATAGTTCAGTAAATTGATACCTCCAGTGTGGCTGTAGTGTGTAGAGGTTGTGGCTGTAGTGTGTAGAGGTTGTAAAAAATTAGTGGCTGTAGTGTGTAGAGGTTGTAAAAGATTGAACCAAAACTAAGGAATAAACTGAATATGGTCAGACAGACAAATCAACAATAAACAGTGATATACACTGTATAAAATCTGGTTGGAATTGTCAACTTTAAATCTTCTTAATTTCTTCTTGTCTTCAGTTGAATAATATATACGTCTTTTGTATATATAGTCTTGGGCCAAATGCTCGCGACATTAATCTATGTCTATATTAATGAAAAGTACTAATACGCAATCTGACTTACGGTTTCTTCAGGTTTATTCTTAGTTACTGATACATAAAAAAACAACAAAGGATATTACAGGATAATGGACATTCAACAGCAGATGGTAATTGCTGGTCTCCTGACGGGAGAGTTACATCCTTACATCTTTACATCAAGAGAGTGCCAGAGAGCCAATAGCCAAGAGAGCGAGAGACCTCGTGTTCAGTTACTATATAGATATGACCATAATGATGTCAGACTATAACTCTAGCCATATAAGGACAAAACCCCCAACTTACATTCCAGAGTTCTCAGACAAAGAAAGCCTTGTGACGTATACCATCTGTTACTTATGTCAATCCACACATCCATATATAATCAATAGAAACATAGACTATGCAATATTCTACACACTGTATCATGTGTGAATCGATACCTAACTTCCAGTAAAACAGAGTCTGTTAGCCACCGAACAATAATGGATACATAGTTGTTCTAATTAGACAGTGTTGCTAAGTGGACTTTATCCACAGTTTACAAAGTATAGGTATTCTTGTCCATCCCTTAATTAGACCATATTAATCAAAGGGTTCACTATGGCGTGGACACGATGTACCCAGCTCCAAACAAAGTAGAGGAGGTATATAGAAATGGCGCTTAAGGATATATACAGTGTGTGGTGCTGCTATACCCAAGTATATTGCCACCACATATACTTAGAAAAGATACAATGAAACACAAAAAGGTAAAAGCGCACACAGAAGAAAGGAGGTAATTACCTGGAGTCTAATATAATGCTTGGTAACTGATAATAAATATCCCCTCCTTTTATACAACAAATATATTCAGTATTGTGATGAAACAATATGCCTATACAAAAAATATAAACACAGAACAGAGAAGACGCTGACGTCCATAGGAAAGCCTTGAGTAATGCTTTCCTATGGGAGTTTTTAATGCGTGTGCGGCT
Source organism: Pelobates cultripes (assembly GCA_933207985.1). Taxonomy (NCBI): domain Eukaryota; kingdom Metazoa; phylum Chordata; class Amphibia; order Anura; family Pelobatidae; genus Pelobates; species Pelobates cultripes. The sequence continues at coordinate 273,950,743 of OW240913.1, forward strand.
CTGGCCGCGCATGCGCATTCGGCTCCACTTGGGAGCCAATGTCGGAGGGGGAGGAGAGGTCACCAGCACCGAGGGAGCCCTGCGCTGGATAAAGGTAAGTGGCTGAAGGGGTTTTAACCCTTCAGCTCAACAGGAGGGGGGCCATGAGGGTGGGGGATGGGGGGTTTGTTTTCCTGGCACTATAGTGGTCCTTTAAGGAAACCTTTTGACTCTGAAGCCTAGCTTTTGAGCACATAGGTCTCACAACTCTGCAGCTGATCCTAAACATCAAGGACCAATGCAGCCAGAACACAGGTCTTTCAAAAGAAACTGCATACTTGATTTATTTTTAAACTGGGACTGTCAAAAGTGCTACATTTTAACTTACTGTTAGATATTCAAAACAGTCCATAAAATAAAAACCCATAATGAAGCAGAAATTTAACAATAAAATACATAACTGTCACACAGGGGGGCATCAGGGCAACTTCTAAAATCCCAAATCCCAGAGCAATCTGCCTGAATTTAACACAAATGAAAATATATGCAAATAAGAGTGAATGGTTATAGCCAATATCTTTCTTAAATTGTTATATGGTTGCAAGTACCAATTTGGGAATATCTGTCCCAACTTAAAGGACCACTATAGTGCCAGGAAAACATACTCGTTTTCCTGGCACTATAGTGCCCTGAGGGTGCCCCCACCCTCAGGGTCCCCCTCCCGCCCGGCTCTGGAAAGGGGAAAGGGGTAAAACTTACCTTTTTCCAGCGCTGGGCGGAGAGCTCTCCTCCTCCGTCGGCTGAATGCGCACGCGCGGCAAGAGCTGCGCGCGCATTCAGCCGGTCTCATAGGAAAGCATTTACAATGCTTTCCTATGGACGCTGGCGTGCTCTCACTGTGAAAATCACAGTGAGAAGCACGCAAGCGCCTCTAGTGGCTGCCAATGAGACAGCCACTAGAGGATTAGGGGGAAGGCTTAACCCATTCATAATTATAGCAGTTTCTCTGAAACTGCTATAATTATGAAAAAATGGGTTAACCCTAGAAGGACCTGGCACCCAGACCACTTCATTAAGCTGAAGTGGTCTGGGTGCCTAGAGTGGTCCTTTAAGGAAAAACCCCATTGAATTAAATGAGCTCTAAATATACTAAGGATGGGTCACCTTCAGCTCTCCAGGTGTTGTGGACTACATAATGCTCTTACAGCCATAATACGGATAAAGCATTAGCGGAAATGTATTTCACAACTTCTGCAGTGATGAAGAACCCTGAATAACACTCTTATGTGTTTCACAGTAAGTGTGCTGGGATGATTCCTCAAATTATTCTCATGTCCTCTCTTGTAATGCTTGTATTGCTCTTTCATCCAGCAATATAGTTCATTAGGCTTCCAATGTCTGTCTATTTCTGGTAAAGAGGGGATTAGGATTTGGACAGATACTAATCTGTCCTGTTGGTATGGCCATATCTGTCCAGTTGGTATGGCCATATCTGTCCAGTTGGTATGGCCATATCTGTCCAGTTGCTATGGCCATATCTGTCCAGTTGGTATGGTCATATCTGTCCAGTTAGTATGGTCATATCTGTCCAGTTGGTATGGTCATATCTGTCCAGTTGGTATGGCCATATCTATCCAGTTGGTATGGTCATATCTGTCCAGTTGGTAAGGTCATATCTATCCAGTTGGTATGGCCTGTATTAGCTGCAAAGCTCTATAGAGATAACCATATAATTTGTATATTTTTGTTGATCTATGTAGCAGACCAGGGCAGCAGAGTTATGGGGAATTTTGGTTAATCCAGTAAAACTAACATATTGCTGAATTTCTTGCATTTATTGTGCACTGGTATATTGTTTTCAGAATTAAAGTCGAAGGACACTCCAGACACTATAACCACAATAGCTTCTTGTAGTGGTTGTGATTCTGGGAAGCTGTCCTTGAAAAAATAACATTTAAATTGCTTGTGTTCACTATTCATATATATCAGTTGTGCACAGACTCTACCTCCTTCCCTCAAACACCATATGGGGAAGCACTACTTCTCTGCCCATTCAAATATTTGTGCATGTCAGGTTCTTTCACTTGCAGGAGCTGTTGTGACATAAACGAATATCACCAGTTCCTTGCCTAGCTTGGAAATCTACTTTTTCAGTAAACCAATATGATGGGATTCATACGCTCCATGCTGATGGTTTCTATACTTAAATTGTATTTACTAGGTCTTGCAGAGCCTCGGTCGCACTTATTTGTAAGAATCATTTCTGCGAGGGAACCACCCCTGTTTTGTTGAACCATAGGTTCTTTTCCCAGGTGCTAGCTGATCCTGGGGGAAGGTTCCTATATCCAAGGGGCGTACCTAGAGCATTTGGCACCCGGGGCGGAACCTGTGCTTGGAACCCCCCCCCAATACAAAACCCCCGCCCCCTTCTACAAAATCTCTGCAGCCCCACACACACATTTACAGGCAGACAGTCACACACACACTCAGTTACAGGCAGACTGTCACACACTCAGTTACAGGCAGACAGTCACACACAGTTACAGGCAGACAGTCACACACACACACACACACAGTTACAGGCAGACAGTTACACACAGACAGTCTCACACACACACACACACACACACACAGACACACACTCTTACTTACAGACAGTGGGATGGAGGAGGACTGGATTCCCTGAAGTCCTTCTCTGAAGCCTGTGGAGAAGCAGAGATTCCATCTTGCTGCACCTCCTAACAGCAGTGGGTAAGGGCTATATTAGGCCCCGCCCCCAGTGCCAGTTTGGCTCCATCCCAATTTTGCTTAGCTCTGCCCCACTTTTCCTCCGTGCGGCCAGTTTATCAGCTGTTTGCTTGTGTGAGCTGTACTGGCCGCACGGCAGCCTTACTACCATGGAGCACTGTGCGGCCACAGCTCACACAGCCAGGGGGGATGGGGGGGACGTATCCCCCCCAGCAAATCATGCGGGGGGGACAGGTTAAGGGGAAATCTCCCCCAGGTCCGCTGCCCCCCCCATGCTGCAGCCGCCTGAGCGCTCTGTAGAGAGGCTCGGGCGGCTGCAGCTTTGCCCGGGCCGTGCGTCCATGAGGGCGGACTGCACCGCCCGGGCGCAGCCTGAGGAGAGGGGCTGACAAGAGGGAAGCGCTCAGCGCTCCCTCCTGTCACTCCCTCTCTGTAGCGTGGCTGAGCCCAGTATAGTCTGCGGGTACAGGGAGCATCTGTTTCCTGTACCCGGCTGGATTAACAGGAAGTGCACTGAGGTTGCACTTCCTGTTAGACCGGCCGGGTACAGGAAACAGATGCTCCCTGTACCCGCGGACTATACTGGGCTCTGCCACGCTACAACTAAGGTGGGGGAGGGGGGAGAAAGAGTGACAAGGGAGGGAGGGGAGAAAAGAGTGACACAAGGAGGGGGAGAAAGAGTGACAAGGGGAGGAGGACAGAAAGAGGAAAAGGGAGGAGGGAGGGGAGAAAGTGACAAGGGAGGGGGAGAAAGTGACAAGGGAGGGGGAGAAAGTGACGAGGGAGGGAGGGGGGAGAAAGAGACAAGGGAGGGAGGGGGGAGAAAGTGTGACGAGCGAGGGAGGGAGGGGGAGAAAGAGTGACGAGGGAGGGATTGGGGAGAAAGAGTGACGAGGGAGGGATTGGGGAGAAAGAGTGACGAGGGAGGAGGGAGGGGGAGAAAGAGTGATGAGGAAGGGAGGGAGGGGAAGAAAGAGGATGAGGGAGGGGGAGAGGAGTGACGAGGGGAGGGGGAGAAAAGGACAAGGGAGGGGGAGGGGGAGAAAGTGCCAAGGGGAGGAGGGGAGTGACAAGGGAGGGAGGGGAGAAAGTGACAAGGGAGGGAGGGGGAGAAAGAGTGACAAGGGAGGAAGGGAGGGGGAGAAAGAGTGACAAGGGAGGGAGGGAGGGGGAGAAAGAGAGTGACAAGGGAGGGGGAGAAAGAGAGTGACAAGGGAGGGGAGGAGGAGAAAGAGAGTGACAAGGGAGGGAGAGAGATTGACATCCATCACACACACACACAATCGCACAATCATGCAAACCTTACACACACAGAAACACACAATGCATTCCTTACACACACTAAATGCACCCCGAACACACACTCAATGCACCCCTTACAGACGCACACACTGCATCCCGTACATACACAGAAACACACATTGCAGCCCTTACACATACAAACACAGATTCACACAATGCATTCCTTATACACATATCAGGGCATCCCCTTCACACTCCACCCCCTGTGAACAAACTCATTAGTGGAACATGAAGGTGGACCCTGGGACCCAGACCTTGAGCTGTGTAAAGGGCCCCCAAAAAATGGAGCTGCTTCCCGTTCTCCACAGTTACAAACAGCCTCCAGCGAGCCTGTTCTACACCAGACCAGTGGAGCCAGACTGCAGCTAGAGCCCATCATCATCCTCATCTGGTTGTAAGTAGGCAATCTAGCATATTATTCGTGGCACTAATCTCTAATTTACATGGAAAGGGGTTCTAATATAAATGGAAGGGGTAGAGACGGGCAGTAAAATGTATGGAATGCATTTCTGAAAGTGTCACTGAATGGCAGCTAGGAAATGTGGTTACCCTAAGTCAGGGGCAGTATTACACAATCTGTATATGTATAAAAAAATATAAAAAGTAATCTGCAAAGTACAAAATGTTTGTGTCAACTGTCGTGCTAAAAATTAAGCTAGGAGTGTGCATATTTTTTTTTTTTTTAATAATTTTTAGAATAATGATACAGACATTTTATTTCTTACATTTGTGATGATTCTTTTTTCCTCTCTATATTCAAGGGACACTATAGTCACCAGAACCACAACAGCTAAACGTAGTAGTTCTGGTGTCTATAGCATGTCTTTGCAGGCTTTTTAATGTAAGCACAGCCATTTCGTAAAAAGGCAGTATTTACATTACTGAAGAGGAATACCTCCAGTGGACACTCAGATGGCCACTAGAGGTGCTTCCTGTTCGAGACACGAATGCCGCCCCATGAAGTATCTGCGCATGTGCGGCAAAGCTGTGCATGCGCACCAGAGAGCAATGACGCTTTTGAATAGAAGCGTTTTATTGCTCCCTGCTCGCACCCTCCTATTTCGTTATTTTGACGAAATAGGGGGCGCAGCATCAGGAGGATCCCGGCGCTGTATCCAGGTAAGTAAATTCCCTTCCCTGTAGTGACCCTTTAAAGTTATTATTTAATCATTTATATAGCAACTGCAAATTCCGTAGCACTGTGCAATGGGATAAACAACTCATAGTTTACGGAATAAGAATATACCCTGCGAGTAAAAATGCTATCCCCCCCAGATTTTTTGGGGTTCCTACGCCCATGCACACAGCCCCCTCCACCCAGGGCCAGTGCAAGGATTTTTGCCGCCTTAGGCAAAAGTAAAGTTTGCCGCCCCCCCATGTGACATCACAATGCCCCACCCATATGATTTGCTATGTTAACTAACCCCAGTGCTGCAGTGCCGCCGCAGGGACAGGCTATAGACACCAGAACCACTACATTAAGCTGCAGTGGTTCTGGGGACTATAGTGTTTCTTTAATGTGAGGTAGCCCCTCTCCTCATGCTGCGCCCGGGCGGTGCACCCTCATGGACGCACCGCCCGGGCAAAGCTGCAGCCGCCTGAGGCTCTCTACAGCAATGGGGGGGGGGGAGGGGGCGGCGCTCCTAGTCTTGGCACCCCCCACCCTGGTGGCAGCCGTGGTGGACCGCCCCCTCTGCCCCCCCCCTTAGTACGCCACTGCCTATATCTGAAGGGCTGCATGGCCTCCTAAGTGTTCACCTTTGCCTCATTATATGCCCCAAATGTAGGTCAGCGCAAACTGAAAATCAGTGTACTTTTTCTTCTTGAAATGTTTATGGATGGACCGTGATTGTTGGGGGCAATTTTAATGTTTCTTTAGATCCCAGAATGGATACTTCTACTGAGCATAGCTACGTTCCTCAAAGGGACCTTTACATCATTAAACAGGGCCTACACATACTCCATGTGGTTGACTGTTGGAGGGTGCTGAACCATTAGGACCATAATTATACTTTTTATTCAGCTGTTCACAATATGTTCTGTGCTTAAAAAAATTCCTGCACACCTTTGCTCATCACTGTTTTCTTCTGACCATTCCCTGGTAGTTATGTATTTCACCTCTTCACCATTTAAGCCAACATAATGAACATGAAGGCTTAACAAATTCTTTCTATCTGATCTTGATGCCTCCTGGACACTCCTCCCTCCTTGGGAAGCCCACATGTGTGCAGTACATGGCCATTTTATATGATTTGCATCCCACAGAAAAAAACTGCATGGCTGGACTTAAGAACTGGTTGCCAAGATCACAGATCAGGAAACTAAATATAATAAGTGAGTCCACCTATTTTTATCTGTTTAGGCCTCGGATGTAGCTTTAGGCCCAGATTTATCTTGAACCAGAGAGAGGAGTGTTATTGCTCTACTTGGACCCCATGGCTGGCTTTCCTGTATGTATGTGGCAAAAGTAACCTTGCCACTTTTACTAGGAGGGGCCTGCTTGCCATCCTCCTGCCCACAGACTATGGGCCCTGCAGGGAAACCTGTAAAAGACTACCGAACTTTACCAACCCTTAGCACTGATTTCCCTGGAACTGTTTTGGGCATAGGACCATGTGCACGGTCGGTCAAAACTATGACTTCCAGGAAATTCCTGAATCCCTGAACCAATCTGGGTGATTTTTGGATTTGTTGTTCACCCAGATCTGTGCTATCGGGGGAGGTAACTTTTATGGGATTTTATGTGGTTTTAAGGTACTTTTTTGGGTTTCAGAAAATTGTATGTTTTTCTGTACTTGGAGATAATTGGGTTAGATTAGTACAGTTCCTGATTCAATTATCTCCCAAGCACAGAGGAGGGATTCTATTGTTTGTGTTTGGGAGTTGTGGCGGAACAGACCTCGCTACGTGTTCTTGAAGGGGGCTGCTTGCCCGCCTCCTACCTTCTGACTATGGCCCTGGGATATATGGCATTTGAAAACACTATTTGTGCCCTGTGACAAAACTGGAGATTGTGCACAAATATAACTATTGTCCATATTTTTTATGATTCCCTTCATATGTTGCACTGTTCCCCATGTGTTTCATCTGTAGGTCCGGCTGGATAGACTACCAGACAAACTGTGGAGTTACTGGGTGGCCACCATTTCATGTATCAGAGGCACATGGTGAGAACAATGGATGAAGCACATGGTGAGAACAATGGATGGACACCTTTTTAACTCACAGACACTGTTTGGACTTTTCTACACGGTGCCATCTTGCCGGTATTTGGTGCACAAAGACATCGTGCAGTAGTTTTAAACTATACAACAGGGGACACATTATACAGTAATTATTTTTCATATAGCCTGTATATGTTCTGCGGAATCTGCATTAAACTGTATCTTCCAAACTACTGAACGGATCTGGGTGAATTTTGGATATTTTGTTCACCCAGATCCCCCGGTTCCGAGGATATACTTTTTATGGTTTTATTGCATGTTTTGGGGTCCCTGTGATATGTTTTATAATACTGTATTTCTCTGCCTGTGATAATTATATTAACCATTGTGCTCGGTAATCATATCACAGGCAGAGGAGAGGATTTTGTGTGGGAGTGTCTCTGTGTATTGTACGGATTGATTGGTTGTATTTCAAAACCCTGTGGGCAGTACTATGTTTGTGGATTGTGAATAAAAGAGGCTGTATGTGCCAGTACAGTCAGTTCTGCTTGACCTCAAAACGAAGTGTCGTCTCGTTATTGGGGGAATTGGATTGTATGCTGATTGCCAGGAGTGTAAGCTGATTGTATGCTTTTTCAGCTGCTTACAGCATTCACATGCTTGAGGGCATGCTTCGTATGCTTCTCCAGTTTGGTGGTTGTGGTGTCTGCTGCAGTGCTTGGAGTCCTTCAACGGAGGTACCCAGTCAGAGTGCCAGGTGATCCGTTACAGGAGTGTTTCACTGTATGACTCTGTTTTTATTGGTTTATTCACTTTGTATCCCTGTGCCCAACAAGGTCCACCTGGGTGTCACCCTTGTTGTGAAAATTGCATAAAAGGGCAGTGTGCCTACATTAAAATTCTGTTTTGGCTTACCCTCAACATAGAGTCTCATCTCATGTGTGGGGTAAATGGCTGTATCTATCCTGGGGATTGCTATATCACTATACTCCCCAGGAATTATAATCACTAGCTCTTATAAGAGCTGTTCCTGCTACGATCTCTGGGAGTAGGAGAGGTCTGCTCACTGGAAGCTGGATCCTGGTCTTGGGTCCAGGGTGGGTGAAGGAGACTCCGGCGCAGCTGCATCGCTGGAAGTGGGGTCTGCAGTGCTTACAGTGTCTGGTGGAGTGCTGGAATTCCTTGGTGAGCATTAGGAGCATCGAAAGGCAGAGGCACTCGGTCGGAGTGCCAGGTGCTCCATCACAGGGGACATCTGGGGATTGGTTTTGAGGCCACAAATGGAGTGGTAGACCTCTTTCTAGCTCCTCGCCTTTTCTGTTTTTTCCTCCTGCTTTTTTTCTCTTCTCCCTGCTCTCTCCCATGCGGGGAGTCCGCCCTTTACCCTATCCCACTCTCTTTTGTTCATTATTCCTTATGGAAACACATCAGCCTCTGGATTTAGTCCAATGCTTCCTCTATTCTAGCCAAGTCAAATTATCTTGCATCTTGAGACTACACAGAATGATGTGCACAGCTTGTTTGTTGTTTCCACTATTTGGAAAGTCTCTATTTAATTTCTGGGATTCCTACCTGTTGGTTTCCATATTTCTGTTTTCTTTGCCCTTCCTGCATGGGCTATTTTCTTCTGATGTGTTTTTGCATTGATCAAAAAATCTTAAATAAATATTGACACAAAACATTGTATTCACTAAGCTGGGAAGTTTGGAGTTTAAACCAAAATAGCCAAACAGCAATTTTTTTTCCAATTCACAGAGTTACTCGTCTAAAGTGTGGATTGTTAGAAACGCATGCTTTTTTGTCAAACATTTGCAACATTGAGGTATATGGTAGGTAGGTTTGAGAAGAGATTTAGTAAGCTTATCATTGGCTAGATGAAATATAGCCGGACATGTAAGTTGCAAGGCATTCGATTAAATTAACCTGCACCATAGATGAGCAGAATGTAGAGTACAGGCTTATTAGTGCATGTCTCTGCGTGTTTTGTATGGTTAAAGCCCTTGTAGCCACATGCATTAAAAGACATATTGGCTTATTAATCAAACATATATGTGTAGCTACCGGCTTATCAACTGATAAAACAAATTAAATGAAATGAAACGTTTGTACCGCTGGGCGTTTAGCTATTTATAGCAATGTGAAAACAAATTAAATGAGATGGAACGTTTGTACCGCTGGGCGTTTAGCTAATTATAGCAATGTGAGCAGGTACTAAGTCCTGCATTTTGACCAGGCTGGTAGCTATAATGGAGGTAGCCGCAAACCTTCACCCGATGCCACTGATGTGCTTTAATAGGTAGTCCATTCTTTGGCCCGGCATGGTGTCTCCTTGTGCCCTCCTGCTGATCTGCGACAGGTACCAGTCCTCATTCGAGTCGGGCACAATCAGTTGTAGTGTTTAATGACCGGAGCTCTTCTGTGGGTACAGTTCGTGAGGGTGGGTGACCGTGCATGTAGTGGAACTCTTGTCTCTAGCTTGCACCAGAATTATAGCCTTGCTGCTGTGGACCCAGCGACCACCGGTTGTCAATTTCTTTCCAGGCTTGGGATTCACACTGGGATTCCGTCTCAGCTGGGTAGAGCCGTGGTGTCTTGGAGGCGGGATTCCTTCTCTGCCCTGAAGTTGTGTGAGAGCTGGTGCCCGCAGGCCACAAGCCTGGGGACCGTTGTGGTCCAGGATTGTCCCTTTCGGGATGGTGCAGGGAGTCTTGTCAGTCTGTGTAAGTAGTCGTTTGGTGCTCTCCGCTGGTGTGGCTGGCACCTCTGGGGTGTGCCCATGTTGCTCTCAGCCTGGGAGGGCCCTAAATGCGGGAGTCTGAAGCGTGGGGCTTAGTTTTGCCCTGAGGAGGACTCTCAAGCATCCGTCTGCCATTGGCTCTGTCCCGTGTGGGCGGTTTGTGGAGAGGCACCTCAGGCTGTAAGCGCGCCTTCAACTTGACCCAGAAATGGTCAAAGATTACTGCAAGGGAGTCTCTTGTGTGGTCTCCGGTGTCCGCTACAGCATATTGTTGCCATCGCTTTTCCGACACTGTCGAGTCAGAGAGATCCGCCATCTTCGAGGCTCCCGACTCACATTGCTTAGGGAGGTTGCTGGGCCTCCGTCCAGCGGGGACCGCGATATCCTCCACCGGTCCACAGGGTGGGGGGGGGGAGGGAAGTGTTTTGTGATCGCGTGTGTCGTTTAGCATCTGGCGGGAAGGTGGCCGTCCTTCCCCCATGCCTCCGGCGGTGGGCCTCATTCTGCTGCTGCGGTTCCTGGTCGAGCTGTGTGTCGAGTGTGGTGTCGGCAGGTTCATGACTGCTTCCCCATTCCAATGGGCTGATTTGTGGGTAAATCGCAGCATTATATCCTAAGTTATCCGCAGAGTTTGAGCCCTTACTGCAAGAGCTTGTGCAAAGTGCGTCTAGTCAGTTTGCTAGTTCGGCTTAAGTTGACAATTTTTTAAAATTTGTCTGTAATTTTAATTTTTAGGCTCTTTTGGTATGAAATATATTAGTTATGTAAATTCTCCAAAATTGCCTATTTAAGCGGATAAACCCTCTAGAATTTTAGTCCTTGTTTATTTTGTGTTGAATTAAACCAAAAGCATATTAAATAACTGAACAAAAGTTGCAGGTAACCACACCATGGATGTGTAGATGCTATATAGTAGTTTTCTATTAATTTCTTACAACTCAAGATGCAAGATTCATGTGTCTCTAAGGTTTTAGCAGAAATCTCTTAAAACGTGTTGCAGAGGATGAACAACATTTATAGTTTTTCCTCTTGCCTTGTATAGTGCTATGCCACTGGTACCACTTCTAAGCATACACTTTACACAACAATGGTATAATTAGCTGAGAGAAGGCCCTCTTATTCTCTCCTTGCATGCTTCACAAACCCTGGAATTTTGATTGGGACATGAGGCTGTTGCTTTGTGGGATAAAATTGATACAGATCAGTGTACAATCCCACCACAGCCCACAAATCTGTTAGGTCTATGTGGTTACCATAATTACCCTGAAAAATCATAATCATCTCGAATCGTATATCAATTCGTATATCATGTAAGGATAACATCTGCCAATAATTTTGTTGTATCTTTGTTTCCTATAAAAAAATCCTTAAAATGTTTGTATCCCTTGAAGATTTTTTTAATAGAGTGTATTCTTTTATTTATTTACCCTTAGTGCAAGAATAAGGAAAAGTTGTATGCAATGTAAATGAAAAGCAGAAATACAGAACAGAACTAAGAAAAGCTAAGAAACTCAGAACTTAATGCCTCTCTTTACAAAAGACTGTTTTGTTCTGGGCTAAATACCTTCTGCTATAGTGGCCCAAAGCCATAGTACCAAATCGAATCTATCTGTATCTCTTCATCTCTACATGATGCCTACATTGGCCAATATAGACTATCTCTACATGATGCCTACATTGGCCAATATAGACTATCTCTACATGATGCCTACATTGGCCAATATAGACTATCTCTACATGATGCCTACATTGGCCAATGTGAACTATCACTATTTATTATACAAGTAGAATATAAACATCCTCAATCTCTCATTCTACTATTCCATTAATATATCACTTAGAAGAATATTACCCACAGATGATTGTTAACCCAATGAAACCATACTTGCACATAAGTATTTGTTTCCTTGGCATATAGAAAACCCACATTTTGAAATTATAGATGGCTCAACTCTGGATTGGCTTTTAAGAGGAGCTGTCACTTCAGAACTCCGTTATGCTTTAACGAGAGAGGTTCCATTTACACCTACTAGACAATACTCATTCTTACAGTGTTGAGGAGAGCAGTGAAGGTAAGTACAATGCACATCTCTTTAGAAGATCCATGTTTAAGACATTATCTCATTCCATTATTGTTCAAGGTGTACCCTTATTCACTTGGGCATCTGCTTGGAAAGTGCTATCCACATGCATGCATGCGCAGGTATTTCTTACATTATGCTGTACGCATACGTTTGCTAACGCAATATCTGCCCACATGTTACCATAGTGTTTAAATTCATTAACATCGTGTGTCCTGGCCAGGACAGCCTGACATATGATGCGAATGAAAGAATAAGAATACTGTGTTACAAAACATAGTCAACAAACAAACAAAAAATACTTATTCTATAGCTAACCTTTAACTGTTAGGTTGTGCAAACAATAGAGAAGTGACAGTTTCCCTTTAAAGAGCATCTGTCATGACAAACTTGGCGTGGTGACACACTATGTGGAAAAAGATTTCTTATATATATATGTATATAGTGCAAGCCATAGTGGTAAAATGGTAAAGGTTATTCTTATTTTTATGTTTGATCTTCTGTTGACATGTTAGTAACTACAACAAATATGGTGTCTACAGAAGATACAGCAGCATCCCAAAACTGGGTTATTCACTAAAGTGTGAACTGCCATGAATCCAAAGTGAATTTCAAATTGTAAGTCGAAATAGGCAATGGAAAAAAAATCATATAATTTCTGTTTTCATTTCAACTATTTTGCCATTAAATGTGAAATGTACTTTTTGAATTCTAGGCCCTTCACACTTTAGTAAATAACGCTGCTAGTATACACTTATGCTAGGAATATGATTATATTTTGTGAAGGGTGCAGTGTGTGTGTGTTAGGGGTGCAGTGTGTGGGTGTGTGTATGCTAGGGGTACAGTATGTGTGTGTGTGAGGGATACAGTGTGTGTGTGTGTGTTTTAGGGGTACAGTGTGTGTGTGTATTAGGGGTACAGTGTGTGTGTGTGAGGGGTACAGTGTGTGTGTGTTAGGGGTACAGTGTGTGTGTGTGTGAGGGGTACAGTATGTGTGTGTGTGAAGGGTGCAGTGTGTGTGTGTGGGTGAGGGGTACAGTATGTGTGGGTGTGAGGGGTGCTTCTTTATCACTTTCTTAAGACTTGAGAAAAGACCACAAGTGGGTCTGAAACATTGTCGCTGCACAAATAAAATCTTTCTTACTATTTTCTAACAAAGTCCTACGAGTGCCCATTCCTTCCTAACATTTAATCTATATTTAAGTTCCATTTTAGCACCGGGGCATATAAACAACTGGATAGACTTGTGCACAGTGTAAACGTTTAGTTCGTCAGAATCCTATTTCCCAAAATTAATTTTTTTTGTTTGGGATATGTGATGCTCATACATGGGATGGTTTGGTTTGGCTAATATTGTCTATGGAAAAATATTTGGGAAAACATTCAGACATACCAAAAATTGAGAGAAAGTAGGCCAATCTGTGTATCCAATGATACATAGAGTAACTTTGATTTGCTGAGCATGATGAAATATGTAGTCCACGAATATCTGCTTTAGACATCTCCTATTAATCACTATTAGTAGTCACCAGCTGTTTGCTTAGTCATCCTTATGTGTAGAATGAGTGGCTATGGAAAACAGCCTACGTAGGGAACTCTTGTTCTCAGGCGTTTGCAATCTAAAGGGAAATCGTAATTTTCAAGACTATTTTATATTATGTTTATTTATTCCTATTTTTAACTTAGAAGTATTTGTGAACGCAGAAACATGCAAACACACATTCATGTTAATCTTGAACCCGCTAACCTCATTTAAACACAAAAATACATGCACCCAACTCATGTGTACAATTTACATAGACACTCAGCAATTTCAATAACATATCGCCTGCCTAGCTTCTCATATAACACTGGGCCTGCTTTGAAAGGTGCACAGTTTTTTTTATGTAACAGTACGTTGTATTAGAAGGCCCCTTTGAAACAAGGTATTCCTACATGGTATTAAAATGGCATTCTAAACATCATAAACACCACAGCTCATAGCACTAATTATGGTAGAAAGAGTCTGACAGAGCTAGACGTGGGGCAGCCCAATGCTCTCAGCTTATCATTGCTGTTGAACTGGCTAGTGGGCAAGTTCAAATCTGTATTAGTTCTATGGCAAACTGTCGACGCTGGAAGAAACAGTCAAAAATTGTTTGAAATAATAGAAAACACCACCAACAATTTTTTTTTTTACTGCAACTTCTGTACTGAGCTGTAGGCAGAGGCGGCTCTAGACTTTGCAAGGCCTTAGGCGAAAGTCAAACATGAGGCCCCCCCACTTACACCATTAGTGAAAAACATTGCCGCAGCTCCCTATGCCGCTGCGTTGTGAGCACTTTTACTGTAGATATGGCATAAATTGCTAATCATTTATATACGATTGCTGGGTATGGTTATATAGCCTGGCAGTCGTGTATACATAGGTGCCAGTGTCAAGGGGTTATTTGAAAAATTAAATTTTTTGGTTTGGCTTTTAAAAAAATCATTTTCTAAATAATAAAGTTACAGATAAAAATACAATGTCATAAACATTTCCCCACATATTCTAAATTCCTTAACATGTATATTATCATATATGTGTTTCCCTATGTATTGTATATGTATGTATGTATGTATGTATGCATATATATGTTGCTTGCAACTTTATCTTTGCATTACCCATATCATACCACAACCACACTGCAGACACACGCACACATTTAAACACTAATACACAAATACATATACACACTGATACATGCACATGCATTTACACACACAAACACACTGATGCACAGAGACACACATATTGACTAATACAGACATACAGTCACAATGTGTTTATCTGGCTGTGTGTATTTCTGAATGTGTCTGGCATTGTCTGTCTGTGTATGTGCCTGAGAGTGCGTCTGACAGTGAGTACCCTTGTGTGTGAATGTATGTTTCTGTGAGCATGTGTATGTTTGTGTCTGGGACCGTATGTATGTGTGGTAGCTGCTTGCAGTGTTTTTTGTATATGGATATGTGGCCTTTGTGCATTTTGTCTTTGGTGAAGCTATGTTTTATAACTTTGTGTATGACGATTGTCTTTAAGGGTGACTGTGACAGGGTGAAAATGGAAAACTGTGGCAAGGTGAGTTTGACAGAATGAGGGGGTGAATGAGATAGGGTTGGGGGTGAGTGTGAAAATGAGGGAGGGCAACTGTGACATGGTTGGAGGAGGGTGTGTTACAGGGTGAGGGGAGGTAAGTGTGACAGGATTAAATTGTTTATGTGACAGGGTAAATGTGGCTTGGTTGGGAAGGTGAGTATCACAGGGTTGGGGTGTATATGGCATTATTGGAGTGAGTGTAACAGGGCAAGGGGAGGTGAATGTGACAGGATTAAGGGGGTTAATTCACAGGGTGAGTGGCAGAGTAATGGGGGGTGTGACAGGTGTTTATGCAACAGGGTGAGTGTGGCAGGGTTGGAGGAGGGAGTGTGACAGGAAGAGGAGTGGGGAGTGTGACAGTGAGAGAAAAGGTGAGTGTAACAGAATTGGGGGTGAGTGTAGCAGAGTGAGGGGAGGTGAGTTTGGTTTGAGTGGAGGGGGTGAGTGTGACAGGATCAGGAGGGGTTAAAGTGAGTGTGGCAGGGTTAAAGGGATGATAGTGTGTGTGGGAGTGTGGTGACAGTGTGTGTGTGGGGAATGGTGACAGGGTGTGTGGAGGGAGGTGACAGGGTGTCGAAAGGGGAGACTGTGTGTGTGAGTGGAGGGGATGACAGAGTGTGAAATGACGTGAAAGAGAGTGGAGGGGGCTGACAGAGTGTGGAGAGGTGTGACAGAGTGTGGAAGGGGGTGACAGATTGTGGAAGGGATTAACAGAGTGTGAAAAGGGGTGACAGGTCGCTGAGGGAGGGATGGGGTGACAGAGTTAAGGGGTGGCAGAGTGAAGGGTGGGCAGGTGGCTGAGGGAGGGGTTGACAGGTGGCAGTGTCAGAGAGGGAGAGGGTGACAGGGGTCAGAGTGAGGGTAGGAGGGGGTGACAGGGGGCTTAGCGATGGGGTGACAGAGTGAGGGAAGGTAGGGGTGACAGGGGACAGACTGAGGGAAGGAAGGAATGACAGGGGTCTTATATTGAGGGAAGGAGTGGGTGACAGGGGGCTCAGTGAGATGGTGGCAAGGGACAGAGTGAGGGAAGGAGGGGGTGACAGGTGTCAGAATTAGAGAAAAGGGGGGTGACAGGTGGCAGAGTGAGGGGGTGACAGGTGTCAGTGAGGGAGGGGCTCACAGGGGGCAGAGTGAGGGAGGGAGAGGGTGACAGGGGGCTTAGTGAGAGGATGACAGTGGGCTTAGTGAGGGGTGACAGGGGACTTAATGAGGGGGTGACAGGGGACTTAATGAGAGGGTGCAGGGCACTTAATGAGGGGGTGACAGGGGGCTTAGTTAGGGGGTGACAAGTGTCAATGAGGAAGGGGTAATTAAATACCTTTGCAGGTGTCTCTGGTGGTCCAGTGTCCTTCCTCCCTGGTGGTCCGGTGGGCCTCCTATCCGGTCTGCAGCTCCACAGGGTGTGAGCTGCAAACCACGTGATAGGAGTCTCGAGATCTCCAGAAGTCAGAGTGTTGCCGTGGTAACCCGTGGCAACACTCTGATTGGCTGGGGATCGCGAGACACTTCAGTCTGCAGCTCAAACCCGAAGGAGCTGCAGACTGAAGGCTGGATCTCCGGGCGGACTGAGGGGGCCTTGCACCCGGGGGCATAAAGGGCAAGCCGCTGGGTCCCCCTGATGTCGGGTCCTCGGTCATGGACCGAAGACCCGACATGTATGTCTGCCCTAAGGCGATTTAGGCGACCGCGAGGCCCCAGCCAGCGCAAGGCCTTAGTCGGCCGCCTAAATCGCCTAATTAGAGAGCCGCCTCTGGCTGTAGGGATTATGTGTCTGAGTGCTGCTTTTTGGTATTAATAAGAGGAAGAAATTAGCATTGCTGTAGATTTTTCAATTTAATATATATTTTTTTATATAATTATAATATATGTTTCAAATGTTAATAAACTAATGCAAAAATTACTGTATTACTTGTATATCTCCATTTGGACTTTGAGGGGTCCTTCTTTGGCACAGAAGCTCAGGAAATCATGTTTCTACGACTATCCCAGAGTTCCAAACCTGACATGCAAATAAGCACGGACAAGTTTTATGTTTCAGACTATACAATATATCTGCAGATTCCTTTAGTAATGGGCACTGTTTAAAAGTGTTTTTTTTTTTTTAAATGTTTTAGTACATCTGGCCTTTTGTTCCAGATCTGTTTTGTGACAATTTTTGAATATGTCCCCTCTGGGTTGCCAACTGCTGTTTGTTATACCTGTTTGCTGCTGTGTCTGTATTCGATTCATTTTTACAAAAAGCCTTCCCGATTTAGGATTCTTGCTACCTTGATTCTTGAAACCTTCAAAATTCCAGAGGAAACAGGTAATACTATAATAAACACTTTAACAACCATCTGAGTGTGATCTAATATATATATATTTTTGTTTTATTATCGAACCTAATTAGCAAAGTGAGGTGTTATTTAAAAAGAATTTGCACATAATGACAGTCAAACTACAATAAGATTTATTTGACAGAAAATAAGGCAGAGCTATTTAAAGACATTTTTTTATGCTGTAAAAATAAGCCAAAAAATAGACCATGTTTAACTTCAAAGCCACTTGTCAGTACAAAGACATAATATATTGTGTAATACATTTAATTGGACATGTTGTATTTAGGTTCATACCTCACACGACTGTTTAAGGCTTTTAGCTAAAGATTCGTTGTCACCTCTAGTATTTACTTCAAATTTTCAGCAATTTCAAATATTATGTAACATTATATAAAGTATATGCAAAAAATAACAAATGAGTATAACAGAACTAAAAACTACCTCTTTTACCTCTTTTTAGAGCATCACAGTGCAATTGTTTTCAATTTGATGGGGGTACAGAAAATAAAGGGAGAGGGGAGCTCAAATATAACACATCTAGCACAGTACGTCTATTCAACATTGACATTTTGCGTTTGGTTGGTACAGTAAATGCAGAATGTACCTCGTATGCAATAAACAATAAACATAACCATTTTAATGTCATATTTCACCATTAGCCAGGTAGTGTAGGGTCTTGTGTTTTTCGTCTGTCTGTACCATTTGCATATATTTCAATGGACTTCCCCATGTGGTTAGGAGGGTACAGAGGGGAAAGGGATGTTATACGAGGGATATCTTACACCATACTACAGGTTGCATCGTAGGCGTTATTTTAAAGCATCACAGTGCAATTTAAAGCCCATGGTAAACACTGGTTATAAAAGTGAAGAAAAAAAAACAATTGGGGTGAATGAACAAATGAGGTGAAACAAACTGCAATTTATGTAACTGTGCAATTTACATAAATGGATAACTGAGCGTTGTGGAAAAAAGAAAACATAAATATCTGCTATTCCATGGTTCGCCATTGACTGGAAATATGTAGACTGCGTTCCAGTCATGCACAGATTGACTTTAGGGTAGCTGAGCATCATGGGATATGTAGTCCACAAATATTTGCTCAAGACATCTCCTATTAATCACTATTAGTAGTCACCAAATTTCATCAGCTGGTTGCTTAGTCATCTGTGGAAAACAGCCTACGGAAGACACTCCTGTTCTCAGGCCTTTGCAAGTATTATGTTAAAGGTGCTGAACTCGGTTCTATAACCAAAACCAAGACTGAAATTGTAGATGTGCGCATGCATGCCGAATTTACATGTTGGATGAATAATCTTGAGGTGTGGCGTATGTGCAAGTCTTATATTGGACGGGAAAATTGAAGCAAATTAATTACTGACTACTCAGTGTCAAAATCCCCATTTTTGGGGATCATGTGCTGACAAATGTTAAGCAGACATAGGCCTTGGGGGGCCATTATAAATCTACATATTATTTAATTTGACCTTCAGTGGGACCCTCTATTTGAACTCTGTATCTTATACAGACGTATAAATCTAAGCAAACAGGTAGCGCAATGGGCAAACACAACTAAAGCAGTATTTTGCCAATGATAAGGTAACGTAGTGCTATCATGAGAGATTGTTAATACAATTAATTATTATACTTTGCTTTAAAGGTTCCTTCTATCTACAGTCTGTGATACTTACACATGACAAAACAGTAAGACTAACATGAGCCATTCTAAGTGCACATTACACTGTTGCTATGTCTCTTCCAACTGTAAACAGAGGCGAGACACAGCATTTGTTTCTGTTGTCACGTAGAACACAATAAACCCAGAAACAGTGAATTCCTCTCTGTCAACAGTTATTGATGTTGAGGTGTCAATGAAAGGAGCAACAAAAAATGTTGCAAAACAATTCATATGTTGAAAATTTAGTTGAAAACAAAATCCCCCTTCCCTACAAATACTAAATATAACATTATTAAAGAGTTACTCCAACCAGAGTAGACTGTTTTTCCAGCACCGATGCCAAGTTTTCCCAGAAGGAGAGGGCTGTCAGCATGCTGGGCTGAAGGGAGAACATGATCGGCAGGGGGAGTGCTGCCATTGGCTGTCTGTCCTCACCAATGACAGATGACAACTATGCACAGAATTAACATTAACAATAGTTCCAGTCTGACTAATGATGCCAAAACTAGGTTAATTTCTGTATGTGTAGTGTTTCAAACTGAACTAGTGCACATAATGGCTGCAAGCCACATGTCCTCTTTAAATCAGTGAAGTAGTCATGGTGATTGGAGTAACCCTTTAAGAGCCAAATAGTCTAAAAAACAGCACAATTAAGGCAAACAAAATACAGTGAAATATTAAAAACGGCAAAGTATAACTTTTATTATCAAGAGTATTTTTAATAACAAGTTATAAATAAACACCTCTAGTAATTGTAACACTACCTCTGGCTATAAGCAGTGTGTCACCATGCCGTGTCCTGTGGAAAGTGTGAAATCTCAGCGACTTTATGGGGCATTCATATATGCATACATTCTGTGTAAGCAGGAATGATGCAAATTGTATTCTATTAACCCTTCAGATAGTTAGGTCTTTGCCTTATTGTGTTCCATGTTGTGTTTATTATAGAGTATTTGACCCAGCTTTCCCTTCTTTCATTTGTTCTCTGGCACCCTTGACCTGTTGTTAAGTCTGGCCATTCTGAGCGCAAGTCATACATGTCTTGATCTGGTAGGATAGTATTTTGATTCATTCTCTGTGTGTTGGTTCACTACAAGTCCTTGACAAAAACATAGTAATCTCCACTGCTTTTTGCTAAAATTTATTCTTAAAAGAAAACCCTTTTTTTCCAACGTATGATTTGGATATTTTAGAGGCCTAAAATAATGATGTGAAGTAGAAGAACAATATCAAACACAGAATGTCTGTCTATCTTTCTTTTCTGTCTTTTTGACTGTTTGTCTGTCTGCTTGAAAATATGTTTATCTGTATGCCTGCCTTCCCACCATCCAGTTTGTCTGTATATCCTGTCCATTTGTCCATCCATTTGTCTGTCTCATAAACAAGCTAATCCCTACATCTGTGCACTCAAAACTTGTCATTGAAGCCCACTTGCAGGTGTCTACATGCGCAAACTTCAAGGGAGAGGATCTCCTTTTAGGAATATTGACCATGCTGGAGGAAGTCATCTATGAAAAAAAGGGAAAAAGATGAAAATAGGAGGGAAAAGTCATAGGGGCAAGAAAGGGCAAAAAAGGCAGGGGAAATCTCAAAACAACTGCTGGAGATATCCGAATCTAAATTAAGAATAAAGATTCTAAACTCCGCCTGATCTTTGTGAAAATCGACCCTGATCTCCAGAAGAGAAACTCCAACAATGAATCAGTACAGTATATACTCGAGTATAAGTCTACTTTTTCAGCACATTTTTTGTGCTTAAAAACACCCACTCGACTTATACTCGAGTCACTGTCTGTATTATGGCAACTTAGAGAGCCGCGGCCGTCAGAGCCGTGGCAACGATCCGCGCGGCAACCAGACCGCGAGACTTACAGTGGAGCTGACCGGAACGGAGGAGAAGGGAGCTGACAGGAGCTGCAGGAAAGGTAAGTAAATGCTTCCTGCCGGCCCCCCCACTTCACAGCCCATGCCACTGGACCACCAGGGATTAAGATAGCCCCCCTCCCTGACCGGTTAACAAGCAGGGAGGGGGGACAAAAAAAAATTAAAATAATTAAAAAAATAATAAATATTAAAAATTAAAATAATAAAAATGCCCTCCCCCCACCCAGTTCACACACACTACACAAACACACACTCTTCATTATATACACACTCTGCATTATATACACAGAGTCTGTGTATATAATGCAGAGTGTGTGTATATAATGCAGAATGTGTGTTTGTATGAGTGTGTGTGTGTGTGTATATAATGCAGAATGTGTGTTTGTATGAGTGTGTGTGTATATATAATGCAGAGTGTGTGTTTGTATGAGTGTGTGTATATATAATGCAGAGTGTGTGTTTGTATGAGTGTGTGTGTATATAATTATAAAAATCACAGAATTTTATAGCCCCAAGTTTTACCCTCGACTTATCCACGAGGCATAGCATATTTCACAATTGTTGGTCACAAAACTGCACTCGACTTATACATGAGATCGACTTATACACGAGTATATACGGTATTTAAGGTTTATTTGAAATGTAATTCTTTTGCCATGTATCCCTTTCCTTAGGTTAAGAAGTGGATAATTTCTAGGGTTCTTTTAATGCACAGTATTCTTGATTTATTAACACTGGTATAAAATTGTGACATTTTCTTTTTAGTTTATTTAGTTTTGTAGACACAAGACCTCACTGCGAAATACAACCAGAATAAAATAATTTTCTTTATAATGGCAGTGTGAACTGATTAGTGAAAACATTTAATGGCAGGAAATATTTTTTTAAAAAACTAAATGGCCTCAATAAGCCATAAACATTTGATACTCTTTATGAGGTAGGAGACCCAATCGGAAATCTCATAAAATGAGCTAGGAACTTCAGCCACTCTGATACACCCTTAGGACACCTTAAGGGGAACTTATAAGACACATGATATACCTTTGTGTAATGTTTTTAAGTGTCAGATTTATTCTTAAGAAAATACGTAAAACCTTGTTGGTGTTTTAACTCAGGGAAAAAAGAAAGAACAAAATGAAAATGGAAGCTTAATTTTAACTCTGGCAATCTAACTGTCCAATTAAATCCTGAAAATGGGACTTTCTCTAATGCAAATATATTAGCCAGGAACTCTATTTATTTTAAGGACAGATGTTTTTACATTAAAGGGGAATTCACATTAATTTGTAGCTTTTATTATGTTAATAATATGTTTATTCATTCTCTATATTTAACAATTATTTGCTTGTGAGGCCTGACAAATAAAATGTATCATTTGACGCCGCTGTATTTAACTCTCTCCAGAAACTGGTTGCCTCCATCTTAGCTCCCTGTCAATCATTACTCTGTGGGCTGCACTTTTCTGTCATTAAACGTAATAAATGCAAGAGAAACAGAAAAACTGTCCCCGCGTGGTCTGAGCTATCATTGCTACATCTTTGAAAGGGAACTGTCAATTTCCAGAATTTTTAATATGATGTTTACTTATTCCTGCATTTAAAAAAAATCAGTATATGTGAGGTGCAGAAAATAATGTAAAGTGTAACAATCCACACCTCTTTATCCTGCGTCTGGTTGCCGCCATCTTGGCTCCGTGTTAATCATTATTATAAACTTTGTAATTTGCACCGGACAAATTCCTCCTTTTCATTATATTGTTTGCCCTGGTTCTGCCTTGTCTGAACTGGATTATGATGTCATTTTCTAATCTTTATTATACATTACATAGAAAAAAAAAGAAAAACAAAGACTCACATGAAGAAAAGGTAAACAAGATGTCGGTGATTTTCAGTGTTTCATTTATGGTCTATTGAAGTGACAGTTCACCTTTATTCTGAAATTACTGTACAAAATACATGTGACAGACAGCACAAAAACTAAATTGGCCTTCCAATGATTGGTGACATCTGTAGTTGATGGTCTCTAGACCAAAGAAGGTTGCATCTTGAGTTTTTATTTTTTTTATTTATCTGCACATCTTTGGGGAGAACTTGGGACAGATGTTTTACATTTTGAATTAACTACCTTGTCCTTTCTTAAGATTGTGACCCGAAAATGATACCAGACTCTTAAATTTTGTACTGTCAGCAACTATAATTCCCTTCCCCCCCCCAAAAAAATAATAAAGAAATAATGGGTTGCCAGGACCTCCATATAACCACGAAAGAACTATAAATAGCCCCATGGGCTTCTGCCATGTTCACTGGATGTGTGAGGGGAGCATTGTTGCTTACCCCAAAACAGTGCGGAACTAAGGATAGGTGACGTCTGGGTGCAGGATTTTTTTTGACACCAGGAAACATATAAGTCTCAGGATTTTGGACTTCCATCTCTTTGTACAGGTCAGGAGGAGAGATGTGACAAGGTGTCTAAGTGACTGGGAAGGTGTAAGTGAATGGGTGAGATTAGATGTCTTGGTGTGTGTGACAGGGTGGGTGTGGGTGATTTTGTGAGTGGCTGGGTGTAAGTGACTGGGCAGGCAGGTGGACGTGGGTAACTGAGCGTAAAGGATTGGGTAAGCCGGGTAATTTGGGTACTGAGTGGGTGGCTGGATGTATGTAACTGGGTGAGCAGGTGGCTGTGTGTGGTTAGTTACAAGTGACTGGTTAGTATCAGCGTCTGAGAACTTGACCAGGCTCCCAGCAGAGAGCAGTCGCAAAGCAACAGTTACAGCATCTATGCTAGGTTCTACCTCTGCAAGATGGCTGCTTTGTGAGCTAAGCTGATGGTTGAATAGCACCCTGTTAACCTGCCTTATTTCGCTTCTGCCCTAAACACTGTTTTCACGAGGAAGTATTTATATTATTCATATAATGATATATACACATACATATAACCTGAATGGAGACTAGGCTTTGGTTCCTGTGTCCTTTCCTGTATATTTTGTAATAGTGATTCAATGCATCCAAACCATTTACACATCAAAATAATTTTAGAAGGATTTCTAATTGCTCATGAAGATTGCTTAATGCAATGTAGAAGCACTTTCAGTGTCACAGGTGACAAGAGGACATTGCAAAACAATGCATTGCTCTCCTCACTTGCACACTATCACAATTTTCTGAAAGTGTTTGGTTTGCTTATTGTACAATGTCTCAAAAAATGCTTACTTGTAAATATGGGTTATATTTAATAAAGAAATCAATAGAAAAATCCCTTGAGTATTGTGTGCATATATACCGTATATACTCGAGTATAAGCCGACCCGAATATAAGCCGAGGCCCCTAATTTTACCCCAAAAAACTGGGAAAACGTATTGACTCGAGTATAAGACTAGGGTGGGAAATGCAGCAGCTACTGGTAAATTTCTAAATAAAATTAGATCCTAAAAAATTATATTAATTGAATATTTATTTACAGTGTGTGTATATGATGAATGCAGTGTGTGTGTATGAATGCAGTGTGTGTGTATGAATGCAGTGTGTGTATGAATGCAGAGTGTGTGTATGAATGCAGTGTGTGTATGAGTGCAGTGTTTGTGTATGAGTGTGCAGTGTGTGTGTATGAATGCAGTGTGTGTATGAATGCAGTGTGTGTATGAGTGCAGTGTGTGTGCATAAATGCAGTGTGTGTATATGAGTGCAGTGTGTGTGTATGAGTGCAGTGTGTGTGTGTGATGCAGTGTGTGTGCATAAATGCAGTGTGTGTATGAGTGCAGTGTGTGTGTATGAGTGCAGTGTGTGTGTATGAATGCAGGGTGTGTGTATGAATGCAGTGTGTGTGTATGAGTGCAGTGTGTGTGTATGAGTGCAGTGTGTGTGTGTGTGTGTGATGCAGTGTGTGCTTGTGTGGCAGAGCCTTGGTGGGGGGGTGGGCATTTTTATAAAAATAAAAAAAAATATATTATTTTAATTTTTTTTGTTATATTATTTTTTTTAATTATTCTTATTATTTATATATTATTATTTAAATTTTTTGTTATATTATTTTTTTATTATTATTATTATTATTTATATATTTTTAATTTATTTATTTTTCGTCCCCCCTCCCTGCTTGATACATGGCAGGGAGGGGGGCTCTCCTTCCCTGGTGGTCCAATGGCATTGGCAGTTCAGTGGGGGGAGGAGGGGGGTAGGGAGCATTATTCTCTTGCAGCTCTGTTCTTCCTCACGCTTGGTCCCGGTAGCTTTCCTTCCTCAGCTCACACTGTGTTCCGGGCGAGAGCCGCACTATGACCCCGCTGGCTCTGCGAGACTTACACTGGGAGCCGACCGAGGTGCTGACCGGACCGGCGCTGAGGAGGAGGGAGCTGACAGGAGCTGCAGGAGAGGTAAGTAACAGCTCTGCCAGCCCCCAGTCTGTATTATGGCAATGTAAATTGCCATAATACAAACAGTGACTCGAGTATAAGCCGAGTTGGGGTTTTTCAGCACAAAAAATGTGTATATACGAGTAACGAGTATATACGGTATATATGTGTTAAGAGCAGGTATTAGGTTACTAGGATATGACCTGCAAAAAATGGTGTAATTGGCGTTGTGGCAGGCTTGCGCAATGATCATATGCTATAACACTAAATACACATTATTTTTGCCCAAGTCAGGTGTTTTTTTTTTTTTTTTATTCTGTGAGCTTTGAAGTTGCTGTTTCTGAATGAGTGAGTGTGTTGAAACTTGTGTGTGTATATATTTATATACTATTATGTATAAATTATTATGCAGCTATTGTCTTACTGCATAGAGGAAATAGCACCCAGTCATCTCTGAGAATTAGAAAGTCTGAAGAGATCAAGTGAGGACGATAAACAGATAGAGAAGCCATAGAGGCTCTGTCTACAAGCAGACAGCAAGCAGTGGAATTACTGACAACATTCTCCAGATGGGGTTTGCCTGGATTAAACCTTAAGGCTGTAGTTAGCTAGACAGGCTTTGGGAGGTTAAGCCTCCTGAATAAGCTATTACAGATTTTTGGGAAGATGCCATGAAAGCTTTTTTCTCTCGAAGATAATTTAAGCTTTTTGTTTCTTTCCCTTTTACGTGTCACTCATGGTAAGTCAATGATGTTAACTCTTGTTTCGGATTTAATGGTACATACTGTGTGTTTTCTCTCTTCGCAAGAGGCAGAGAGGGCTCCTTATCTTGCAGGTAGTGAAAAAGACATTTGTGCAAGTTTTTCATTGTCATTGAGTCATGCTGGAAGAGTTTACATGCATGTTCTTCAAGTGGAATTGACACCTTCAGGGAAGTGATAGCTAATTGTTCAATCACCATAGTAATAACTGTGGTAAATAATGCTGCGCATGTAAGTAAAAAATGCACTTATTTGCTGCACTTCCATGTTGTGGATTGCTTCACCACCATGTTTTCTCAAGCATGCTCATGTGCTCTAGAGAATCTACAGAAAAATGAGCGTATGTGAGTTCAGGCATCCGTTCAGTAATGTCGAGCATGTGCCATGATTTTAGTATTGGAAGGAATGAACCAATTTACATGCTGTGACTGGTTTTCCAAGCATGGCATGCTAGTTAGTGAATACCAAAACTCATTGGTATAATTTATCTAGCTTCTTGTCACTAGTGGGAGTTCCTCTTCAGCACAGCTTCATATTTTTTGTTGCAAGTTTATTGGCTTGACACATTATTTAAATAAAAAAATGAAATATCTTAAGCATGGTTGATCATTTATCCTGAAGCGGAGGCTTCATCCCACCACCAGATACGGCCTAGAAAAGGATGTCCTCAGAAACTCCATGCAAGGATGGGACTTGTCTGGAAAGCCAAGAAGAATCAGTGAGTCACTTAAAAAGATCTTTAAGGTCGGTGGCTGAAACTGGAGTAAATGTGCACCAGTCAACAATTTCAATAGCCCTGTATCAATATGGCCTGTATGGGAGGGTGACAGGAAATCAGCCATTACTCCAAACCAGCCACATGAAAGCATGTCTGGAGTTTGCTTAAAAGCATGGGATTGACTTAATTAAGTTATGGGGAAAAAGGTCTTGTGGTCAGATGAAACCAAGACAGAGGTTTTTGGCCACAGTTCAAACCCGTATGTGATTTACAAATAACTCAATAAATTCTAGCCGTACATTGAAGTATGGTGGTGGTGGCATCACATTGTGGGGTGATTTTCAAGGAGGACCATGGAATCTCGTGACAACTGAAGCAAGAATGGATGGAGAAAATACATTGGTAATACCGCACAATAACCTTTTTCAGTCTGCTAAAAAGATGATGGTTTTTGGAAAGTTTACCCTTCACCAATGATCCCATACACAAGAGAAAACCATATTTGCAATGGATCAAGAACAACAATCCTACAGTAGCCCAGTCAAAGTCCTGATCTCAATCCTAGTGAGATCTCTGAAATTATTTTAAACATTGTAGTCCCCAATCACCACCAAACGAACCTGAACTACCTGGAGTATATACATTGTACATTCAGTACTGCTTCAAATTTACAGAAGCCGTGTGTGTCCCATTTTATTTCTGCCCTACTACTCTCTAACTAAGCTGCTGTCCTTGACCTGCTGACTTTGGCTAATCTAAAATCAATTGGCGTAACAAGTAGCAACTGTCCTATTAAAACATGTTAGCACAAACATATTTTTCTGAAAGAACACTCATATAATGTCATTCATTCAATGCTACTTTATAGGCATTACTATTGCGTTAGAGCCTCCCCTGTAGATTTTACTGCAGTGTAGGCTGCTTATGAGAAGTTTTTAGTACAACGAGAAAAGAGTGATCATCGCATGGTGTCATATTACATTGAAAGATCATAACAAAGTGTCCAGAAAAACATGATTACACAGGTGTCGACTGTCTCATTCATAGGATGCTAAATATAATTCCAGATTTCCTGGGATAACCCATGATTCATAAATCATCTGGTATTCAGTTTTCCTAAACAGCATCTGGAGAACTGTCTCTCTCTCTCTCTCCTGGCAGGGACACCATGCCGGGAGTGTGTAGAGTAGTACTCGCAGTAGGATAAGTAATGACAGATTGAAACTTACGATCCAATGGTGACAGGAGGTTAAACTGATTTGCCAGAATTTAAAAATATATTTAAGTGTTACACCTGATTCCCAGCGAGGTTGCTGTATTCTAGAACTCTGCTAATGCGTTTGTAGAATGCATTCTATAGTTGCTGTCACTATGCAGATAAGTTACCAATGTACATTTCCCTCTAATTGTATATCAGTAGTCCTTGATCCTAATGTGTCATGATTAGTGAGGAGGAGCCAGGACAGATGGTACAAGCAATCAATTATGAGTGCCAAGCTCATTCTTTTTTTTTTTTTTTGCAGCTTTTCATTTAGAATTTAATCGTAAGTCTGCTGAGTTAGCATTATTTCGTTGCTAACTGCTTTCTAGATAAATCTGCAAAGAATATGATAAAGAGCGGGCTGAAAGATAAAGATAGGAAACAGTCTAATTCCATATATTAAACCGTCAGAATTTCTACGAAGTAAGAGTTGATATCACTCATTTGTCTTCTAAGTAAGTGTTAACTTGTATTTTAAATGAAAGGCAGGGCTTGTATGTGTATTATCTTTTAAATGACTAAATGGATGCTCATAGAAAACAAATAAAGAAAAAAACAACATATTAGCAATATTGCTAAATTCAGTGTGTAGGAGATGACAATGTTAAGGGTCAACACTCACACCGAACAACCTCAGGGTCACCGAACAGCCTCAAGGAGTCATTCATGGCAACAAGCTGGCCTCCAAGGTATTACAATATGAACCATAGGAAAGTGCAGCAAAATCACAATAGTGCAACATTTATATATACTGAATAATGTAAGAATGATGATAAACCTCACATGATTCTGAGCCAGACAAGGTCCTCAACCTGAAAGCACCTAGAGATTGTAGGTGGCTGACACAACCTCAAAGAACCTCCTGGATACAAAGGATGTGCTACAGGTAATAAACTCCCAAAATTTATTAAAATAATTCAAACAAAAAGGAATATAAAGCAATAAGCCAAAGCACGTTTCACCTCTTTACAGTGAGAATTCCTCAGTTGGCCCAGACAGAAGAGCAGAACAGATAACTGAAGGGGATGAGAGAAAAGAGGAACAAGTGAGAAGTGGGAATAAAGAATAGGGGTACAACTGAGGACTAGGAATAAAGAATGGGGTAAAAGCACATTCCGTGTGCTATAGCGTCGCTGGTCGTCCTCACGCTACGTGAGGACCGCCAGCGTTGCTGAAATCCCCATAGGAAAGCATCGAAAGCATTTTTCAATGCTTTCCTATGGGGAGGTCTAATGCGCGTGTGCGGCATTGCTGCGCATGCGCATTAGGTCTCCTCCGCCGGCGGCCAAGCATACACTATAGCTCTCCCCCGCCAGATGACGTCAGCATGGGAGGAGCGTGGGCGGACCCTGAACCAGCGCCGAGAGACATCGGCGCTGGAAAGAGGTAAGTCACTGAAGGAGTTTTAACCCCTTCAGCAACTTGAGATGGGGGCAGGAGGGAAAGGGGACTTGCAGTGCCAGGAAAACGGTTTGTTTTCCTGGCACTGGAGAGTCCCTTTAATACAAATATGCTCATACATACACATTGCCATTCAGCCATATGCTCTAAACCAGTCATATTCCACTATCATCCAGGTCAGATAGTACCATCTCACCTCCCAGTTATACCCACTCATCCTGTCACATTCACACATTTGGCCACATAACATGTCACATACCCCCACCTACCTTGCGCTAATTGTCATCCAGCCACCCACCTAGTTACAATTACCATACAGTCATACTCCGAACTTCATCCAATCAAATACACAAAGATTCACATATAAGAGAGGCCTTGGGGAAACTGGTCCTGAATGTCGGACAATCACATGGTGATGGTCAACAGGGAGAAACAGAAGAGCAATATAAAGGAGAGAACATTTTATAGATCTTAGGAGAGGATGTAAGAAAGATTATGGCGGGTACAGTGTATATTATTATCAAATAAGAGAAAATGTGATAATACATGTGAGAGGCTAAAGTTTAGTTTATTTTAGATTTGATTTGCAATTTTATTAAGTGAGGAACAATTCACATCAAATAGTTCTGAATGGCCTGCTTATATCATAGATTTTACTAACTTAGCCAAACATTTAATAACACTGCATTTTATTTTAAGCTTGTTTATGACTTTACAATGATTTAAATGATTTATAATGTTCTATCACAATATGCTTAATTCCATTTGAATGTCAGATTCATTCATTGTTTAGTGTTAATGTAAGTGAGACAGCTGTGAACCTGGATGAGTTTATTTTATACGACTAATAGAGATTATTAGTGGAACAAAAAGACTTGGATTTTAATCCAAACCTAAGTGTCTCGGGCAAAGCTTTTCTTGGAGAAGATAATATTATTTTAAGAAATAGATGGATTATTACAAAATCCTTTCTTTTGCAAAATATAAAAAGAAAGGGGGGAACTAAATAATCGTACCAGATTGAGCGAATACTTTATTGGGAAGATACAGTGCTCTGCACCACATGATTGCCATCGTTCTATATTTTTATGTGTCTCCAGAACTGCTGATTTGGTGGTTTAGGTTAAACAAATGGGCTATAAGGTGCACAATCTCCATCCTACAAGACAAACATACCAAGGGCATACACAGTTCTCATAGAAGATAGGGCTTCTTCCTGCTCAAACCACCAAAAACATGAACAGCAAGATTTCTCATAGTTTAATTCTAAGCTAGTTTAACATCAAATGCCAATTATTCCCAACGCTAGAACATCTAGTGCCTCATCATACCTTAATCTGGAGGAAGAGAAGAAAAAGGAAGGAGATGAATACCTGATAGGGGTGAAAGATGAGAGAGCTTGGAAAAGGTGTTGGGAGAGGAGAGAGATGATTTTGGTGGTAGACGTAGAAACAATGGAGAACTAAACTAAGTAAAAATAGATCAGTACAGGAGCGCCAACAGGGGAACTAGAACTCCAAATGTTGAGCCCTATAGCTCCAGATCTTCTCACATATACCTGCTGGCTTATAGAGGGGTATCTTTATTGACCGTGGGAAGATCAAAAAATCTTGAGCCCTATAGCTCCAGATCTTCCAAATGTTGAGCCCTATAGCTCCAGATCTTCTCACATATACCTGCTGGCTTATAGAGGGGTATCTTTATTGACCGTGGGAAGATCAAAAAACTACATCAACTGCATGGTGCAACCACTCTAGATGGAATGCCCAGAGAGCCTCTGATATCTTCCTCTGCCAGGTACTGACCTGGTATATTGATAACCCGAGCTCTGAGCAGTTCAGAGCGTTGTCGCAGTTTACCTTGGCAACATGCTGATACTATGAAACCTGAAGCAATGAAAGAGGTGCAGCGCTAGAAGAGTCCTTTTTTTTAAATACCGAATGTTGACAGTCAGTCACAGTATTGCAGCAAAGAAATAGAACATGAAATACTAGCCGTAAAAATAACCCATAATATTGGCAGTTTACCCCTAGTGTAAAACGAAAAGGTGATATATATATTTTCCAAGGTAAAGCTCCTGAATGGGAGCAGAATATTATTTACTCTTTATTTTAACATTTTCATAAAATACACTTTTATATTTTACGGTATTTCTATGTACATGCCATTCTTCGGCATATACCTTTTTCTGTAGCCAGCATCCATCTTTAAGAGCAAACAAATCAATCAATAAGTAAATAGTAATATGACATAAACAGTGTGTTCTAAAGCAAGTTAGACATCTGTAGTCTTTGTTTACAATGATTGCGTATGTGTATTATTTAGATGAACATTGTAGATTTCTCATGAATTCATTATCTTAGATTGTCATTTCTGCTTTATTTAAGAAACATACAGTTCTCACTAAATCAGTAAACAGGAACCAGCTAGTATTTTATTTACTCTGCCTTTCGATTTTAAAGTTTCAAAATCCATCATACTGAAGGAACTTACGATTTTATGTAACAGCAAGAAGATCTCATGTTATATACTCAAGAAGCAATTGTATCATTTAGAAAAGATTCACACTGGAGAATTAAAGGAGAGCAGTCACTTCTTGAGAGTTTACAATATTAAATGAAGCATTGAGAATCAGTTATTGCATGTTTTAACCTTTTTCAGGAGTTGCTTCATTTTCTTTTAGCAAATGGCATCATAATTTCGTTCAGAAAAGACACATTAGACAAACTTTTGCATGGACCCCTCGTTCATCGAAATAAACATCTTTTTAATTCACACCTGAACAAATCAAATTTTTTTTTGCACAAATAGTACAAAAATATTTATATATAACATACGTGCACACCAGAAAATGAAAATATAATGGATAAAAAATTACCCTTTTGCTATGACTTAGATTGTAAGAAAACCCATCCTGTCTTCTGAATAGACATGTAAGAAATACAATCTATAAAGAAAAAAAAATACAAAAATGGTGTAGTACTTTAAGTTCAAGTGTAGCGCTGGTGATTAAATTGCACCAACAAGAATAAATATGATTGCAGGCGTATATAGGTATCTTTAAAGATGAGACCTTCTTTTCTTTTATCCATTAAATGGGAGATGGAAAGAGAGACAAAAAAAAAAAAATTTTGAACAAAAAAACAAACAAGGGAATAATACAGAGTAGATTCATAATAAAGCACTATTGGTTATCTGCATTCTCATACAGATTTTGCAAAGCCCAACAATTTAATCAAAAAAACACTATAGGGTCAGGAACACAATCATGTGTTCCTGACCCTATAGTGCTAAAGCCACCATTTAGGTGGCTTGCCCCCTTTTAACCCCTTAAAAACAATTAAAACTCATCTTATTTCCAGCGCCGCGTGGGTCCTCTGGCACTGGCTCTGCCCCCTTCGTGACATCATCAGAATTGCAGATTTTTACCCAATATAATGCTTTCCCTTGGAGAAAGCACTGGATTGGCTAAAATCG
This sequence comes from Pelobates cultripes, assembly GCA_933207985.1. Taxonomy (NCBI): domain Eukaryota; kingdom Metazoa; phylum Chordata; class Amphibia; order Anura; family Pelobatidae; genus Pelobates; species Pelobates cultripes. The sequence goes on from OW240913.1 coordinate 273,983,716, forward strand.
ACAAGGGACGGGGCTAAATCCAATTTTTGCCAATCAGCACCTCCTCATAGAGATTAATTGAATCAATGCATCTCTATGAGGAAAATTCAGCATCCCCATGCAGAGCATGGAGACACTGAACGGCAATGCTGCCTACTATGCAGCACTGAGCCAGGAAGCAACTCCAGTGGCCATCTAAGGAGTGGCCACGTCGAGGTGTCCCTAGGGGCAATGTAAAAACTGGCTTTTCTCTGAAAAGGCAGTGTTTGCATGAAAATGCCTGAAGGCACTGATTATAGTCACCAGAACAACCACATTAAGCTATAGTTGTTCTGGTGACTATAGTGTCCCTTTAAGTGCCATTATGACATGTTTCTAAGCACCTAAACTCACGCTGGATTTTTATGTCACATACATAGTACAAAAAAACACAGATTGTGCTTTTAAGATACCTTCCTAATCATCGCTATGGCTGGAGTTTTCATTCAATTAAATTCAGATGCAAATGAAAACGCCAGCAGATGTAATTAGTGCACTTTCTTGAATAAATGTAGTGTGCAGATATGGCAGATATGGAATTCGATTTATACAAAACTAGTTGTTTTTTTTAAAAATATTAAACTGTGCTTCTCTTCTCCTTCTTCTTATTAGATATAGGGATATGCTGGTGAAAGTCCTTGAAATGAATGTGAAGATAAATTCTTAGAATGGCGCACATACAAGCACACACACATATACTTGCTACATTTTGTAAATTGGGAAGTTTCTGACTTTAAGGAACCTTTAACAAAACATTTGGTATTGATGCAATCAACTGCTCTTTAGTAACAGATGTGAAACTCGGGGCTCTGACATAGACACCGATCCTTGACTTTGTCTTTTTACAGCAAAGAAAGTGCAATATTAAGTGAAATGAAACTTGGTGCAATCAGCAATATTAGGAAAGTGGAAGGTGAAAGTGTCGATGTCTGCTACAGTGGTAGAGCAATGAGGTTTGGGTTAGTGTCACAATCCGTGAAGTGGTTAGGCTTCTTCATCATTTTCTGATGTAGCATATTTTTCTTGAAAGATTCACACTCATCAAACTTGCTGATCCACATGCTAAATAAATTAAAAGCCAGCATTACTCTATCTGTCTAATTACGTGCTTCATCTGTGAAATGCATTAAGAGTTAGTGGTGTGCTTAACTTTGTACTATTTTGCACTCTGCGTGAATACATTTTAATTCATGGAATTTGGATTCCCATGCATTCAGCCTTGATGTGCCTCCTCTTACTATCTATCTATCTATCTATCTATCTATCTATCTATCTATCTATCTATCTATCTATCTATCTATCTATCTCTATCTATATATATGTATCTATCTATCTATCTATGTATCTATCTATATTTATCTATCTATCTATATATCTATCTAGCCATCCAACTATCCGTCTGTCTGTCTAATAAAAATAAGTAGCTCATGCCCATCAGTTGATCATTTTGGGGAATATCCCTTTTCCCGTTGACTCATGTCTGTGGACACTCCTGTTACTTTATGTTGAATTTATTTCCCACACTATGAACTCATCTCATACTTTGGGAATATATTACCCTCGCAATACAACCTCCGGTTTTGAGAATTTCCATGTTAGAGACAATGAGAAGGAGGTTATTATGCTTTTATCGTTACTGTTAATTACTTGTTTTTGTTTTCTGTAAATATTATCTCAGGGTTTTCTTTTCTTCATTATAATGCTTTATAATACACTTGATGACGTTATATGTCTACTCTTAAAATAATATAATGGAATGGCTAGTGGGTGGCTTGAGTGGAATCAAGCCTTTCATTGGAAGACACTCACTAATCACTAACTTCAAGCTACATGTCTACACTATCCTTTTTGATGAATAAAATAAATATATAATAGAAAAATACATAAATAAAAGAAAACATACCTTAGATCATGTGTTTAGGCAAAGTTCTCCCTGCAGCCCAATCCTTCTTCAGTGATGTCCGCCCCATCACTGAAGGGGGAGAAAAGACCATAGTGGGGTTCAGCTGGTTTGGCTACACTGGAGAACATAAACTTGGGGGTTGGGGCAAAACTCAGTGCCACCCACTGGGCATGTCTGATTAGGAGCCTTTTAACAGCATGGGATGGGATCCTGTTAGATTGCGACAAAGTTTGTGCAGGTAACTTCCTCCCAGCTTGCCAGAGATGCATGGGCAGGGAGAGGTAGAGGTACTGGGAAGAAGGGAGATAGAGCCGGCACTGCCACAGACTCCCGTCAGCCTCACCCAGCAACTGCTGCATCCAGAGTACCCCAGGAACTCCTGTTTCCATACCAAAAGGTATGGACACAGGAGGGTGTTTAAAAATATGTAAATTATGACCTGTAAGTATTTACCTCAGTTTGTGTATCTATGAGTCATTGTGTACCTGTGTCAGTATGTGTGTGCATGCATACATCACAGCATTTAAATACCAGAACCACACACAAATATCACATGTACTGAAATACCAAAAGTACACCATTACAATCAAACACCAACAATAGAATTAGACCTTTGTAACCAAAAACCAAACATACAAACATTCCCCTGTATAAAATGCCAACATTATATACAAAAATACCCCGGTATAAAATGCCCACATTCTATACAAACATACCCCTGTATAAAATGCCAACATTATATGCAAACACACCTCTGCATTCAAATATCAATACTACACACAAATGTATGCATGCATTCAAAACTAATACTACATACAAGCACACCCCTGCATTTAAATGGCAACAGTACATTCAAATACAGCCTTATATTCACACACATATACTGCATACCAAAACATGTTTACATTCAAAAACACACAAACACTGCTCATGAATACAACCCTGCAAGGATAGGCAAATGGTAGATTCCCAGCTGGCAAAACATTATGGGAGACAGGTATCAACCTTTCTGCCACCCTTGCACTAGTGAGGGAGCCACAAAAAGTCTTGCACCAGGGCCTTCACTACGTTAGTTCTGCCTCTAGATGTTCAAGAAACAGGGCTGGAAGAGGACTTAGGGTGTCAGGGAGGTGAGAGCAGTTTCACCATTGGTTGTCCATTGCAAGCATGCTATGCATTATGACAACAAACACCTTTATGCACAGATTTAATATTAGCCAACCTGGAACTTCCATTCTGGTCTTCTATTGATACTAGCAAGGTGAAAACCCAGTATAAAAATCACATATCTCACTATGTACAGTCTTTCTTACTGAACTACTGCACATATAAACTCCAAGCACCATGACCATCAAGTCACTGCAGTGGTCATGTGCTTGGAGAAACACTTTCATTTTTGGGGGTTGACTTTAACATGACCCTTTCTCTGGCTCTTTCCACCACAACAACTGACAAAGGTGCAAACTTATCTGGAAATCTATCTTATACTCACCTCTTCAGGACTATACAGAGCGATTACCAAAATGGTCTTAATATCTTAAAAAAAAAAAAAACCTCATAGACTGGACTCTTCATAAAGATTTTGCATGGTCTGGAAGGAACCAAAAACGAATATTGCTTTACTCATACAGAGGAAATGTGTAGTATAACCCTACTGTTATAACCTCTGCATTCACATGTAAACTTATATAACAGAATACTCAGATTCAAGGTCTCTTGAGGGGTTAATTTCAACACTTCTTCATTTAATGACCGTATAGAACCGTATACAGCAGAACTGTAATAAGCAATTTGACAAGATGCAATACTTACTCAACATTTAGTTATTTCATAAATAATTAGTGCTAAAGGTGGTTTTGAAAGACAAAATTGCATTATTTTCAGTGAATTTAGGTTGAGAATTTTCTCAAGCCGACTTAAGTGTTATAGATGCAGCATTTGTTAATCAGTCTAATAAGATTAATGAATGATAAATGTTAAGACACTGCTCTGTAGAAATTATATATTTTTTTAACATTGAAACAGAGATGGGACTTGATCTTATATTTATAATAAGAAAGTTTGGAATTTTGCTGGGATCGTTAGTGAACAATATTTCCTTTAAAATAAAAAGCGGTTTTGTGTCTTTTTTGATTTGGAATTAGCATTTTAGATTTCATTTAGACATTTAGCGGACAACATTTATCCAGGCAAAACATGAGTTATTCTGGGGCAAATGTGTAAATACTCAGATACAGTGCATGAGAATATTTAATGACCTGTATTATGAAATGTGGTCCAAAGTAGAAAATGTTGGGCAATCACTATGGAAACCAGCCAGCAGGCACATTTTATTGGTGTATCTTATTGATAAACTGTGCGCTGTTTTTTATATAGCTTGAACAAACTAAACAAATACAATTGTACATCTGTAGCTCTAATATATACTCATCCAATACTATATAATATATACTCATCCAATACTACAGTTCACAGGCTGAAAAGTATATTGCTATAGGGCATATAAATGGAGGATGTTATGAAGACTTAGGGCAACCGTCGGCACTCCAGATGTTGTGGATTACATCACCCATAATTCTCTTACAGCCATAAAACTGGCAAAGCATCAGGGGAGATGTAGTCCACAACATCTGGAGTGCCGAAGGTTGCCTACTCCTGACTTATGGAAAGAAGAAGAGTGTAAAAGACATCCATGTTAAGTATTCATAACTTCTCTCTACTTCTAAAATCTAATCTAAGTGTGAAACCTTTGCTCATTGTACCTAGAGGAACATAAGCTGTACCTCATTATCAAGATATGTGGAAGGTCAAGATGACAATGTGAGGTTGTTGTGTGTAATGTATGTAGGAGAATTTTATAACATGACAGGAGGCTTCCTATTTTGCATTAACTCTCTTTACTAAACTCCACAGCAGTAAAGAAAAACATAAAGAGTAACAAATAAATCACTGAGCAGCATAGTATATAAGGGTCATGCTGCCTGTACACTTCCTCTCTTTCTTTACTGCTCCATCGCAGACAGGTCAGAATATCTGCTCCTCTGGAGCTTTATACATTTATACATTTATTGTCATTATCTATTTGTTCCATTCTATTGTTATTATCACTATTATTACTTTAATTTATTCCCTTTTATTTCTTTTCTGTACTGGGCTGTGGGACTAGGGGCTCTCTGTGGGTTTCTATACTCTTATCTGCCCCTCTGTTTATTTTGGGACCTTCCCTGGGCCTCCCCTCAGTCTCCCCAGGTCCCCCCACTGCCCCCCTAACCTGGAGTGCCCTCCTGGGCTCCCTCCTTGCGGCCGGAATCGTTCGCGGCCGTTTTCGCGCCGGCCTGCTTCCGCCCGCGGCCGGCCTCAAAATTTAGTCCCCGGCTTGCGGCCTACACTCGCGGCCGCCATTTTGGATCGCGGACATCGCAAGATTCCCGCGGCCACCTTAGTTTTGCCTCGTGCATCTCATTGGGGACTCAGTGTGGCTGTGCTAACTTGCTGTTACCTCTGCATTGCTGTTTTTCACACCTTTTGTGTCTCACACTGTGACTGAAGGATTACCTGCTCAGCACTCCATCTAGCTGCTATCACTCTGCTACTCAGCCTCTGTGCCTCATCTGCTTCTATCAAGCTATATCCTGTGGCTGGGTCAGTCAGGTCAGTGCTGCTGCCTGTTTATTACTGTGACCTGCACTTAAGGGTCCCAACCCTGTGCAACCGGGGTGAGCCCCCACTATAAATACGCTGCTTACTGGGAGACTAGCTGTTGCAGTTCTCTCTAACTGGGTGAGCCCCAGTTTATAAGGTCACTACTATACCCTGCTGGGGTTACTCTGGGCTTGGTCCCACCATACTATCAAATCTGACCCAACGCCTATTATCAAGACCTGGGTGCCCGTTTATTGCTGTGCCTTTCAGTGACGTATCAGCCTACCCTAACATGGAAGTTTCCCAGAATGTCCCTGTGGACTTCCAGGCTATGATTAACGCAGCTGTCGCTGCCTCTGTGGAGAAGGCACTCTCCAAGGCCCGAGCTCCGGCTCCTGACGTACCAAAAACCCGCAGACGTACACGCTACGAATCGGATTCCGACTTGTCCGACTATCAGACAAGGGATGACTCCCGCCCTAAAAAGCGCCATGACAAAGGCGAGGATTATGCACCAAACCGCCTAAGGGTAAGGCACCTGCCAAGCGCAAATCTGCCAAACTACACACCCCGGCCCCGCGTCAGGAGTACTCTTCAGATGAAGAGCAGGGCCCTGCCCAGTCCATGTCAGTGCTGGATGAATGGCAAGCTGACGCTTGTGAGTCGGATTACGACGCATGGGGCTCGGACGAGAAATCTGTCTCCGCTTTCATGCGGGAGACCCTCCTGGGTGCTGCCCAGACTGGAGGTGTTGAGGACACTGCGGACGCAGAACCTCCTCTAGAATCAGACACCATTTTGGACCCCTCAGGTCAGGCGATGTTCGACCCCCGCAACATATGGCACCCCAGATCGGGTGACTGGTCACCTCCAGAACACCTTTCCAGGTTTATGCACCTGTGGCTCCGCAAACCTCTGGAGAAGGAGGTCCGCAGCCGACTCAGGTCTGAATGCCCACGCCCTTCCCTGCCGGATAAGGTCGCTCAGACCCCTGAATTTGACAAGATCATGTCGACCTTCATGATGCGCAGTGGTAGAGACCCTCGCCGAGGGGTAGAGAAAGGCCTATGGGGCGCCCAGGATAACCTGCTGGATTCCGTAGGCCCCCTGGCTCGCATTATGTATCTGGCACATGATGCCTACGCCAAAGCCGACTCCTTCTCTGCCGAGGACATCAGGGAATGGGCACATGACGTTCGTGAATGGGCACAACGGTGTTTTGTTTCATTGGAAACACTAATGTTACGCTCTCTTCGGAGAGACGAAAAGCAGCGTTATACCGTATTAACGGTAAATTGGCAGACCTTGGCACAAAGGAGATTGGGCCCCAGGCACAAGGAAAACTATTTGGCAAACCGTTCCTCAAGGAACTCAATAAACACGTAAACGTGTTCACCTCCCTTAATAAGGCGCAATCCTCTATGCGCAGAGTTTTCAGGAGCAACCCTACCAGAGGGGTTTTTGGAAGGGCTGGCCGGCAGCGGGGCCGTGCCGCCAGCCGCTTTTGGCCTTCAGGCCCCAGCACCCAACCAACACCGTCCTACCCGACAAGGGACTATCGGCAGCAACCCTTTTCCAGAGGCTCGGATAGAGGTCGTGGACCCCGCGGACGCGGGCGTTCCCGCTTTGCTGCAGGTAAGGACCCATATTCCTCCACTGTTACCATGCACCCGCACTGCGGGCCGTATTTCCCTTTCTTTCCAGAATTGGGCCGCCCTATGCTCAGACACATGGATCCTACAAACAGTACAGGGATATATCATAGACCTAGTGGGGACCCCCCTTTCAGGTTCAGCCCCTCGTCCCATCCACATGTCGTCCTCCGACCACAACCTCGTCAACGCGGAGCTACGCGAGCCCCGAGACAAAGGGGCCATCCAGCCGGCCCATGACGAGGGTGGTTACTTCAGCAACATCTTCCTGGTTCGGAAAAAGTCAGGAGAATACCGACCGGTCATCAATCTACGCGCCCTCAACGCACATGTGGTCTATCGCCACTTCAAGATGGAGGGCATCCACCTCCTGCGAGACCTTCTTCGAAGCAACGACTGGTTCACCAGGCTCGATTTGAAAGATGCATATCTGTCAGTCCCGGTGCACCTGGACTGTCGAGCACTCCTACGTTTCCTCTGGCACGGACGCCCTGGGCAATTCACTTGCCTCCCTTTCGGGCTCAGCTCAGCCCCATGGTGCTTCACCAAGCTTCTAAAACCAGTGGTGGCCCACCTGAGATCCAGGGGCAGTCGATACATCATCTACTTAGACGACCTTCTCCTTTTCTGCTCCAACGAACACAGACTACGCCAACACAATCACTTGGCAGTGTCCCTACTGGAATCTCTGGGTTTCGTGGTAAACCAACCCAAATCGGAACTGACCCCTACTCAGACGATACAATTCCTCGGCTTCGAGATCGACTCGACGACATGCACTCTGAGACTACCAGCCTCAAAGATCACAGCCATTCGCAAGGAGATTCGCAGGGTTCTCCGTCTCGACTCCATTCCACTACGCAACCTGGACAGGATTGTAGGTCTCCTCTCTGCCCCATTCAAGCCATATTTCCAGGTCCCCTCCACTACAGGGCCATGCAACGTCTCAAGGCGAAATACCTACGCCACAGACCTACTTACGACCAACCCGTCCCGGTGACGACGGAGGTTCGCGAAGAACTATCATGGTGGCTGGACAGCATGCAAGCCTGGAACGGCAAGGCCATATTCGGAGACACCCCAGACTTCGTATTGGAATCAGACGCCAGCCTGTGGGGATGGGGTGCCACCAACGGAACCATCTCCACGGGAGGAACATGGACGGCACAGGAGCTCTCCATGCACATCAATTGTCTCGAACTCCTGGCGGGATCCTTTGCGACCCGCAGCCTGGCCCGGGAAAGATCCAACTGCTGCATCCTCCTGCGCATGGACAATGTCTCCGCAGTCCAGTACATCAACCATCTGGGAGGCGCTCGCTCACGCCTACTGTCGGATATCACAAGGGACATCTTCGACTATTGCCCCTCGCAACAATCACCAGACCCCGGAGTTCTTCAGCTGGCTCCCGGACCCGGAGAGCAAGGCGACAGACGCATTTCTCCAACAATGGCCGACGACAGAAGCCTACGCCTTTCCCCCATTCTCCATGATTGCGAGAACACTACACCAGATGCGGACGCAACAGATCAAACTGGTTGTCATTACGCCCTTGTGGCAGAACCAACCATGGTTCCCGGACCTCCTGGCCTCCTCCTACAGGGACCCTCTCCTCCTTCCATCCTTCCCGGACCTGCTCACGGATCCCAAAGGGTATCTCCACCCACTACTCCTGGAAGACCGGCTACCCCTGGTGGCTTGGTCTCTTTCCGGGGTTCCTGGCGAGTCAGCGGACTATCGCAGGCTGCTAGGGACCTCTTATGGGACTCATGGGCCCCGGGAACTAGACGCTGTTACCTTTCAGCTTGGGCCTCCTGGTCTACTTGGTGCATGGAACGGGACTCCGATCCCTTTACAGCACCTATTCCCATGATTCTTAATTTTCTTTCCTCCTTGTTTTCATCTGGCCGCTCTTACCGGTCGGTCAACGTCGTTCGCTCCGCGATTTCGGCGGCTCACACCCCCGTCGGGGATCTCCCGGTCGGCAAAGACCCTCTGGTCTGCCGTCTACTCCGCGGTATGCGGCTCCGCCGCCCCCCGGCCCCCAGATACCCTCACCTATGGGATGTGGGACTGGTTCTCCGTTTTTTCAGGGATTGGCTTCCGAATGACCGCCTCTCCCTACGCCAACTATCCACTAAGTGCGCTTTTCTCCTTTGTCTAGTATCTTTCCGACGGGTTTCGGATGTTAGGGCCTTCGACGTGGACGCTTTCGAGGTGGCCCCGGAAGGGGTCACGTTCCACATTTCCCGCCGCACTAGGTCGGGTTCGACTTCGGTCTTCTACCCCTTTTTCCCCGACGACCCGCAACTCTGTGTCGTGTCCACCCTTCGCAGGTATGTTTCCGTTACCTCCTCACTCCGATCCTCTACGTTGGGCCAACACCTAGTCTCCTACGTGCGCCCTCACGCCCCAGTCTCGGTCACCACACTGGCCCGATGAATCCACTGGATCCTTTCCCTCGCAGGTATAGATCCCGCGTTCGGTGCCCACTCCGTTCGCGGTGCGACGGCTTCATCAGCCTTCCTGGCAGGGGCGTCCCTCTCGGATATTCTCCGAACGGCGGACTGGTCTAGGGAATCCACTTTCCGTACGTTTTATTTTCGCACTCCCCCTTCTGCTGGGATGTCACTTCTTCAGCGTTAAAATTGCAAAATAGGAAGCCTCCTGTCATGTTATAAAATTGAAGATTATACTAGCTTTAGTGTACTAATAATCTTAATTTTAATAAGGACAGGAGGCGAGTATTTTCCCTCCCTTTTGTTCCCTACCCTGACTCCTCGGGGGAGTGGATCTTAAGGTGATGGATTTTGGGATTCATATTAGTAGTTCCACTATCTTCTGGACATATTCGGTATCCCTTCCATCTCTATCCCCAGTGTTTCCACCTAGACGGACAGTTTAGTTGTACAACATGCTTACACCTAACACATATTTAGCCTATGGCCAGCTTACAATCTGTCTGTACTGTTTAATTTACACCATTCTGTTAAAGCCCACAGGCATGAACAGTTACGGTTCAGTACCTAACCGATTTTATACTCTCCTTTCAGTGTAACCCTCTTCAGGACCTCCACTGGTCGATGGTTCGTTAACCTCACAACTCCGTAAGATGGGATGACGGCTTCGTTTGGTCTTTCCTCCTATCTCGTTACCAGGAGTCTCCTCAAGTTCCGCTCGCCAGAGACCGCAGTTACTGTTTCGTTGAGTTTCTGGATGTTCGAGCTCTATCTGGACTTGGATGTCGCTTTAAGAAAGAGGAAGTGTACAGGCAGCATGACCCTTATATACTATGCTGCTCAGTGATTTATTTGTTACTCTTTATGTTTTTCTTTACTGCTGTGGAGTTTAGTAAAGAGAGTTAATGCAAAATACTCGCCTCCTGTCCTTATTAAAATTAAGATTATTAGTACACTAAAGCTAGCATAATCTTCAATTTACTGCCATATCATTTCTGGCATTCCCTTGTGGGTGGAACCAGTCTGGTAATGATAATGGAAAATGGCCTGAGATGAAACTCACTGAGTGAGACTAAATATAGGGTAAGATCTAAAGAATTTGTCCATTCACGGTGACTATCAGTCTGGGTTTTGCTCACTTCCCCATTCATTGAGTCAAACATGTTATGTGAAATGTAACATTTCCATGTAAAAGTAACCTACAGGATTTTTCACTAAAGTCCAAATGGCCCTGTGCCAAATAGAGGAAAACCATTTCCTGCTCTGCTGGGCAATTTGGACTTTAAAATACAGACATTGTTGATGGAATCCAAAAACTAGGGTTATTCACTAACCAGCGGACTTTGTGTGAATGGACAAAAAGTGGTAAAAATGAAAAAAATTCAATATCAAGTCATTCAGAAAATTACTGATATCCACTTGCGAATAAATATAAAGCACAAGAATCAGAGATTTATCAATGACCATATGGCAACCGAATGCATCTGACAGGATGCACATTAGCAAATTATCATGCACTTGTTTTCTGCAAGTAAATTGATAATTTGAAGTACTTTTAGTCAGGTAGCAGCGTCAACAGCAAGCGAGCAAATAGTTAAAAGACCCTCGACTGTGGAAGGGTTAATTATGTGGCAACTGGCCAGTGCTTGCTTGCAGCTGGCCACCACATAAAAAAGTAGAAAAAAAAAAGAATAAATAAATCATAATTTTGCAGGGGTCATATTACTATTCTTGAGATATTGTACCTCCCTTTGTCCCCACCTGCTGAATGTTTAGAACTAACAACTGGGCAGCCATTATTGCCCAGCCTCCAGAAAAAGCGTCAGCCAATGGGTATGGGGCCTGTAAAATATCAGGTCATAGTCCCCGTATGTTCTCACTCATGGACATTGGGTGCGGCTACTCTAAATATTCATAGGGTAGGACCTAGTGCCCCCCCAGCTCCCATCTATAGGTGACCGGTGAGACATTTTTAATAATAACGGAAGGATGACCTAGTGTTCCACCTGCCTCCACACACAGGCAGCGGGTCAGTCCCCTAATATTAATAATAAAGGTACGAGCTGGGTTTTCAAAAAAAGTAGTAGAAATTGACTAGGCCAAAGGTAGTGGTTATTCCAGACTTGAATATACCACCCTCCTAGTGGTCAGTCACACCTTTTAATGACACTCCAGTGGTGTCAAGGGGCATAACCCCAAAATGGAAGTACTAGAAAATGACTTTCCTGTTACTGGTCACTAAAACCAGAACCAGGACTGTCAGCTGGACAAAATATTAGTAGATAATAGATAATTAAATCAAAATTGCCATCAATATGTCGGAATATAGAGAGGGTTCATACGTAGATTCAAGTGATTAAAATAGCCTAAATGTCTCTTCTCCTGTCTAAAGGACTCTTAGACGTAAAGAATCTATTTGAGACTCAGGACTTTAATATAATCAACCATAGTATGTCCATGTCAACAGTAAAAGCGGTTGTGGAATGAGCCTTTAAATTAACTCCTGTAATCTAGATGGAAAAGACAATCAGTCAAGGAGGAACTTTGAATATTGGCTGTATATAAAGTAACACTTGTAGCAAAGCCCGCTGTATCAGAAAAGCTACAATAAGAGTGTAGTTAAGCAATCAGCAATTTAGGATAACAGCATTTAGCTGGATATCAAGTAACATATAATAAAAGGAAAAAAGTCTACATGAAAATTCGTAGATTAATCACAAAATATGTCAT
>OW240913.1:273996219-274019410 GCA_933207985.1 Pelobates cultripes
TAGGAGAAACTACCTATCGGCATGGAGAACTTGGTCCAATTGGTGCGTGGGACGGAGTTTGGATCCCTTTACGGCTCCTGTACCCGAGATATTGAATTTTCTCTCATCCATCTTCGCAGAAGGTAAATCGTATCGCACCATCAACGTCCTCCGGTCAGCCATATCTGCAGCTCACGTTCCGTCACAGGGGAGAGCAATCGGACAAGACCCTTTGGTTTGTCGTCTGTTACGGGGGATTAAAATGAGACGCCCTCCGACACCAAAATATCACCATCTCTGGGATGTGGAGGTGGTGCTCCGGTTCCTGAAGGAATGGCCTTCAAATGAACACTTATCCTTGAAACAGCTGACGGCGAAATTCACCTTCCTCCTGAGCCTGGTTTCATTTCGCCGTGTCTCAGATATACGGGCGTTTGATGCTGATGCCTTTTCTATTGGCCCAGATGGGGTTACATTCCAACTCTCCCGGAGAACCAAGACCGATTCGAAGTCGGTATTTTACCCGTTCTTTACATCGGAACCCCAACTATGTGTGGTTAGGGCATTGAGAACATATATAGAGACAACGGGGTCGCTACGACGACCAAACTCCCGACAACTACTGATATCATATGTGAAACCTCATGGTCCAGTGTCGACCACCACACTATCCAGATGGATTAGATGGATCCTCACCCTGGCGGGGGTGGAATCGTCCTTCGGAGCGCACTCTCCGTACGAGGCGGCGTCTTCAGCTTTTTTGGCAGGGGCGTCATTGGCAGATATTCTCCAAGCAGCGGACTGGTCGCGCGAAACGACATTCAGGACCTTTTACTTCCGACAGTCGACTAATGCCGCATTCTCCCTTCTGCCTAAGCTTTAAAAATGCAAATATGAAGCCTCCTGTCATGTTATAAAATTGAAGATTATGCTAGCGCAGTGTACTGATAATCTTAATTTTAATAATGACAGGAGGCGAATATTTTCCCACCCTTTCTCTTGATGTTCCCACCCAAACGACGAGGTAAGTTATGATCCATAGGGATAATGGTAACCGTTGTTGCATTTGGGTTTCAAGGGCTGTAGAATAGAGAGTGTGGTTATCTAGATATTGTAGTTCAATTAGATCACGGGTATTGTAGGATGAGACGTATCGGAATGACGGAGAATTTACACTTCTAATCAGATATTTGGGGTCTACGGTTAATTCCGTATCACTGATACTAGTCTCTCTTTCCTTTCAGTTTAACAAGCTTCATGGAGGACGGAGTGACTGAAAATCCTTCCCATTCTCAACAATGAAATAACTACGTCAAGCTGGAACAAGTTGGATTTGACACGTTTGTCATATTTCTTTGGGACTTGTGATGTCGCATTACTCAAGAGGGAATGATGGGATATGTATGGGTTTATATATCCTCTGTTTCATTCTGATTGGTTCTTTTCTTTAAGAGTTTTTTTTCTTTGCTGCTATGGAGCTAGTAAAGAAAGTTAATGCAAATATTCGCCTCCTGTCATTATTAAAATTAAGATTATCAGTACACTGCGCTAGCATAATCTTCAATTGTTGCTATTAAAATGTTTTAAATTTCCTCTATTAAATAGAATGATGTTCTAATGATGCAACATGTGTATGTCTGAAATATGATTAAACTGCTACTTAAAAAGTCAGAAAAAATCTGTCACTATAATAAGACCAGGACTGGGGGCCTTTAGGATTTGGTGTGTTTTTTTTAGGGTTAAGAATGGTTTTGGGAAGGGGTAACATTAGAGGGGGGACTCTTTAGGGGTTCCGGCCTTCAAGATGCTGGGGACTGTAACGTTTATGATGCTTAGCCTTGAAAAACATTAAAAAAGCATTAAATCCTAAGCACCTTAAAGACAGGTTCCCCTTAACCCTAAATACCCCCCCCCCCCCAAAATATATTCAGTTCTAAAGTCTCATCATCCAATAAACATGGTTACCAAAACCTACTTTCAAGCTTTTTATGTAAGTGTATGTTGAAGTATTGCGCAATAATAGCATCTTTCCTGGATATTGCTGGAATTTTAGCTTTATTGATTATTTTCACATATCATTTATTTTTTAATAATATTACTATCACATACATATATTTTCACTGAATACGTAGCACTATGCCTAACCTTATATTAGCAATGTACAGACTGCAAATTATAACCCAGCTGCAGCACATACCGCAGATATTCCGTGATATTTCTTTACTGTCACGTCATGTCAAGTCACGAGGTTTCATATAATTTGCATTTCTTTCTGCAACATTTTTATTTAATTAATTATTTGGGAACTACTGATGCTATGTGACATGAAATAGGTAAGCTTACTAAGCTGCATGTCAAGTGGTGATCACAGGGTAACTTACAAGAAAGTGGTGGTGTTCATTGTGTTTTGGAACTTCCCAAATTGCTGTAAAATTGTTGACAAGGAACAGGGAATAGACTTCTGCTTTACTTTCAGTGGAGCCCTTCATTTACGGTACATGCATGTTAAGAGGATCTATGAAAGTAATATCAAAACCTTCAAAACTCTCCCAAGCATTAAACATACTTAAACTGAAAGTGATTGTGTTGCTAAGCTATGCAGTTGGTCTAACTCATTTAGTAGATTTGTAAAAAAAAAACATGTCTAATTCACAAGTCATCTTTATATTAAGAGGTTTTCCTTCTATAGCTTAAAATCAGTGTTGCACCAGAAGCCACGTTGGCAGGGTCCTGAAGATATTGATGGGCCTAATATGAAGTGTCCACCAAGGAAAGTTGGTCCATGGGGACAGGTGGGGTAGTGCCACCCCCCCACAGTTTTTGTTGTAAAAAATTACTTTATTGGTAATTTAAGGACTACTGATAAGTGTGTTAGAAAACGCACAAGCCTGTCATGATTCTTTCTGCAGTTTCTACCCTCCTCTTTATTGATGACTGGAGATGCAGCTGGTTTTAAACAGGGCATGGGTTTAAATGGGGAAAGCACAAAGTTGGGGGGTGAGCAGTGCTCCACAATCTTTAAACTTTACCAATCGTCACTGTTGTCCACATGTGAAAGTGGTTGATTCTCCTAGACTTGAGTCTTTTCTTTGATCTATCTATTAATGACTGATTTCATGTACACATCATGTAAAACTACCCGTTCAGTCATATATAAACTGGGCATTGCTGTACGCATATTTGCTATTTACTTGCAGACATTCTGAAAATGTATATTGAAAGTCTACACATACATCCACTAAGTATCCAGCAAGTATTTATATAATCTCCATATGTTTTATAAAAGTCTGAACAATTCTGCCATAATAATAATAATTGTCATCACATAAACTGGACTTTGCCTACGCTTATTAGAATAGACATCAGAGACATATGACAAATCTCCACATACATATCTAAGCTGTATATTGTAGAAATCAAATAATACGTGGGTGAAAGAGTGGCTGTTGAATGCAGAAAGAACATAAATGTCAGAAGGCACATTACTATGGAATACTTGGAAATCTCAGGTAAGCTCCTTTTCCAGACTGAAGTGGTTCTAGACAGGTGCTTAAGCAGTATTAGTGAGAACATTGAGAAGAGGCCAAAACGTAGTAGCTCATTCGGATTTCATACAGTTTTAGCTCACATGTGCTATCATAGAGGGGGCTACTCCAATCTTCATGAGGTAGTGCAGTTATTATGTTGGCTCATAGGCGTGCGCAGCCTATTGCATTAGGATGTGCACCCTAAAGCACAAACACACACGGCTTGTATATAGTCAAATGAAATAGCAAGTTTAAAATGCAGTAGTCAGGAATAATTAGAATTAGAATTAGATTTAGCTGCAAGGTTACATTTAAATTTAATTTACAAAAGTCAGAAAAAATTGTGCAGTATCAATGAGTGTGTAAACCACATGGGTCTCAGCCATTGTTTTCCTGAGAAACTCAGCTGGATTGATCTAGAGATATTTATAGAACAACCAACAGTCTGGTAGTGTTAAAGAAAAAGCACATACACTAAACTTATTTAATAGTAAAATAATTCTGTAGTTCTATCATTGGAATGTATATATTTTTGTTTAGTGTATAATATATATATATATATATATATATATGTATATACATTCCAATATATACATTCCAATATACTGCTGTTTGTGTGTGTGTGTGCTGTTAGTGCGCTGTGTGAGGGTGCTGTTTGTGTGTGTGTGAGGGTGCTGTTAGTGTGATGTGTGTGTGAGGGTGTTGGTAGTGTGCTATGTGTGAGGGTGCTGTTTGTGTGCTCTGTGTTAGGGTGCTGGTAGTGTGCTGTGTGTGAGGGTGTTTATGTATGTATGTTAGTGTCCTGTTAGTGTGCTGTGTGTGTGAGGGTGCTGGTTGTGTGATATGTGTGTGTGAGGGTGCTGTTTGAGTCGTGTATTTGTGAGGGTGCTGTTAGGGTGCTGTGTGTGAGTGTGCTGTTTGTGTGAGGGTGCTGTGTGTGTTTGTGAGGGTGCTGTTAGTGTGCTGTGTGTGAGGGTGTTATGTGTTTGTAAGGGTGCTGTGTGTGTGTGTTTGTGAGGGTGCTGTTAGTGTGCTGTGTGTGAGGGTGTTGTGTGTTTGTAAGGGTGCTGTGTGTGTCTGTTTATGAGAGTGCTGTTAGTGTGCTGTGTGTGTGTGTGTGCGAGGATGCTGTATGTGTGCTGTGTGTGTGGGTGCTGTATGTGTGTGGGTGCTGTTTGTGTGTGGGTGCTGTTTGTGTGCTGTGTGTGTGTGGGTGCTGTTTGTGTGCTTTGTATGTGAGGGTGCTGTGTGTGTGTGGGTGCTGTATGTGTGTGTGTACTGTATGTTTGGAGGGATTGTGAAGGTGGGGGCAGATCAATAAATAACCCCCCTCCCTTCTTACCTTATGTAGGGAGGGGGGATCCTTGCTGTCCAAGGGAGAGTGAACTCTAGCCTGCAGGGCTAGAGTTCACTCTTGTGAGATCTGAGCATTGCCGTTGCAACTCTCAGATCTCGCGAGAGGAACCTGGCGGAGCTTATGTCTCCCTCCATGCTGCTGTGGGCTAGTGAGGTAGATATTTGATCTCCCCGCCTGCCCATGGAGGCTTAGAGCAGAGCCGGCACTCAGATAGCGCCAGCTCTGCATGAGCCGACAGGGGAGATCCGGAGATCTCCCCTGCTGGCAGGGGTCAAGTCCTGGGGAATAAAGTGTGGGAACTCTCCCAAGATTCCCACCCCCCCCAAAAAATAATATATACTCGTGTGTATACATATATATACGCGTACACACACATACACTCACACACACATACATTCTCAGACACACACTCACTCACACACACACTCACAGACACACACACATACATTCACAGACACACACACACACACTTACAGACACATACACCCACAGACACACACATACATTCACAGACACACATACACTTACAGGCACACACACATACATTCACAGACACACACACACACTTACAGACACACACACACTTACATTCACAGACACACACACTCACAGACACACACACATACATTCACAGACACACACACATACACACACACACACACACACACACTTACAGACACATATTTCTATTTCTGACTATTTCTGACTATTTACTCACAGACACACACACATACATTCACAGACACACATACACACACACACACTTACAGGCACACACACATACATTCACAGACACACACACTCACAGACACTCACACACATACACACACACATTCACAATTTTTTTTGTTTAATTAAAAATTGTCCACCCAGCTTCCCTACCTGGAGAGCTGGGGTGGACTTGTCCCTGGGGTCCAGTGTGTCGGGCGCCTATCTCCATACAACAAGCGGCGAGGGAGCTGTGTGCTCTCTGCTTCCTCTCGCCGCGCTGGCTGTCTGCTGTAGCTGGGAGCCAGAATATGACGTCAAACAGTTACACCAAGTTTCTAATAACTTGACTTGTGCACAGCAGAAAATGTTGTTTCGCCCAAACCACATTATCCAAAAATAAAAAAAATATTGTAGCCCCTAACTGAAGGCTAAAATGGCAATTACCACATATTGCTAATACAAGAATATTTTTGGTCTCCAGCGCAGATAGCTGCCAACCCCCAACACGCTCTAACGAGTCATGTCACCACCGTCTGTATGACAGCACACCTCCCACGACGGCAGAATGTATATAGTTGCATTTTACCTTATGGGCATGCTGCCCGTTTTCCTGTTACCTTACCTACCCCCCGCCACCCCACTAAGCAGAAATGTCCGAGTTGTGAAGTGTCTACCCTGGGTCCATATAGAAGGAAGGATGTCCCTATATGAGAGGCCTGCAAGGCGCATCCCTGGTTTGTTGCCCACTGGAGGGATGACTGTATGTGTGCTATATTGCTATGTGCAAGCGTTTCATATGTTAAGATTTGAAATGTCAAAGTGTACATTGTTTTTGGGTCTGAGTGATGTGAGCGGCTCCTGCGACTATGAACCTGGCCTTATCACAGTGTACCATAAAAAGAGGGCTGCAAAACAATACCATGGCACTTAATGTTGTTTCTATAAACGTCAAAGGCCTCAATTCTCCCCACAAGCATAGGCTGGCACTGTCAGAAGCGAAGAAGGCCAACGATCATGTAATAGGAAATCTACTTTAAATGGGGTAATAGACCCATATTTATTTCCAAACACTATCCGCATGACTTTCATGCCTGTTATAAAAAGAAAAAACGGGGGGTGTCAATTTTAATCACTGGAGTTGTCTCCTTCATCAGGGTCAAAAAAGTAGGTGATAGGGCAGGACACTTTCTCCTGTTGCAATGCTATGTCAACAATGAACCCTATACCTATTTAAAAAAGGATGGACCGCATAGCAAGCAGACTGCATTTCAGGGTAAAGCTTTTGCACTGGCATTGTTACACAAATTAGGCGATGTAATCACTCCCTCCTCGACTGCCCAAGTTGGCTAAACAGATGTTATACATTTTTGTGTTGGCGGCAAGGAATCTCATTGCCACGCACTGGAAACAGTGCCACAACTCCACGACAAAATTCACTTATATTACACATATGAGCGAAAGTCCTTGGAATCTGCTCAACAGTATAAACTTTCCAGGAGACCTGGAGTTCATGGTCAAAGTACTACACCCCTTCAGCCCCGGCCCCAACTACAGGGATTGCAACAAATGACACAAAGACAAAACACAGAGACCCTGGGTAGACATCAACTGACGGGCCATTGCCTCCAGGCACTTATAGCTAAGGGATGATCCCAAGGGTGAGCCCTCAGGTCGGACACAATGCTCAATGCTAAATTAAAAAGCTCTTTCCCCTAACACCTCTCCCCGTTTTTCTTCTGTACCCTATCCCCCTTCCCGTAAAGTTACTTTATAATGCAACATTTTGCACGCTACAGTGTCATCACTAACACTAATTATATCTATGTGAATAGAAAAGCAGATAATGTCTCCGCTGTTATACCTTAAGCGATTTTCTGATGTCCTTGTAATCGATTGTACATTAAGAAATGTTGCTTGAATCAAAATTGTACACTTGTTGTTTAACATTAGATAAATCCTCAAAAAAATCAGTTAAAATCAGCTATAATAAAAAAAATCTTTACTAAAACCAGCTATAGTTTAGCACACTGGAGGGACATCCCAAAGTAAAAACAAGAAACAAAATTGGGGATAATAAGCAAAATATAAATAGTCAGAAATAGAAAAGTAAAAATAAAGATAAAAATGGAAATAAATATGAATATAAAGATAAAAAAATAAAAGTGAAAAATAAGTTATAAAAATAAAATTAAAGTAAAAAAATTATTTAAAGTAAAAAATGACAATAAAACATATTAAATTATAAAAACATTAAAACATAAGAATGAGGTACACATAAAAGTAAATATGAGTATGAATAAAAAAACAAACACAAATCAGTTAAAAAAAAAAGCCATTAATGCACACTTTTAAGGCTTTTATGGTCCTTCCAATGTACTGCTTGCCACAGGGGCATTCTAACATGTATATATGACTCTTGTGGAATTGCAATTCAAATGTGACTGGATAGTAAAGCCTTTTCTGGCAGAGTTACAGTTAAATAGTTGTATCCTCTAACTTTTGCAAGTATCCATGCAACAGCCTTCACAGTTAGCACATTTAAAAAGCATTTTAGTTCATTATCTATCTTAGTGTTCCTAGGTCGGTTTTTAATCATGGGAGCCAGCATGGGTTTTAAGTTGGGAGCTCTAAAAAAAATCAACCTGTGCTTATTACATATGTTCTGGATCCCAACTTAGTATATTCCAACGATTTATTAATGATGTAATACTAACTCTAGTAATACAAGCTTGTGTATTAAAATCAATATGAAATGTTTGGTCGTAGTTAGGTTAAAATATGGGATCTAGGTAGTGCCAATGCTCTTTTCATGGCTGCATCTAGCAGATCTGTTTTGTAGCCCTTTGTTAAGAATTGATGTCTCATCCCCAGCCTCTAAATCTTACTAATCAGGGTTTTGGAACACTTATGACTTATTCTCCTGAGTTGGCTGAAGGTACCTCTGAGCAGAAATAAAACTGTTGCATTTGACTGTTTGCCTGAAGGTCTTTGTAAAAGACGACCTTCCTTAATATAAATTTATAAATCTAAATTTATTCCTTAATATAAAAAAGTCTAAAAACCCAATCTTTTCTTTGGACTGATTAAAAGTAAACCTAAGATTATAGGGATTAAAATTGAGATATTTGAAAAAAAAACAAAAAACTTCAATGGGATCAATGCTCCCTTTCCAGATAAAAATGCAATCATCAATGTACCTTTTAAAAAAGAACCATATTTGCACCAGAGGGGCAAGTGTTCCAGATTAATTCATTTTCCCACTTGCCCATAAAAAGAATGGCATAGCTTGGCGCAAACGTAGTCCCCATTGCATTACCCTCCACTTGTAAATAGAAAACACTATTGTTCCAACAGTAGTTGTGAGTGAGGATGAAAGCTACATATCTAACAATATTTTTAGTTCGGAATAGGCGGTCAATGAGTATTGTATGACCTCACATTTCTGTAGCTTTTCGATTAAAGTATATAGGGAGGTGGCATCTGCAGTCACCAATATGTATTCATCTGTCCAACCTGTCAAAGTGTTGATGATCTGGGTGGTATTTAAACTTAACTACCTCTTTTTGTAAAAAGGTATCAACATACTCGGAGAGATTGGAGGTTAGGGAGCTAATCCCTGAAATGATTGGTCTCCCAGAAGGATTATTACGTTGTTTAGGTATCTTAGGGAGATGGTAAAAACCAGGGGCCTAGGATCTTTTTATAAACATAATCAAATTCATTTTTGTTGAGGATTCCTATTGCAAGACCTTATTTTAAAAGGGAAAGAAGGGGACCCATGCGACTGACACAGTTTGCACATGCCCTGGGTGACAGGTGTGAAGGATGTGCACAGAGCACCACTATAAAGCAGGTTGCACTATGTAGCTGGACCAGGAGGAGGGTTTCCTTATTCTCAATCAGAGAACCTAATACGGCAGTGGGTGAGGGCTAAATGGGCTAACTAGGTAAATGGGAGGCGGGACAAAGCTAAATGGGCAGCGGAGCTAAATGTGGCTTGAACCCGCTGCTTGGTTATTGCTGCACACTGATGGGGAAGCAGTGCCTGAATTCCCTCCCCCAGCCACATCATGTAAAAAGGTAACTGTCTGTAACTGTGTGTGTGACTGTCTATAACTCTCTCTGTGTGTGTGTGTGTGCTCTGTCTTTACCTGTGTGTGACATTCTACCTGTACCTGTTTGTTTATGACTACTTGTAACTGTGTGTGGCTGCCTGTAACTTGGTGTTTGTCTATATACCTGTAACTGTGTGTATGACTGTGTCTGGGACTGTGTACATGTGGCTGTATTTGACAATGTTTGTGTATAACAGTGTGCATCTGACTGTGGGACTGTTTGCATGCAACTTTGTAAAACTACACACCTGCATTAAGACATGGGCCTACATGCATATTTTTTTATTATTTAATATTTTTGTTATGCAGGTTGGTTCAACAGTGCCTGTCTTGCCACAATAGCATTTACAGGCTCGATCAGCATAATTAAACAGAAATTGTGACATGTTTTGCTTGCATATTTTTTAGTAAGTAAGTCATGAACTAGATACGGTTGTATAACAAGTTGAGAGAAAGTAGGTGGTGAAACTTTGCCTGTGCTGTCTATTGCTGGCGGGGGGATCAACAAGGTTGTGTTAATGACCGATCCTGTCCTCCCAGGTAAGAGGGCAGGTCTGGGTGCATGCCCTGGGAGCGCGCTTAAGCTATGGCGGCTAGGGATGATCCCAAGGGTGAGCCCTCAGGCCGGACACAATGCTCAATGCTAAATTAAAAAGCTCTTTCCCCTAACACCTCTCCCCATTTTTCTTCTGTACCCTATCCCCCTTCCCGTAAAGTTTCTTTATAATGCAACATTTTGCACGCTACAGTGTCATCACTAACACTAATTATATCTATGTGAATCAGAGTCAGGCGCGTTGCGCAGGCGACCAGGTATGCGAAATAGGCCACCTAAGGTCATGCTTTTAGCCTGTTTTGGTGGCAGGGCAGCCTGGAGCAGTCTCTTAATGAGGTGCAGCAGGTCGTCCGCTGAGACAGTGTCTGGTATCCCTCTCACCTTTAGGTTTTTCTGCCTTGCCATATCTTCCAGCTGCCCTACTTGAGCGTTCAGCTGTGTGCATGTGGCTGCTAGCTCCTGCGTTTGATTAGCCATGACGTCTTGCTGGGCCTTCAGGTCTTGGACCACTTCTTCCGTGGCTCGTATGCGGCCTGTAAGTGTGCTCAGCTCTGTCTTGAGGCCTGCCAGTTCCGTTGTGAAAAAGGCTAAAAAGTCTGTTACCATGCTCGATAGATCGACCTTAGTGGCTAATGGTTGTTCCGTTTGCCTTGGTGGTGCAGTCTGTTGCCTCCGTTGGGGCAGCTGGGTCGGCATATCACTCAGGTATTCATCTTCTGAGGCCGAGAGCGACTCCATCCCCATGTCTTGGAAGGCGTCCACCATTTTGGGCCTGTATGCCCGGGACAGGAGTTGCCCGATATCGTGGGTTTGTCCCGCGGGCGGTCCTCTGGGTTTTCGGGAGTGTTTCCCCATTGTGTGCTGGTACTTCCACAGGTTTTTCCCCGGCTTGTGGAGGCTTTTTGGTCGTGTTTTACAGCTTTATCGTTATACATGCATATTTTTATCTGAATGAAATACCCATCACACTCTGCCAGCAAACACAGCACAAATATAACACACAGCTAATACACACATATACACAGTCAATACACCAATTACAAATATCACACACACATCCCGCTTATCACACACATACATTATGGGGAGTTATATTCTTGTGTAGCTCTGAGACATACTCATACACTGCACATTACTTTGTGTTTTATTGTTCTGGAGGACTGTGATAAACTGGTACCTACCACATTGTACTGTGAGGTTTTTTTGTGTGCTGTGGAGTACAGTAATAAATGGATAATAAATGGATAAACAGCACACTACTATGAGATTTCATTCCAAGGAGGTCAAGGTAAATACGGAACATCCAGAGCTCTAAAGCAAA
Organism: Pelobates cultripes; assembly: GCA_933207985.1. Lineage (NCBI taxonomy): Eukaryota > Metazoa > Chordata > Amphibia > Anura > Pelobatidae > Pelobates > Pelobates cultripes. The sequence continues at coordinate 274,007,786 of OW240913.1, forward strand.
GCAACTCACTGTTTTATGTGACAGCGGTACATAATACTTAGTCTGCTTCTCTTTAAAGCCAGGAGGCAATCTGGCACCTCTGGCTTGCACCTGTTGACTGCAGACTATAACTAGCTGTCTTCTAGCTGTCTTCTGAGCTCTGGCCAATCAGAAAACAGTAAGAGCCTGAGCTCTTGGTCTGCACCCGGTGGAGGGGCAGACTAGATTCCTAGAACACTGGACCACCAGAGATCAGCATGCCCACTCATTGTAAGGTAACAACAGTGGAAACAAATATTTGTTTTTAAATAATTATTAATTTAATAAAATCCTGTACAAACACTACTCCCCTATACACACACTATACATGGATGAAAGGGTATGACTTGGGATGGGGTGCTGTGAAGATCTTTTGCACTGGGCACTTAAGTTGCTAAAGCTGGCCCTGGTTCTGAGATCCTTAAAATCCTTCTCAACCAATATTTCAAATACCCTAATACAGTCACTCGTCACTGCCTGAGTGTAAAAACATTACTGGGGTAAGTTTATGGATAAAACTAAATAAAGAGCTTTGAAAAGATCATTTTCTCCAACATCTTTATCTATTGAAGGCATAATCTTCTTTATCTCTATAAATTTTACCTATTTTTCTTATTTTAATTTGATACTCCAATTCTTTTCAATGTTTCAATTTATCAAATGGTTCTGCGTATGTTTTGAAGAATTAATGTTTGCTTCAATCATCTCAATATCTTTTATTCTCCTCATGAATAAGAAAGACCATAAGAAGAACGGATCCTTTGTCTAACAGATTATCCATGATTCATTATTTCATCATTATTTGTACAAGTTAATTATTTTAAAAGCCTTACATCTCTAGGTGCAATGTTATTGACAATGTGAAACTCAAGATCTCCTATGTCCCACCAAACCTTAACTTATTTTTCCATTAGTTTCCCTAAAAGTTGGCTTTTTTAAATGCACTGACTGTGAAGGGTGTCGCATGGATCCTTGCAAAACTAAGAGGATTCAATGATTTATCTGTAACTCTACCAGAAAATGTCTTTCTATCCTGTAACTGCAGAGAGTCATACATGTTAGAATGCCCATGTGGCAATCAATACAGTAGAAGGACCAAAAGAGCCTTAAAAGTGTGCATTATAGAACACGTCACAAATATTCGAAAGGGGCTCCAGTCGTACAATGTCACCAAACACTTCAGTCTTTTTCATAATTAGAAGTCACAAGGAAAATGATTTATAGTAACAAAGAAACTCTGTGTCCATTGGAGAAATTGGAAGATTGATAGGGAACTGAATAAACCCAAGCATCTTAACCTTGATTTTGAACTAAATGCCTTTTTTTGATTAGTGTTTTTTTGTTTTTGCTTTTTTATTCATACTCATTTTACTTCTTTGTGTACATCATTCTTATTTTTGATCTTTATTTTAATTTTATCTTTTTACTTTTGCATTTATGGCTATTTCTATGGTTATCCTTATTTCTCTTTTTTTCTAATTCTAACCTTGAGATATCTCTCCAGTTTGCTACACTATAACTGATTTTAACTGATTTTATTTGATAACCTTGTGCTCTTATGGATATTCCCAATTTTCCAGCATATACCTCAGACACTTTTACACACCGCATCCATCTCCTTTATACCTATAACACCCCTTCTTTGTTTACATTTATTTGTGATTGAATTTTTATCTGCACTGTCTTTTTATTGTCTTTGGAATGGCTTTAAATGTTACAGTCGAACGCTACTTGGAATGCATGCCAAGATTTGGCACCAATATCCATCGAACAACAGGCTTGACTCTGCCGGCATCTAGCCTGTTAGACGCCAGAGGAAATTTGACCAAATGTTGCTGTCATTGGGACATTTGCAAGGAGATTCACTCCTGGAATGCTTTTAATCATTTTGGTTCTTGTAAGTGGATTTTTACTTGTGCAATAAAGGGTTTGTTTTTAATGGTAAGCACTATGGTGTGCTGCGCTTTCTTACAGATCAGCTATACCTCATAGAACAGCTCGCATTTGATTGATTCTCAAGAGGATATTTATTCAAAATGTGGGACTTTAATTGGACTTCTATACTTGAAATCTGTTTTTTTGTCATTTTATTTTGTTTTTTTTTGTTTGTTTGTATTTTGTTCTTTTTGTTTTTCTTTAAGCTCTGGCTCTAGCATTTTTATTGTTAGTGGTTATACCACTTGGGGACGTGCTTCAATTCTGGGAATTGGTAGTGCCAGAGAATGACATGGAATCACAATACTATACTGTATTTAGTAAAGTGTGTTTTTAATAATTCGTTAATCATATCATTTTCTACCACCGCACGCTAGAAGTAGCTCTTCTTTTTTGTAACATTTATTATGAAATTCTTTATACATATGCCAGTAAAATTGGTTGCAGTTTCCTTTTATTGGAAATACAAATTTTGCAATTTACTGATTATGTAACCAAAGATATAAATGTATTTTTACTTCACAGATTAATTCCTTCAACAGAATGAGCGTTTCAATATTGCACTACACTATACTATGACACACACTTAATACAAAAGGAAGAACTTTTTTTCCCCCCGCAGAACTACTTCTACATATAATTATCGTTACTAATTGTAATATGAGAACAAACCATATGACTTACACACATATCATTTTTGCCATCATATTTTTATTTCCACTTAATGCACTAACATGTGATTGAGTAGACTGTATGTCATTAATGGGCAGCTGTATGTTATTAGTTGACACACAAATGGTTTATGGAGCGTCGCGGCTCCTTATCTGAAATGCAAACGGGGATGAATCAGTTGGTATTTTTGCTAAAACAATTTTTTTCCAGTTTTCCAGTCTGATTTCAAACAAACCTCTGTCTAGTAAACAATGACGCAATGCGTACAGCAATGTCACTCACCAGCCAAAACCACTTTCAGCCGAGGAACAGTATATGACGGCCTGATGCAGCAGAAATAGAACATTATGACTTGTCTGTTCATATTCCACATGGTAGACTAGTCATGGGATATAAATGATAATTCATCCACAATGATATTTAATAGTTTGTATATACATATATATATATTACCCATGCATATATTATTATATTATTATTTATATAGAGCCAGCATATTCCACAGCACTGTTACCGCATCTATTGATACTTTTTCTAAACTTGGCCTTTATGTAATCATAATAAACATATACATTGGCGTTGATTAATGAATTGGAAGTTATTTTACACTACAGTGATCTGAATTGGTTAATAGCCAGGAAGACAAGACTGCCTTTTGACCGACTTAAATGAATACAGAATGTAGTATATAGAATAACTCCACTGTTAGAGAGACCCTGCCACATACGCCAAAAGTAGCATTTGTGAATTGGGAAAACAGAACTGTCTGTACATTGTGAATTGACCTGGGGATGCTTATTGTATATGATTTTAAATCTCTCTGCAGTCTTGCATCAATAATAAATGTGGTCATTTGGTTTCATATATGTCAACATTAATGAATAAAATGCTGCAGAGTGATTAATTCTCAACTGTATTTTAAACTGACACAATGGCAGGACACAGCAATTAAACTCGGCAGGATGAGTATATCAAATCATCGGTTCTATGTAACAATAGAAAAACAGGGTTTAAAAAACATTTTGTTAGCATTAGCATAGATAATAAATTTGAAATAAAAATATTGTTGAAGTATTGTGACTAGGATGTGTTAAGTGAAAATATATATACGCAACGTATAAAGATAATTACAAACACGTTACTAATAACAAAAATGGTTTTATGATATTGCTTATTACTCTTATAGACTGCAGTATGGATTAGTCAATGTGCTGTTTTTTTGTGATGTCATAAATCTACCCTTTAAATGCCAGAGGGATATGAAATGTACTGCTCAGTCTCATACTCTGAAATAGGAGTGGATGAACACTTTAACAAAAAAAAGTAAAAAATAAAAAGAATTAAAAAAAAAAAGTAGAAAATACTAACTTTCCCATTTAAACCCTCATTTAATTTTACTCACTAATGCTTTGTTCCCCCATTCCAATGACAGTGGGTTCAAGGATGATAAAAAAGTTATATAATATTTGTTTAGTGTTTCAGAGTACCGCCCATGGCGCCAAGTAAAGAGATGATTGATGAGGAAAAAAGATGATTGATGGCTAAAACACAGTCACTAAATGTTACATAGTTACATAGTTATATAGCTGAAAAGAGATTTGCGTCCATCAAGTTCAGCCTTCCTCACATATGTTTTTGCTGTTGATCCAAAAGAAGGCAAAAAACCCAGTCTGAAGTGCTTCCACTTTTGCAACAAACTAGGAAAAAAATCCTTCTTGACCCCAAAATGGCAGTCAGATATCTCCTTGGATCAAGCAGTTATTACCCCACTAATTAGAAATGATATCCCTGTATGTTTTTGGAAGTATTTATCCAATTGCTGTTTAAACATCTGTATGGACTCTGATAAAACCACCTCTTCAGGCAGAGAATTTCATATCCTTATTGCTCTTACTCTAAAAAAAACTTTTCTGTGCCTTAGATTAAATCTCCTTTCTTCCAGCCTAAATGTGTGACCTTGTGTCCTATGAAAAGCCCTGTTTGTGAATAGATTTCCAGATAAAGGTTTGTACTGGCCCCGAATATATTTGTATAATGTTATCATATCCCCTCTCAGGCGCCGTTTTTACATTTTTTAACCTTTCTTCGTAAGTAAAGTGCTCCATTCCTTTTATCAATTTTGTAGCTCGTCTCTGCACTTTTTCTAGTGCCATGATATCTTTCTTTAGAACAGTTGCCCAAAATTGCACAGCATATTCAAAGTGTGGTCTTGCCAGCGATTTATAAGGAGGCAAAATTATATTTTCATCCCGAGAATTTATGCCCCTATTTATACATGACAAAACCTTACTTGCCTTAGCAACTGCAGATCGACATTGCATATTGCTTCCTAATTTGTTGTCGATAGCAATTCCTAAATCTTCTTGTGTGTGGTTATCCCTAATTCACAACCATTTAGGGTAAACATGTTGATTTAGATTTTTTTGACAATCTTTATTTTCGTTATTACATTATTTTCGTTATTAAATTACACAGACAAAACATGTAAGAGTATGCAGATATATGCCTCTGACATTTGTGTGGCGACAGAGCCTTGAGGAACACATGAGGTCAATAACTTATTTAAACTGGAGGCTCGAGGATCAGTATTCAGGCTCATATGCAATCAGGCACTTGATTATGTATCAGGGGAATCATAACAAAGTAACTATTTAACAGCATGTACATGTTTCAGCACTATGATACTAGAGACACATTATGTTTTTTTATAAGCTGCAATTATTCTGTTCTGTATGCATTAATTGGAGCAGAGGTGAAGATAGTTACAACGTTTAAAACGAGAGAGACTTGCGATTTGGTGTCAGCTCTCGTTCTCAGTCGGCTATTGGGGTTGCAACCCTGCACCAATCAGTAATAACCTGCGTACTGCGTTGCCGTATATGTGGATCCCTCAGACCTAGGTATCGCCAGGTGTCCCTATCTAGGTTTGGGTGCTTATGACTTATGAGTGTCTGCGGTCATAGAGGTGGAATGAACAGGTGTCTACCTTTTTGGCAAGGATTGTACGATAAAACATCCTGTTAATGAGGCTACAGGTTCTTCCCTTACTTTCTGCGAAACCTTGTCTCATTAGTGTGTTTGGGCCTGCGTGGTGGTGCGTTGTTGCAGTAATAGGGGTATGAGTACAAGTTGACTGTATGTCATCTGGCACCTTACGACTTTCTGCATTACTAGAGCCACCTTGGGCTTTTGCTCATGTGCGTCATGTCAGCTGCAATCTAATGTCACCTGGGGTCAGTGGTCTCATTTAGGTGGGGGGTTCGAGGGCCACAACTTAGTGCTTTGTCTTTGCGACAGGTGCTTATGTAGTTCGTCGGTCAATAGGTAGTGTGGGAGTGAGGGATGGCTGCATGGTATCATGCTTGTTTTAGAGGGCAAGATGCATGTCTGTCGTGGTTTGCGTTGTGGTTAGTGTTGGGAGGAAAGGGGAGGGAGGAAAAAAAGGAGGGGATAGGGAAGAGGTATATAGGGGACTCAGCTTCCCACTTCTCTCGCCGAGAGATACTGGAGCCCAGGCGCCCAGGTTTGTGTACATCTCCCCTGTAGAGTTGCCGTTAGGGACTCCATGTTATAAATTTCCCCTATTCTATCCGTCCATTGCTGGAAGGTAGGCGCACCCCGTTGTTTCCATAGTGTGGGAATTAGTGATTTTGCGGCAGTGAGGACATTTTTGTCAGTGACTTCTTGTATGTGTTTAGGGCGGTGTCTGTGTGGTGTTATAGCATGGGAAGCAGTTGTGTCTGTAATCTGTCGAATCTTAGTGTTGACCATTGACCAGAAGGTGGTTATATCTGGGCAGCTCCCCCAGATGTGGAGAGCAGAACCGCATCTCCAACACATCTCCGATGCTTCTGCATTCATGCTATGCAGCACATTGGGTATCGGGTTTCGTAAATGTTTATTTTATCCAGATAAATGGGAGGTGACCAGTAAAAAAAAGTGGGAAAAAAAATGAGGAGCAGTAAAATATAAACATATATTCGACTTTTTCTTTCTATTAGGTAATATTTTGCACTTGATCTGTGAATCAGATGGTGGGAAACTGCTCCTTTCAGTGTTCACTGATTGGTCCATTTTTGCACCCATTTGATTCGTCTGATTTATTTTCCTGAGTCTTTTTCAGTGGATGAAATTCACTTCGTTTTAGCCTTCAGTTAGGGGCTACAATAACACTGTGCACAGTGTACTGTACATAAAACTTATGTAGCATATCTTTGGATTAAGAGCGTTAACCTCGCACTTAGGTGAAAAGAATTACATAACATCAACGAAAAAAGAAAAATAGAGAATAAATACAACATTTAGGTAAATGCAGGAAACCAAATAGGTTTGAACCAGCTAGTGAGCCCAGCCTGGCGTGGCACCTGTGTGCCATGGTGAAGTGAGTCACTTTGCCGTTGCCACTGTTTTCCAGTACGCTGCCACTTTTGACGGTGAGTGGAGTTTTGCGTTTCTCCTTTCACGGCCATCGGGTAGGTTCACTGGAATCTTCCACTCTGTTAGTAGTAGGCGGCCTTCTTCTAATGTGGTAATGTGCCTTGTCGTTCCATTGTAACGAGCTATAATGCGGGTTGGAAAGCCCTATTTGTAGGTCACCTGCGCAGCTCTCAGTGCTTGCGTGATTGGGTTTAATTCCTTCCTTTTAAGTAGCGTGGAAGCTGACAGATGAATGAAGAGTTTCACGCTAGCAAACTTATCTGGGAGTGCCGGGGAGAGACATGTTGCCTGCATTATTTTCTCTTTGGAGGTATAATAGTGCAGCATGGGGATGGTATCTCTCGGCATTGAAGAAGGCAGGTTGTGAGGCGTCGGCAGACGATGTATGCGATTCATTAGAATCTCATGATCCGAGAATTCTGGTACTAGAGCTTTAAAGAGTTCCACAGCATAAGCAGAGAGGTTTTCCGGTATCCCGCTGAGGTGGATGTTACACCTTCGGTCTCAGTCTACATGATCCACTATTTTAGATGAGAGTCGGTCTATTTTCACGTGTAGCTCTGTATACGCGTCAGCTAGAGTGTTATGGGCCTCTATCAGCTCTTCAGTCTTGTCCTCCAAGTGTGCCATCCTTTCTCCTATTGCTTGGATATCGGTTTGAACATCTTTCGCTAGCTTTGCGAATTCTGCCTGCATGGATGCCTGCAAGTCATGTAGCATTTTCTGGATTGAAGAGTCTGTCGCCGGAGCCGAGGTGGGTATGGATATGCAAGTGCTGTCACTCTGTTATAAGAGGGAGGATGGTGCTTTCAGCCTTGCAACTCCATCTTGGACACGCGGAGATGATAAGGCCGATACTTGCAGCAACGATTTCTGTCTCGTTTTTTTTTAAGGCTCTTTGTGCATTGTAGCCAGGGGTCTGGATGCCCGGTTTTGAAGGCAATCTGGGCTGCAAAATTCTATTTTAGTCCCTAGGTGAGCTGCGAGACCACCCCCTTTTTTGATGATTTTATTTGATAACTCTGTGTTCTTATGGATATTCCCATTATTACAATATATACCACAGACATATTTACATACAGCATCCCTCTCCTTTTTACCTATAGCTTCCCTTCCTTAATTACATATATTTGTGATTGAGGGAAGGTTAGCCGTGCAACCAGTGATAGGCTGAGAGCATTAGCTGACATTCTTAACTTGTCACTTGCAGGGAGGGCAACTGGTAAGAAGTCAAACTGTTCTAAAACATTTTGACTACTTAAATTGGTGGAGCTCCAAAACACTCCTGGCACCATCACCCCTTCAGCCACAGGAGTGGTTTGATACAGATGGATAATCATAGAAACATAGATAGGACAACTAGTAAGAAGAGAACCAGTGGTTTGGGAACATAAGAAAAATGATCCCCTCTTGCCCTTTCTTTTAGCTGAGCATTCTAGATCAACTTTTTTTTTCAGGTAGAATAAAACACCAATAAAACTTCAACCAACATGCATTGTACAGTGTTTTTACAATTTTGTGTGCTTAATTAAAATTTCATGGGTAACAATCACAAACAAAATTCTTATTGCATGGCTCTGAAAAGGAAAATGTATCTATGTGTAAACACAGCTGGCAAATGGGACACACTGGTAGCATCGGGCATGCTTTTATTAAAGCTGGATCAAACAGCTGGTTTGAATATAAATATAGTGAAAAGGTGTTTGTGTCTGGCTATGCACATGCAATGCTTCAGAGAGAGAGAAAATAAGGGCTATGATCTATCAAAGCAGTTTTTATATTTGTTTTTAAAGACCACAGATAATACACGCTTTAGGAACATTTTGTTGTAAACGATGATGGAAACTCAAGTCTCCATTTCTCATTTTAAGATTAAAGCAATGAAAAATGCGACTTATAAGGCAAAAAAAAAAAGTTTTTTAAGAATTTTGTCCCAAATCAGGCTTTTCTCTGCAACTGTACTAAATTATATTTTTTCATGTACCTAGTTTAAAATAATTGAAATACCATATTTTTCGCTCTATACAACTCACTTTTTTCCTCCTCACTCAGTGAGCACTTCCTTTTAGCACGGCCTGGTACAGGAAACTAAATCTCCTGTATGTGCCCACTGCCAGGGGAGGGCTGGCAGCCTTCGGCCTGGGGGGCAAAACCAGTCAAGTGGCCCATTGCACCACCAAATCTGTTCACCATCCATGCCCACCTTTTCCTGGTTTTATATTGGATATTGATGTTATGCTAATCAGTAGCTCTTTGCCATACCCGCTCCTTCACGGCTCTGATTTTCAATGTTGTCAGAGTGCAGGCTGAGAATCTCTGAGCTTGTGCTCCGACTCACTAACTGAGCGTCGGAACCACGAGGGAGAGGCTATAATCTGACTGCACCTACTGCTGGTGACCACCAGTGGACCACCAGCGAATCGTTTAAATTGAATAGGCTGGTGTCCCCAACTTGTGAGCTGTGTTGTCCGCCGGGCGCCTCTATTGTGATGGCACCCTGCGTGACCGCACAGCGTGCACACCCCAATGGCTGGCCCTGCTGACACACACTGATGTTACTACTTAGAAATCCCTCAATATTAATACAGACATCAGAGTAAACTGTGGAAACAAAGCTGATCCCCCCAAATTTATAAAGATTTGCTTACTGGTTTTGTTGTAAGATTAAATCATGCCTCCTCCTCTCTCTCTCCCATGCGCTGCTCTGTAGGCTGGGAGGAAGTGAAGAGTAATCACAATCTCCCAGCACAGCGGCACCTGTGGCTGCATGGGAAACAGCTGTATTTGCCGCCCCCCATGTGACATCACAATGCCCCACCTATATGAGCTGCCATACGAACTAACGCCAGTGCTGCCCACAGTGTGTGTTTACATTAAAAAGCCTGCAGGGACCGGCTATAGACACCAGAACCACTTCATTAAGCTGCAGTCGTTCTGGGGACTATAGTGTCCCTTTAATGTGAGGTAAATTATAGATTAGTGTCACTAATAATATACTAGATTGCCTACTTACAACCAGATGAGGATGATGATGGGCTGCAGTTTGGCTCCACTGGTCTGGTGTAGAACAGGATCTCTGGAGGCTGTTTGCAACTGTGGTCACAAAATTCAATGTTCTGGGAGAATTGGAAGCAGCTCCATTTTTTGGGGGCCCCTTACACAGCTCAAAGTCTGGGCCCCAGGGCCTGACGGTGAGCATGCCCACAAGGCCCACTCATAAGTCCACTTATATGTTCCACCCACCCATGAGTTCGCTCACAGGGAGTGGAGTGTGTAGGGGATGTGTTATGTGTTATTGTAGAGGATCTAATATGTGTGCTTATTGTATGTAGTGTATAGGGATACCAGTTTGTGCAGGTGATGCAGTGTGTTTGTGTGTAGTGAAAGCAGTGTGTATTTGTGTATAAGGGATATCAAAGTCTGGGCCCCAGGGCCTGACGGTGAGCATGCCCACAAGGCCCACTCATAAGTCCACTTATATGTTCCACCCACCCATGAGTTCGCTCTGGAGAATAGTGATAGAAACATTTAAATATATAAAGGGAATCAACACAGTAAAGGAGGAGACTATATTTAAAAGAAGAAAAACTACCACAACAAGAGGACATAGTCTTAAATTAGAGGGACAAAGGTTTAAAAATAATATCAGGAAGTATTACTTTACTGAGAGGGTAGTGGATGCATGGAATAGCCTTCCAGCTGAAGTGGTAGAGGTTAACACAGTAAAGGAGTTTAAGCATGCGTGGGATAGGCATAAGGCTATCCTAACTATAAGATAAGACTAGGGACTAATGAAAGTATTTAGAAAATTGGGCAGACTAGATGGGCCGAATGGTTCTTATCTGCCGTCACATTCTATGTTTCTATGTTTCTATATTGTGTGTTTCTGGTTGTGTGTAAGGGATGCATTGCGTGAATCTGTGTTTGTATGCATAAGGGATGCAAGGTGTGTGTCTGTAAGTGTGTGCATTGAGTGTGTGTTAGAGATGCATTGTGTTTCTGTGTATGTGTGCAAAGGATGCATTGTCTTTGTGTGTAAGGGTTGCATTGTGTCTGTGTAATGGATGCATTGTGTGTTTCTCTGTGTGTAAGGGAAGCATGTTGTGTTTCTGTGTGTGTAGGGATGCTTTGTGTGTTTCTGTGTATGTATAGGGATGCATTTTGTGTGTGTGTGTGTGTGTGTGTGTGTAGTGTGAAAGAGCTCCCTGTCTTGCCCCCTGTCCTATAGAGCTGTCCCTTCTGTCCCTTAGAACTCTCCCCTGCCCCTTAGTGGTCTCTCCTCTCCCCCACCCTCCCTGTGCTCTTCTCATCCCCCCTCCTTGTGTTCTCCTCACCTCCCCCCTCCCTGTGTTCTCCTCACCTCCCCCTCCCTGTGTTCTCCTCACCTCCCCCCCTCCCTGTGTTCTTCTTATCCCCTCTCCTCCCTGTCTTAATCCTCCTCACCTCCCCTCCATGTGTTCTCCTCACCACCCACCCTCCTGTGTTCTTCTCAGTCCCCCTTCTCCTCACATCTACCCTTCTCCTCACCCTTACTCTCCCCCCCCTCCTCCTTGTGTTCTTCTC
>OW240913.1:274019510-274046626 GCA_933207985.1 Pelobates cultripes
TACAGGAAACAGAAACTCGCGGAACAGGAGTTTCTGTTTCCTGTAACCGGCCGGACTGACAGGAAGTGCACACTGAGTGTGCACCTTCCTATCAGTTCGGCCGGGCACCGCGGACCAGAGAAGAGCTCGGCCACGATACAGGGGAGGTGGAGGAGAGGAGCAGCTGCAGCCGCCTGAGGCTCTTTAAAGGGCCGGCCCTGCAGCGGACGGTCCTAACAGAATTTACGGCGGCCTGGGGGGCAATTGCCTCCCTGCCCCCCGGCCCAGCCCGCCCCTGCCCACTGCTCCCCTCAGCCACGCTACAATAAAGGTGGGAGACCTACCGGGGACCAAGGAGGGGAGAGAGAGGGGCACTAAGGGATGGGTGGAGGGGTGGTAAGGAACACTATGCGATGGGGGGTGGGTGGAAGAACACTATGGGACAGAGGAGGAAGGGGAGTGTGTGATAAGGAACACTATGGAACAGGGGAGGGAGGGGAGTGGGTGATAAGGAACACTATGGGACAGGGGAGGGGAGTGGGTGATAAGGAACATTATGGGACACGGGGAGGTGATAAGGAACACTCATGGGACAGGGGGGGGGGAGAACACTATGGGACAGGGAGGGGAGGGTGATAATGAACACTATGGGACAGGGAGGGGGAGAACACTATGGGACAGGGGAGTTTGTGTTAAGGAACATTATGGGACAGGGGAGGGGGGGGAGAACACTATGGGACAGGGGAGGGGAGTGGTAACTGTAATGAAAAACTGACATACAAGGTGTAGATCATGTGCAGAAATAACTTATATAGAGGCTCATTGTTTTGAATCTAGTGGAAAAAAAACATTTAAAAAAAAATAATATAAAAAAGCAGTGGTCAGTAGAAGCAGGTATGCCCATATAATTGTATTACGCAATATGTAATTTTGCTTATATATTATATATAAGCTACTGAGATTGCATGTTTTTCTATCTCCAGAGGTCTGCTAAGCACTATTTTCTCAAAAATACATATAATATGCATCAGATAATTTGTATTGATCCAAAATGTGCCTAATTAAAAAAACAGCACATAGTTATTATACAGATTCCTTTGTTGAATGGTTTCAGAGAAGTAATGAACACTGCTAAACAAGAGGACTAAACAAGAGGACTTAACAGGCCTTAAACCATCTTTAGAAGACTGAGATCACAAGTCAGCCAGCTTAGGACCAATTCCCAGAGAATGATCTCACCCTAAGTCCTGAAGGATCTTTTAATAAATTCATAACCAGAAAATTGTATCATAACGTTACTTGCAAACAACACTATAGTTTGTTTAGTATTATTTGGTATTTGCTATTCAAATTAATACATTACTCTTATTTACTCAACGTATATATTTATTTTCTTGGGGCTTTGCAGATAAGTCAGTTGGCCAGCCATAATGGAATAAAGATGTGGTTAAGAAGGCATGGTACTTGACCAACCTGAAGTATTTCTTTCTTAATTCAATCATTGTTCTCCTCAATTCCTAAGTGACTAACTAACGCAGCCAGTAGTTGTCTATTTGATCAGCTGGGCTACTGTTCTTTTTTACTCTTTGCTCATTTCCAATTTTAAGTTCAATACATACCTTCTAAACTGTCTTACAAAATTGAGTATCAACCTTCCCTAAAACCTGATGTTGTAGCATACCTCCTAATTCTAAACCTCACACTAATCCTAACCTCGCAGGACCTGGTCAAGCAGTCCTTTTTGGCCAGTATGTGCTCAGTTACCCATGAGATATGGATCTATGGTTTACCAACTTTAATATGACTTCAGCAGCTCTGGAGAGAGGATGATCGATGTGGAGACTTTATTCTGCCACTATTTATTATTTGGACTTTGTATATTTTAGCTGGATCATAGCCAGATTTGGCGCAACCTTTTCCTATATTGTTCTGTGTATTACCTTTTCCTATAGGGCTTAGAGGGAACCCTATTTTTAGGTTGCTGCCTCCTATATTATCTAGCTCAGTATTGGTTTACTTTAGCGCTGTTTCCTTCTTCTGTTTATCCCTACTGGAGATGATAAATGTCAGTGTTGCACACTGTGTAGCACCGATCCAGGAAGCACCTCTGATGGCTGTCAGAGTGACTTTTCTCTGAAAAGGCAGTGTTTACATTGAAAAGCGTGCAGGGGCAGGCTGGAGAAACCAGAATCACTATATTAAGCTATAGTGGTTCTGGTAATTATATTAGCCCTTTAATTGTATTTTGCTCTTACTTATTAATTTGTTTATACATTTTAATTGCAAAGGATATATATATATATATATATTAGGTATAATGAACCATGTTGGTCAAATATTATGTCATACCTGGTTGTATTTGTTGTTAAAGTGAAAAACATGTTAACAGGATAATTTTCCATTTTGCTGCATTCTGGCATCAATGATGGACTTAATTTAGTTATGGGCTGTGGAACAGGATGCATTCATGAAGTGTTACTTGACCTTTCAGGGCCTTAAGATCCCTGAAATGAATAAGGAAACCATTTACGATCAGCTGGAAGTTGGAAGCAGAAAAAGGAAGATGGTGCAAACTGAAGATACTTGATAATATTTATCTAAGGCCGAGTCCCTGGAAAACATTTGTTTTGGTAACAGAACCCCATTATAATCTTGCATGAGTTGCATCTAAGGAGGAAAGTGGGTTCTGTTTTCTTAGTGACCTTTGATTATTGTCCTTATTGTCAGAAATTATAATAAAATGTGGTATCCTTTCAGTTTTTAGAAATATATTAGTGCTAATGTACATTTATTGAAGCCTTCCCTCTTTTAATGCACTTTGTACTGACAAATGGTGTCTTATTAAGGGCAAGGTTTTGTATTTATGTTAATTGATGAAATATGATGCATATGTTACACGTGTCTTAAGAGAAAGACAAAACTATCTTCAAATTGTTATTTCAGAGGATTTGTTTCCAGTGTCATTGTAGGAGTCCTAAATCCCATAGCTTCTCAGCCTGGACACATACAGTATTGGAGAATTTGATATAATAATATTTTGGGTACATGGAGGGGGGCAGAATTGACTGAGCTATGAGCAGGATGTGTGTAAACAGAACATCCTCTTTTAGAAGTCTAATCTTATGATATGTTTACCTGCTCTTCAGCATTTATTTGACTTATTCTACTTTACCTCATCGCCAGCCCCCTCAATCATTTTTCCTACCCCTCAAATGAACATAAAAGAGAGATACATGAGAAATGTGCCACCATCAACATAATTGTAACCATGGGGGAGCGACTTTGACCTTTCAATTAGTGTCCATTTTGCAAGGCAATACTAGGCCATAACACTGAAATACTTATGCATTTATTTTCGAATGAATTGGAATTCATCTGAATTCAGTAACTCCAAATCACCATGTGGACTTATCAGGAACAAATGAACCAGACAATGATTTGTGATTCAACGTTTTGTCTGTGGTGGCAAACCAGACATGGTTGATTAGAAAAAAATGATTTTTGTCCTGTTTTGGTTACTTTTTCTCACATTGTGTTTGTCTGAATCAATTTTCTGAATCATTTGCATTGAAAAGAGCCATTCAAGCTGAACTGTCCTCTGGACATATTTTGGACTACCTTTTTTTTTTCTTGTACAAATTGATTCAATTGAACCAATTTTTTCCACCCTGCAAAAGTCTAGTAGCAACCCTACTACAAAGAGAGGTCACTTCTGTGTCCTCCTATGACATGGAGATTGTGGGGTACCTGGTTCGAAAGTGTCAGGAAACTGACAGGGATCCAATACGCAGAGTGCGCACAGAAGGAGGTACGTATACCGGACCTTAGAATGGCCGGACTAACGTAAGGACAAGCAAGAATAGTCAAAAGGTAAGCCGAGGTCAAGGGAGCCGGAGGACAGGTAAGCGAGATACAAGCCGAGTCAAAGGAGAGGAGAGGACAACAGGACAAAAGACAAGCAAGGGTCAAAACCGGAAACACAAGATAAAGAACGCGCTGAGTGACTAGCAAGCTAGAACCACGACAGGGCAATGAGCAGTAGTAAAGGTTTCCTTTAAATACCCTGTACCTAAATAGAGACCACGCCCCCAAAAGGTCCGGAATAGCGGTTCCCGGCACTTTATGCAAATGCCGACGTCATGACGTCGACGCTAGCCGTCGCGTCATAAAAGGGGGAGGAGCTAGCGCGGCCGGCGCGAAAACGGCCGGAATATGCCGAAATGCTAAGGGAAGGGAGCCCCTAAGCAGAGAGGATGTCCTCCCTGGATACATCACCAACAGGTACCCTGACAGAAAGAGACCTGCTCATATTTTCTAGACAAGAATCCTACTAAAAGCACCCAATGTTTTCCCTGAAATTGATACTCTCTGGGGACACATAATTCTTTTCTAGTGGCCCAGGTTGGTTAATCTGCATCCATTATTATGTTTTAGACTTGGCTGTTAAGATAGTAACAACTGCCGGGATCTACCTAAAATGTTCTATAAAGTTCTATATTTTTAAATCTTATTAGCTGCTAGCTTGTGATACTTAAGTGTATATATCTAGGAATATAGATCTAGCTGTGTTTATTATGCTAGCCTCTAAGATGCATCTAATACCTAGATGAGGGGTTCTATAATAAAGGGCACTAGTTGTGATGGGTATGGCATGCTGAGCTGCTTTTATATGAAGATGATCATTCTGTAAATATTGGAGAAGGCCCTTCCATTCCCAATTGGAATTCTATGTTAAACGTCTATCCATTATCATATAATTAAAGTGACCCTTCACAAATTAGTCACCAAACTTATATAGTCCTTTTTGCCCAAATAACCAGCACCGAGAGTTATGCCCACAGATAGATAGACTTCCTAGCCTGTTTTAATTTTCCCAATAACACGTTTTGAATACCTCACTTCCTTCTATTGTGGACTGGTGCTTTAACAACCTCATCCTTGAGGTGACAACATGATTGAGTGTTTCCCATGTGTAGGGATACTGTCTTTCTCTCACCTTTCTTTTTATTTTATCCTAATGCTACAGGATTGATATTAGTTAAAGTAGGATATTGCAAAGCTAGAAAAAGTGGTGAGATACACAATTAAGAAGGGAGATGGAAACCATTAGTGATGAAGAAAAATTAAAAAAATACTTTATTTGCTTTCTTTAGAAAAATGACATATTAGAGGGGATATGATAGCACTATTCATATATACAGGGTCAATAAAAACTATGTGCTAACCTGTTCATTAGCAGGAATATACAACAGGCAAGAAGTCACCCATTGAGACTGGATGAAAGGTTTTTTAGCTTACAGCAGAGGAAATGGTTTTCTCTAATAAGACCAATAAAGATGTGGAATTCTCTGATTAAAGAAGTTGTCTTACCAGATTATGTAGATGTTTTTAAAAAGGTCTAGATTTGTTTTGCAAACACATAATTTGCAAGGATATAATAAATATGTATGCCAACAGGCTGTTCTCCCAAAATCTGAAAGATGTTTTTCCTTTTTGTGGCTTGATTGGAAATGGCGACAATTGTTTTTTTTTGTTTATTTTGGATCAACAGCAGGCCGGAATGGGTTTCAAAGGTTGAACTTGACAGATTCAGGTCTTTTTTCAACTTATTGCTATGTACCTCTGTAGTTTAATTTTTCCAAGATTTCGATATATTTTTAAAAAAAAAGATGCTTGCCTTCTTTCATAAAAATCTACACCATGTGACTCCATGTGATTGAAGTCCATTGATTAGGCAAACTAGGATGGTCATTGTATTACTTTATGATAGATTTTGTGGTTCACCTGGCAATCAAAGGTTTTATATTATAAAATAAGTTTTACATCGACAGCTGTTCATATTCAAACCCAAATTAAGGTATAGGCATCGTTTTAAATGGACTGTTGTAAATATTTAATGGCTTATATAACAAAGAGTCTTACGGATATGTTAGGATAGGCAGCTTAACCCAGACTTAGCTTAGTTTATGTCTTACATCCTTGGTAACTATGTGAGATATCTTGAGGTATCATCTATGATTTCTGGTCACCTTCCACCCCACTTTCTTTCTGTCTCTCCCTTTTTTCTTCTCATGTTCTGAAACTTAATAAAAAATCTTATTTATAATAAAACATATGTAGTAGTAAATAATCTGGAAACAAAATAGAGCACAATTGAATCGTTGCATTGATAGTGGCAGGATTACACAATACACCATTGGTGAGCAGACTGAGAAAACTATATACAAGCCATTGTTATTAATGGATAATTAATACATTAATCCCTTGTTTTGATACTTGTTTATTTTGTTAGTATTGTGCTAAAAGTTTTGTTTATTTATGTCCATCATTTATGACCTACCCCTATTTTTGTTAGTTTAGAGTTATTGTGCTGATAGTCTTGTTAATTTATGTTCACCATTAATGACCTAACCATATAGCTTTAAATCTCAAACACTTTCTCCTCTGTTCTTTATTTTCTTTTCCTCATTAACTGCCATTTCTCACCTCAATATCTGTGTCTTCCCCACCCTTAATTTGCTGTTTGATCTAACCCAGGTCCTTTCTTGCAGCCTCGGTCCCAAACAGAGCATTAACTAGCTCCCAGGACTCTCAGCTACCAAGACAATCTACAGCTATTTTTGATGTTTTCCCACCCCACCCCAAGGAACTCATTACATTTATAGATAGCACAAATTACCTGACTTTCCCAACACACTAATTATGTCTCTTAAACCTTCATTACCTGCTCAACTATAACACTCCCTACCTGCAACCCCTGACCCCTCTCATCTCTCATGTGACTTTAAGATCCCACCTCATCTAATTTTGCATAAATAGGCCAGTAATTTTGCATACTATAGGCCAGTAAGCCTTACTTCAGTAGTGGGGAAAGTGATGGAAACCATGTTAAAGGATAGGATTGTTGAACATCTAAAAACACATGGATTTCAAGATCAGAGACAACATGGGTTTACTTCAGGGAGATCAACTAATCTTATTGATTTTTTTGATTGGGTAAGTAAAATTATAGATCAGGGTGGTGCAGTAGACATTGCTTACCTAGATTTCAGTAAGGCTTTTGACACTGTTGCACATAGAAGGCTTATCAATAAACTGCAATCTTTAAGTTTGGAATCCAATATTGTTGAATGGGCAGTGGCTGAGTGACAGGCAACAGAGGGTTACAGTCAATGGAATATATTCGAAGCTTGGACTTGTCACCAGTGGGGTACCTCAGGGATCTGTACTTGGACCCATTCTCTTTAATATGTTTATTAGTGATATTGCAGAAGGTCTTGATGGTAAGGTATGTCTTTTTGCTGATGATACTAAGATATGTAACAGGGTTGATGTTCCAGGAGGGATAAGCCAAATGGACAAATGATTTAGGTAAACTAGAAAAATGGTCAGAATTGTGGCAACTGACATTTAATGTGGATAAGTGCAAGATAATGCATCTTGGACGTAAAAACCCAAGGGTAGAGTACAGAATATTTGATAGAGTCCTAACCTCAACATATGAGGAAAGGGATTTAGGGGTGATTATTTCTGATGACTTAAAGGTAGGCAGACAATGTAATAGAGCAGCAGGAAATGCTAGCAGAATGCTTGGTTGTATAGGGAGAGGTATTAGCAGTAGAAAGAGGGAAGTGCTCATGCCATTATACAGAACACTGGTGAGACCTCACTTGGAGTATTGTACACAGTACTGGAGACCGTATCTTCAGAAGGATATTGATACCTTAGAGAGGGTTCAAAGAAGGGCTACTAAACTGGTTCATGGATTGCGGGATGAAACTTACCAGGAAAGGTTAAAGGATCTTAACATGTATAGCTTGGAGGAAAGACGAGACAGGGGGGATATGATAGAAACATTTAAATATATAAAGGGAATCAACACAGTAAAGGAGGAGACTATATTTAAAAGAAGAAAAACTACCACAACAAGAGGACATAGTCTTAAATTAGAGGGACAAAGGTTTAAAAATAATATCAGGAAGTATTACTTTACTGAGAGGGTAGTGGATGCATGGAATAGCCTTCCAGCTGAAGTGGTAGAGGTTAACACAGTAAAGGAGTTTAAGCATGCGTGGGATAGGCATAAGGCTATCCTAACTATAAGATAAGGCTAGGGACTAATGAAAGTATTTAGAAAATTGGGCAGACTAGATGGGCCGAATGGTTCTTATCTGCCGTCACATTCTATGTTTCTATAAATAAAAATCCCAATTTTCATTATTTATTATATAAACTTATTTTATTCACCTTATAGAATGCTCTCCCTTATATTCTTTATTTTCACTCTCACCTCTCTAATTAGCAAAGTCTCTATCCCTCTGCTCACCTGTCCCTGCTGACACCATTTTCATTGCTCCCACTTTCCTTTCCTCCCCACTCTATTCATCTCATGCACTCTACTCTACTCTACTAAATTTCCAGCCTATCTCCACCAACCCTTTCTAAAACCTCTAAATACATACCCTCTCACAAAACCTTTAAATCCTACTCCCACCTTCTCTAACTCTCTATCCTTCTGCTCCTATCAACTGGTGATGTCTCTCCAAATCCCGGTCCCACCTCTGCAAACCCACCATGTGCTAACTCCAGGAATCAAAATAATCTCATACCCATCTCATGTCACTCTTCCTTTAAATCCTCCTTCCATTCTGCCCTCTGGAATGCACGCTCTGTTTGCAGTGTTACTAAATCCACTGCTGTGCACAACCTTTTCATCTCTCGTTCCCTAGAATTACTAGCCTTCATAGTAGCATGGCTCTCTCCCTCTGACATCGCTACCTCTGCCATCCTTTGGTGGTATTTATTTTTCCTACAACCCAAGACACTCTCAAACCTCTACCCAACCCCCTTCCGTCTCTTTCTCATCATTTGAAATTCATTCAATTCACCTTTTCAAACCCATCTTTGCTAACATTGCCGTTATTTATCGCCCCCCTGGTTCCCCTCTCCTCTTCCCTGTCCACTTTGCTGCTTGGTTTCCCTACTTCCTCTCCTCTAATATTCCATCCATAATTCTTGGGGACTTCAACATTCCCATTAACCTACCCATGTCCTCAGTAGCCTCTAAACTGCTTTCAATGACCTCCTCCCTTGGGCTATCACATTGGGCAAAGTCCCTCACCCATGTAACTGGCAATACCCTTGACCTCATTTTCTCTTATGAATGTACAATCTCTCATCTCTGCAACACTCCATTTCCTCTCAGATCACCACCTCTTATAATTTGCTATCAATAGCCCTCTACCCCATCATACTCAACCTAACCCCCTTTAACTAAGAAGAAATTTGAATTATATTGACCTCCAGCAGCTAATTTTGATTCCCAACTTCTATCCATCCCTACTTTCTCCTGTCCCTCACTGGATATCTCCTCATATAACACTACCCTCACCTCTGCCCTGGACGCTGCAGCCCCGCTCCAAACATGCACCTTGAGGAGAACACACACCCAACCGTGGCACACTAAATCAACACGCTACCTGCAGAGATGCTTCCGTTCTGCTGAACGCTGCTGAGGGAAGTCACGCACCCAGTCTAACTTCCTCCATTACAAATTCATGTTGTGTTCATACAGCACAGCCCTTGCCCTTACCAAACAGTCATACTTTTCCTCCTTCATTAGCTCATGCTCCTGCAATCCCAGACGTCTTTTGAATACCTTTAACTCCCTTCTTTGCCCTGCTATGGCCACCCCCCAAACTAACCCTACAGCTGATAGTTTTGCATGCAACTTTACCGACAAGATTGAACAGCTAAGGAAAGAATTATCCCCACCTTGCCACTCTCTTTCTCAACCACACCTAGGTCATGCCTTTCCTACCCTTCAGACTTTCTCCCAGGCTACTGAACAAGGGGTGGCTGCGCTTCTCCTTGCCTCTCGACCACCCACTTGCCTGCTTGATCCTGTCCCATCTCACCTCATCAGATCTCTCTCCTCTTGTCTTGAGCCTTCCTTAACACACATCTTCAGCTGCTCTCTCTCTCTTCTGGTGTTGTCCCTGCTGCCCTTAAACATGCTACTGTAGTACCCATTCCAAAAAACCCATCTCTTGACCCATTCTCCACTTCTAACTATCGTCCCATATCCCTGCTCCCTTTTTCCTCAAAGCTTCTGGAAAGACTCATCTTTACCTGTCTGACTTGCTTCCTCAATTCCAACTTCCAACGCAGCTAAATCCAAAGGGCACTACTCTATACTCTGCTGCCTTTAACACTGTTGACTATGTTCTCCTTCTCCAAACTCTTCAATCACTTGGTCTCTGTGACACTGTCCTCTCTTGGTTTTCCTCCTATCTCTCCCAAACGCTCACTCAGTGTCTCAATACCTCCTCCCTTTGTCCTGTCTCTGTTAGAGTCACCCAAGGCTCTGTACTAGGTCCCCTTCTATTTTCTCTTTATACTGCCTCTCTTGGAAAACTTATTACCTCATTTGGATTCCAATACAATCTGTTCGCTGATGACACTCAGATATACCTCTCCCCTGCCATCCTGCAACATGTCACTGCTTGTCTTTCCTCCTCCTAATACTAATTCCCCTCTTTCGCTCTCCCTTCAAGTGAGTGGTACCCATATCAGTCCATCCTTGCAAGTGCGCTGTCTTGGCATTATACTTGATTCTGGCCTCACATTTGAGCCTCACATCCAGTCTGTTACCAAATTCTGTAGATTCCACCTTAACAACATAGCCTGCATCTGCCCCTTTCTTACACAAGATGCTACTAAGGAGCTTGTCCATGCTCTAGTAATCTTTTGCATGGATTATTGTAACTCTCTCCTAATAGGTCTTCCCACAAGTCGTATTGCCCCGCTACAGTCTATAATGAATGCTGCAGCTAGACTGATTTTCCTCTCCTGTCACTACTCTCACACCTCTCCCCTCTGTCTGTCCTTACATTGGCTTCCTGTATCCTATAGGAGTCAATTCAAGTTACTAATCCACACCTTTAAAGCATTGACCAATTCTAGCCCCTCTTATATTTCTTCACTGATCTGCAGGTATGCTCCTTCTCTGTCTTTCTGCTCTGCCCATGACCTTCTCCTGTCTGCTGCTCGCACCCGTACGGCCAATTCATGCTTGCAGGACTTCTCACGTGTGGCTCCTTTCCTTTGGAATAGCCTGCCTCTGACCATCAAGCTCTCCCCTAGTCTTCAATCATTTAAAGAGTGCATCAAAACCCATGTCTTTAGGAAAGCTTATGCTCTCTCCTAAAGGGCAGCACTATATTCTCTCCTCCAGCTCTGCTCCACTCCACCTTGTTTGATTGCTACCTGGATTTTACGCCCCACCTCCTACAGACTGTAGGCTTGTTTAAGCAGGGTCCTCTTCAACATATTGTTCATGTATGTTTTTGTAATTGTCTCATTTATTGGTAAATCTCCCCCTTTGATAATATTGTAAAGCGCTAAAGAATATGCTGGCGCTATATAATACCAGTAATAATAATCATAATCTAGGTGGTAGAAATTAGACAAACACTGCTTTACAATTCAAATACTGTCCTCCTTAGTATATTATATATTATCTATTATTATCTATTGGTGTCCTTTATAAAAAGTCACTAACTGGATTGGGCATTTTCAAAAAATTTCTCATTCTTGAAAGCTAGAACCTGGATCATCATAAATTAATCTCACCGCGCAGGGGTGGGGGCCAGGGGGGGAGGACAGTAGGTCCCCCCCCCTTATTGTTTTATTAGGGCCCCCACCCACCACGCAGGGGTGGGGGCCGGGGGGGGAGGACAGTAGGTCCCCCCCCTATTGTTTTATTAGGGCCCCCACCCATCACTTGAGTGTGTGTTCTCCAACTCATAGAGCAAGCAATAGGGAACTTGATCTTCCAGTTGAGGTTGTGGTTCCTGAGAATTCTTGTCTCCAGGTACCTGAGATATAAATCCAACCATGGATGTCACATACGATGTACAGTGATTGCATTCATTTTCTGAGCTTCTGCAGTCATGGCAGTTTACCCAATATGGGAGTCTTCCTTCTTATCTGTTACTTTAATATTCTGCCATTACTGACATGTAATCTATATTTACAGGCAAATGAAGCAACATTTCGATCTCCACTGACATCTTTGTCCGCTTGACAAAGATCTCAGTGGAGATTGAAACGTTGCCTCTTTTGCCTGTAATTCCAATAAAACTGCTGCACAAGTGGCCTTAAGTGCCTGGACCATACTGTTGTCTATTACATGGATTAAAAGGTGTTAGCCAGCCCCAGGTTTGGTTGCACCGAGGTCTGCAAGACACAAGTGTGCGGATTCCTTCTTCTGTTTGCATTTATTGAATGCAACTATAGACCATATTTATATCTGTTTTATCTTTATTGTGGCACGAATAATGCTTAAAGGACCACTCTAGGCACCCAGACCACTTCAGCTTAATGAAGTGGTCTGGGTGCCTGGTCCAGCTAGGGTTAACCCATTTTTTTTAAACATAGCAGTTTCAGAGAAACTGCTATGTTTATAAATGGGTTAAGCCTTCCCCCAAAGCCTCTAGTGGCTGTCTCATTGACAGCCACTAGAGGCGCTTGCGTGCTTCTCACTGTGATTTTCACAGTGAGAGCACGCAAGCGTCCATAGGAAAGCATTGATAATGCTTTCCTATGCGACTGGCTGAATGCGCGCGCAGCTCTTGCCGCGCGTGCGCATTCAGCCGACAGGGAGGAACAGAGGAGGATCGGAGGAGGAGAGCTCCCCGCCCAGCGCTGGAAAAAGGTAAGTTTTACCCCTTTTCCCCTTTCCAGAGCCAGGCGGGAGGGGGTCCCTAAGGGTGGGGGCACCCTCAGGGCACTATAGTGCCAGGAAAACGAGTATGTTTTCCTGGCACTACAGTGGTCCTTTAAATAACATCAGTGATATATATTTAATGGGGTGTTACAGTTCTATGTAGCATAGAACACATATGAAATAGTAAATAAACATCCCGTAACATTTTAAATGTTTTTGCATAATTTTTTTTCATCATTGAATGAATTTAAATTATTCTACATATTTCAGAAAATAAATGCTTTTCTATAAAATTCTAATATCTAGCCTAAAGTCAGAAGCTTGGAAGACAAGCAAAGCAAATGCTAACTACTTGTACAACATAATGCAAGAAAGTACATGGACTTTTAGATATCTTATTTATAGCTGTTGTGTATCCTAATGGGTGAACATTGAGTGGGTGAATACAAAATAAAAAAACAAAAACAGAAATGAAAAAGGGAAATACATGTTTATTTCTGGCTTGTGACTAAAAGCACATGGCTATATTTTCCTATTATATGTCATACTCAAAAATACCGTTATGTTTTCATATTGCTAATTTGATCAATCTGAAAAACTCGAATCACTTTTGTGGTATAAACATCAGTGATTAGGTGATTTACAGCGTATTTGGGGGGTTATTTTATTAAAACTAAGCTGTGAGCAGTTGTTATCCAATCGTGAAGACACCTTGGACATACGGGAGGTCCCATAAAAGGGGCAGGTGGGTTATTACAGGGACTGTAGGCTGCAGCCTCAGCATTCCTCTGCAGATTAAAATAGCTGGAAGTACAGGAAGTGCATTGGGATGTCTGTTAGTAAAACACTGCAGTGGTTAGGAAGCAGGCAGAATTTGTACGGGTCCTTTCCTATCGCAGCACTTTCTACAATCTCAATGTTCTCCAGGCCTGGTCTGGCCACTTCTTTATTTCTTGGCAAGCTACAACATAGGACCTGACCAGGATGCCAGTCTATGATAATTATCGATTATGTCCCTGCAGGTGTTTACAAGTCACTGTAAAGTGAGATAAAACAGTGCACATGGCATTCATCACACATGCTGGTTGTCATTGGTGGTAATGGAGTTGCAGGAAACAGAATCTCTGTCTGTGAGGCATACGCATATCACCGTGAATGCACCATCATGCAACCCATGTCATATTGGTGTAGGCTATATGGATATATGAAGTCACACCTCAAAACTCCAGCAACTCCATCTGTCAAATGCATCTATCCAAATGAGTTTCAAGCAAATTCACTCTGGCCAAACAGGGGATAAGAGTTGCAGAAGTGAAGAACCTCTTTGGCTCATGACCAGTCTTACCTCTAAGAGCAGCCTTTGGCAGTGCACAGGTCTGTGACTGAGATACCCTCACCAGTAGCCAGTCAGAAAAAAAACAGTCAACTAGTCAACACACTGCAGAAGATCTGATGCTAATGTAAAACTCGCAGGGGGAAATACATGCATATCCACTTCTTAGTAAAACCGATAGGTGTATTTTATGTTATTGTTTAAACAATTTTCATTTTATAATTTCAGATTTATATTCTTTGTTCTGTTATCCCTTTCAAAAGCATTAAGCACTGTAAGTATTTAATTATACTCCATAAGCAATATTAAAACAGTCTAGGGATAGCAAGACTCTGTATTCGTTTTACAGATAAATTATTTAAGACACCGTTGGGGAGATTCATCAAAGCGTAAACGTGCAATATTGGAGCTAAGCGCTACATAAAGAGCAATTTCCATGGAAACCAATGTTTCTTAATCTTCTCAATGTTAGGATGTTTGTCAACATTTATCACTTTGCACCTAATTAGCACCTGTTTGCTTTGCTAAAACTTGTATAAGTGTTTATTGAGCACCTTTGGAGACATAAGAAATACACAGAAAAAAGACTCAACTGGAAGATCAATAGGTATATTGAAAATATAAAAGCAGAAGAAAAAAGTGAATAATATTTGTACAAAGGTGAAAGCGTGCGATTCTGTTTAAACCTAAATAAGATTGTAAAATGAGTTGTGGTGAAGCTAGAAGCTTAGTGAATAGGGAGAGGGAGGTGTCCTAAACAAAGGTAGGAGTGTGTCAGTGGCATATCGCTTACAATGTCCTGCGGCCTGACACATGACTTCTGAAGTATCATTTCCTAATTCCTCTAAGATACAGCTTGTCTGTTCCTTGCAGTGTAGCATTCCATCATAAGGTAATCACATGTTCAGCAAGAGGCGGTGTTGTGACACCTGATATGCCGACATTTGTGATCCCATATAACTGGTGATTTATGAATGGCTTCAGAAATCGGCTTATAATGTCATCGCATCAATTATGGGCCTTTAAAAATGGAAAGAAAAAAAAAAGATTAAAGGTTTGGAACAATGCCAGTTGTTACAAAAACCACAGGGCTGTAATCTTCAAGGGCAAACAGTATTTTTGTTTTTTGGAGTACTGCAGGAAAAGGTAGATTGATACAATAACAAAATGTGAACAACGAAAGGGTAGATTTTAATTGCACTACAGCAGGTGTGTTCAGCTCTTGCCCCCCAACTTTTATAAGAAAATTCTATCTATCTATCTATCTATCTATCTTTCTATCTGTCTGTCTGTCTATCTATCTAACTTAGACAAGTTAGATAGATAGACAGACAGACCCTGGCAGAACTGCAGTCAGTGCAGCTGCTGCTGCAAAGGCTCCCATAGAATGCAGTGACTCATGCTCTTAGGACCACTTGATGGTTATTGTTGAACAGGGGCTTGGTCAGGCATTATGGCCTTTTAACAGCGCGAGACTAAGCCCCTGTCATCGTTGATGTTGGGAGGAATTGAGTGCATTTCACTTACTCACAGATTCATAGAGGGCTGCATAGGGAGTCAGAGAACAGGGGTAGGGGAAGAAGGAGAGAGCCTGCTTCAGACCAACACTCCTATCATCCTCAGCCTGCAGCAGGACCCCCTGGAGGCCAACTTCCCGAACACAAAAAGGTAGGTTAACAGGAGGATGGCTACAAACATAACATCTGTATGCATCAGTGTGTGTATCTGTGTGTATGTAAATATGAATGTGTATCTGAGTATTTATATACTGCCAAGTATTTATATACGTGGCAGTGTATGTGTATACATCCCAGCAATCTAACTCCAACACTACATGCTAACACACCTTTCCAATCCAACACAAACATTTCATACAAACACACTCCTGCAGTCAAATGCCAAAAGCATACACAGACACGTTCCTTCATGCAAACACCAATGGTACACATAACTGTAATCTCGCATTTAAAAGCTAACACTGCATGCAAACACCCCCTGCACTTAAACGCAAACATTATGTCAGGATACACTAATATGCCCAGCACGCAGAACTTAAGTAAAAATGAAAGAAAACCATAAGGCGTATTACCGAACCTTAGAACGGCCGGATTTAACCTTTAAAAAGAAAAATACAAGACAGGCTGAGGTCAGGAATACAGAGTGTATATAAACGGTAGGCAAGTCAAAGGTCAAGGAATAAAGAAGTCAGAATAGTCAGGAAACAAGAGAAATTTCAAGGGATATTAAAATCAGAATAGTCAATAAACAAGCCCAGGCCAAAATACACAAAATCAATTCCAGAAACCCGCGCTCGGATAACCACAATGGAAACCATGACATGGCCCTTAGAAATTATTAAAAATGGTTTAAATAGCCTAAGGTACTCTATGATTGGCTGCAGTGGAGCATCTGACATTGGAACATGCGTGTGTGACGTCACACGCACGTTCCCAGTGGTCAGGAATTAGAAGGTTAACTAAGAACCTTAAAAGGTTCTGACTTGCAGTGGCTGGCGTCTCTAATGATTTCAGACCAGGCCGTTGCGTGAGGGGAGGAGTGCCCGTCGGGAACAAGACCATGTTCGGAGCAAGACCAGCAGGCACCCAGGAGCAGGTAAGTCTGCATCGGCGACGTTCCCATTTCCATGTGGGAATGCCACCGCCACGAGACACATTACATGCAAGCACACCCCTGTATTAAAATGCCAAAATTATGTGCAAATACACCTTCATTCAAACATCAACATCAGACATAGGGGTACGCCTGCGTTAAATGCAAACATTAAATATAAGTACACCACTGCATTCCAATGGCAAAGGAACATACAAATGCACTCCTACATACACACACACATACTCAATTCAAAAATATGCTTACCTTTAAATGCACAAACACTGCTCAAACATACAACCCCGCAAGTATGAACAAATGGTAGATCGCCAGCTGGCATAGCATCGTGTGAGTTGTATGTCAAACAGGGATGTACCTTTTGGTCACCCTTGTGCTAGAATGGGGCTCAAAAACATTTCTTGCATCAGGGCCATCTCTAAATTCTTTCTGCCACTGTGTACATACCATTCATCTGTCCATCTGTCTCTTTTTTTTTGTATTTTAAAAAAAATTGGTAGATAATATAATTCACAAACTATTGAATTAACAATATCAATGCAAATTAGCTGACTTTAAAACATTTTCAACTATGATTAAGTTATCCAGCAATTCTTCCAGGTTGGCTATTTTAACCTTTTATCTGTTTAGCAAATAAACCTAAGGGATTTTGCTATGTAACTCGTTTGATCTGTGTCTCTGTCAGTTCTCTGCCATTGTTCACTCACTGTGCAGGCACAGCAATAACACACATTGCAAACAAAGAGGAGAAATATTGTTTCAAACATTGTTAATTTCTCCTCTTCTTTGTATGGTTTCTCTATGTTGACTGCCAGGAGCAAAGGACAGAGTTTCAATCAATGACCGGCAGGGAGTCAAGATGGTATTAATTTTTATATATAATTTTATTTTTTCATAACTCACAAATCCATGTTTGTTAAATATAAGGAATACTTTAGCATAGTATCCTGAGAAATGGCAGTTTCCCAGTCTAGTGATAAAAATGACAGATAAGACCAAGCAATAAACTTAGATTTTTTTCCCCTCGTACTGTATTAAAAAGCAAAAAGCAACATACGTTCCCCTTCTGTGTCCGGTTAAAATTGTTTTGTTTTTGTTTTGTTGAATTGTTTTTTTTTTTTTGTGTGTGTGGCTGCAAAGCTGGAAAGAGAAAGCTCTTGTCTATCTTTATTGTGGGTGGTCTGTAATGCCTCAGATTAAACAGTTGTATCTGCTAGAAGCAGACCTCCCACATTGGACTACAAACACAAATACAGCACATCAGACCTTTATTGGCCTCTGCAGGCTATATTACTGTGAAGCATAAACTGATTTTAGAGAGATCTTCAAGAGGAAAACATCAAGTTCAAAAAGATAGCTGGAACGGCATAGGAAAAAAAAAACATGTTGCAATTTGTTTAATTTTTCTGTGAAGGTTAATGCTCTAAACATCTAACATCAATCTTGATAGCGGGCAGACATACTCCAAGGAATTTAAATGATGCTCTCGTGTGTGAAGTTTTATTTACTCTATATATTGTAATCTTTTTTTTACCTTCACAAAGAATAGACAATAATTTTCCAATAGTACATAACAGGAACACCTGGGCAGACTTGAAATTAGAAAAATGCATTAAAAGCGTACGTTCACATCTTTTAAACAATTGTTCAAAGTAAAATGGCAGAACACGACCGTTCAAAGGCAAGAAAATATTGGTAATGACAATGTGTCATTTAAAATCGGTATTTTAGTTTTGCATTAGAGTGGATTGTTTTTTGTTTTTTTGATGAATCAATGAGCACTACAATACTGCTTTATTTTTTAAAGATTAAAGAAAATTTGACCAAGATCTAATATTAGAGGAGATATATCCCTTTAATTCTAATATGCAACATTTTATAAACTAACATTTTGAACCCAGGTTTGCAATTTGTTCATCAATTCACCCCAATTTAGTATATACACCCCCACATTTTTCAGTACGACATCCCATTCCTAGTGATGACTTTTAACAAAATTAAGCCTGTAGATACGCACCATCCATGATTATAGCAAGTTGTGTTTTTCCTCGGATTTCTTTGGAAACACTGAATATTTTCTTTTACACATAATATAAATTTTATGTGCTTTCTCTGCTTTTGGGGAAAATGTGCAATAAATGCATCCTGAACTTTCTTTTAATAAGCTAAGGAAGGACATGCAATACTTTAACAAGTTTTGGGTCGTTTTGATCATATTGTACTCCCTCTTTGAAGATTTTTTTCCTTTCCTTTGTAAGATCATTATTTTAGCAAGTTTTCAATTTAACAGACACACTTATTAGTAAAACACCATGTAACTGCTAAGGACACTTTAGAACAACATCTTGTTCCTCGTTTGCATTAAACAAAAATAATGGGTCTACTAGTGAATGGGTACCATGTAATGGATGAGACAAATAAATATAAACCATATTTTCAAGGTAAATGACTTCCTTTCACATAGCCAAAATTACAATAAAATGAAGTAACAATAGTAACATATAAACATAATAATCTAGGGTGAACAAAATACTCGAGTCTATCATGTTCAACCATCCACACATCTGGTTCTGTGGCTGAATCAAAAGATGGTAAAAACCTAGTTTAAAGGGACACAATAGTCCCCCAGACCACTTCAGCTCAATGAAGTGGTCTGGGTGCCAGGTCCCTCAAGTTTAAACCCTGTTTAAACCCTGTTTACATTGCAGGGTTAATCCAACCTCTAGTGCCTGTCTTCCTGACAGCCGCTAGGGTGGCTTCTGCGACACTGGATGCGAAATTTGCATCCAGCGTGCAGAACGTCCATAGGAGGGAGCCCGGCGCTGGATTAAGGTAAGTGGCTGAAGGGTTTTAACCCCCTCAGCCCCACGGGAGGGGTACCCTGAGGGTGACGGTCCCTCAAGGTTTGTTTTCCTGACACTATAGTGATCCTTTCAGTAAATAGATTCCTTCTTGGTTCCAAAAATAGAAATTAGATAGATATCTAAATTAGATATCTCCTAGGGCACTTTGTTACCACATGCACCCTGTAATATTCTATTTTTCCAGTAAATATTTATAATGTGCAGTATATTGTTTCAAATCAGAGAATGTCCATTAAAATGCCTTGACGTGGCAGGTGAGCTTACACTTTATTGGTCATTGGAATGATACCTAAAAACCTCCAGTTATTTAAATGGGAATAAGGATTTGGGTTAGTGCGCAAGTAACTTTTTTAAAAGTATGTATTGGGGCTGATGTATACTGTAGTCTTTTCTGCTGACATAGTTGGAGTTTGAGTGCAGCGCTTAATTTTGTATATACAGGGAGTGCAGAATTATTAGGCAAATGAGTATTTTGACCACATCATCCTCTTTATGCATGTTGTCTTACTCCAAGCTGTATAGGCTCGAAAGCCTACTACCAATTAAGCATATTAGGTGATGTGCATCTCTGTAATGAGAAGGGGTGTGGTCTAATGACATCAACACCCTATATCAGGTGTGCATAATTATTAGGCAACTTCCTTTCCTTTGGCAAAATGGGTCAAAAGAAGGACTTGACAGGCTCAGAAAAGTCAAAAATAGTGAGATATCTTGCAGAGGGATGCAGCACTCTTAAAATTGCAAAGCTTCTGAAGCGTGATCATCGAACAATCAAGCGTTTCATTCAAAATAGTCAAAAGGGTCGCAAGAAGCGTGTGGAAAAACCAAGGCGCAAAATTGGAGTTGGACCACAGGTTCTCAATGGGGTTCAGATCAGGTGAACAAGGAGGCCATGTCATTAGATTTTCTTCTTTATACCCTTTCTTGCCAGCCACACTGTGGAGTACTTGGACGCGTTTGATGGAGCATTGTCCTGCATGAAAATCATGTTTTTCTTGAAGGATGCAGACTTCTTCCTGTACCACTGCTTGAAGAAGGTGTCTTCCAGGAACTGGCAGTAGGACTGGGAGTTGAGCTTGACTCCATCCTCAACCCGAAAAGGCCCCACAAGCTCATCTTTGATGATACCAGCCCAAACCAGTACTCCACCTCCACCTTGCTGGCGTCTGAGTCGGACTGGAGCTCTCTGCCCTTTACCAATCCAGCCACGGGCCCATCCATCTGGCCCATCAAGACTCACTCTCATTTCATCAGTCCATAAAACCTTAGAAAAATCAGTCTTGAGATATTTCTTGGCCCAGTCTTGACGTTTCAGCTTGTGTGTCTTGTTCAGTGGTGGTCGTCTTTCAGCCTTTCTTACCTTGGCCATGTCTCTGAGTATTGCACACCTTGTGCTTTTGGGCACTCCAGTGATGTTGCAGCTCTGAAATATGGCCAAACTGGTGGCAAGTGGCATCGTGGCAGCTGCACGCTTGACTTTTCTCAGTTCATGGGCAGTTATTTTGCGCCTTGGTTTTTCCACACGCTTCTTGCGACCCTGTTGACTATTTTGAATGAAACGCTTGATTGTTCGATGATCACGCTTCAGAAGCTTTGCAATTTTAAGAGTGCTGCATCCCTCTGCAAGATATCTCACTATTTTTTACTTTTCTGAGCCTGTCAAGTCCTTCTTTTGACCCATTTTGCCAAAGGAAAGGAAGTTGCCTAATAATTATGCACACCTGATATAGGGTGTTGATGTCATTAGACCACACCCCTTCTCATTACAGAGATTCACATCACCTAATATGCTTAATTGGTAGTAGGCTTTCGATCCTATACAGCTTGGAGTAAGACAACATGCATAAAGAGGATGATGTGGTCAAAATACTCATTTGCCTAATAATTCTGCACTCCCTGTAAGAGACTCTTCAATACCGAATATTCCATGCACTGTCATACCAACCTATTCTAGAATGTTAGAACTTATACTATCGTATACTAACTCTTTTATGCTAACTATCTGCTCGTAAAATGTTCTAAATACTTTTACTTACTTCCACATATACATAGTATTACTAACATTATAAAATAAACTGGAAATTTGATGGTGAGCAATGTTCTCTTGACAGCATGACAAAGAGCTCTGAGAGTAAAAACGTTCACCTCAAGACTTATTTCAACAAGCTGATGAGCTTCACAAGTAAAATGCCCCTAACTGTTAGAGTCAGTGTATTTAGATGATAACAGACCATTTGGTAATATTAAGAAATGTACTGCTGGAATTCCAACCATAAGATTCAGGTCTGACAAGAAGCCAGAGTGAGGGTGAACTCGGTTTCCTCTATGTGAAATAAGATGCCAAAGCATCATGAAGCTGCTCTTAACAAAGCCTCAATATGATAGTCTGTCGGATGACGTGGCCTACGTCTATCACACTGGAAGATCACATTAGCATTTTGTTTGACATTCTGAGCATGCTTTAGACTAGAACGTCAGAAAATGTCAGCATGAGCCAATCTGTTCTAGGGGAAAAAGAAAAACATAAACAATACATAACATGAAAATGCAGTTTGAGAAGTTGACGTAATATTTCCAGGCAGCTTAGAATAACGTTTTCTTCCTTTATCTCCATAAACAACTTACTGTTTTTGTTATTCAAGTCAAACTTGCAGTGCCTTTTCCTACATAGTACTTAATGACTTTCTTGATAGGGCCTCATAGTAAGGGTATCTGATGTGAATCTGTAGTGTTTGAATATGCTTGAAGATGGATGTGTTTTGATTGGAGCCTAGGTACAGCATGCCAGTGGGGTCTTTACTATAACAGCTGTTTGTGGACTGGAATACCCAATGTATGGTGTAAGACCAGCAGATACTGACCTTGAGTCAGGGACAAAACTGCAGGGACATTCATAGCCAGTCTAGACACTAACAGAAAAGAGTCAGGCAGATAACTAAGTCGTTAACAGGCTTGGTAAGTCATTAGATAGCCACAAAGAAATCAAATGGCAAAGGGCAGGCCAAAGTTGTGACCAGAAGGCAATCTCAGAGGTAAGAGGTCAGGGGTTTAGCAGCTACCATAGTCAGGACAACGTCAAAGTAACTACCATACAGATAGATAGTGAAACACATGTGCATAACAAACAGGCTGTGGTTATTCTGGATATTAAGGGTACAAAGGCAAGGGAAGTGTCTTGTTATTTAAAGTACCAGTGAAAGATGTCACTCCTCTATATATTATGTCTTTAAGATCCTTCTGTGTGAGGCAGTGAAGCAAGGCATGCGTGTGTTAGCAGATGCCTCAGTTCTTGGGCAATCAAGCCCCCAAGATAGCCTGAGTAAGAGTGGATAGAGAGTGTGGTTCAGCGGGAATCTGTGAGACAGGAGATCGAGTTATTAGTACTGAGCCTTGTAATGTAATGCCATCCCCAGAAGAAAGAAAATTACCGAAACTTCACAAAGTTATTTCAGCTTTATACTACTGTAACGGCACCCCGGACATAAAAGGGGTTTAACGCCGTTTAGAGGATATTCCCCTTCCAGATATACAGGCAGCTACTGTAGACACCAATCCACCAAAGCGGAGAAGCCGTAAACAGCAGAACCGGAACCATATGAATGCCGTAAACAGCCGAATAGGAAAAACCATACGAATAGGTTTACATTCCTAGCAGTCGAACTGGAACAGCAATAAAATACACAAGGTTACAGTTATTACATAAAATACAGACATGCAACATATCCCCAGATAGCTTAGGTCTGAGCGCAGATTATTACTGAATGGCGCTTGGACCACACACATACAGTTCAATTGCCATGGAGCCAAAGTCTTTTATTACACGAATAGGCTCCATGGCATAGCTATCTGGGTTAAATGAGTTCATTCAGTAAATCCGAGAATCTACCGAACGCCAGGGCAGAAATACATGAATAGACCTTTTTGCATAGGAAAATAAAGTATTTAAATGCCGGTCCATAGTCAAAAGGCAGCAGGCAGGCAACCAGGCTCCTCCAATGCAGAGTAGCGAGATTGGTCTTGTCAAAACTACTTTTCTATATTTTGAAATGTGTCTATATCAGTCCTACAAAAGTGGAAAAATGAATTACTCTAGTCTTGAATATTTCTTAGCTTTTCTTAAAATTTAGCGATCGGTTGTTGTAAGAGATAGAGATGGGGAGCAGATGGGTATAATGCAGTCTAAATATCCTGTCAAAATACAATTAGTGAACGTAGGAACCACAAAATGTATCTGTTTGTACTGGTAAAAAGTGCTAGGAATCAGGGCCAGATTAAGAGCCCAGTGGGCCTGGTGCTGACAATTATGATGGGCCTTATTACAGAATCTTATCGACCAAAAACACTAAAACAGTCATACCTCCCAAGCGTCATGTATCTGATGGAGTTGGTGTTGGAGGGAAACACAAAGGATGCAGCTATAAGAAAACACATACCCTATGCTTATCACTTTATCTAATTTATGCTTTCTTCTTTCAAGTGAATCCATAACCCCTAACAGCAGTGTCCAGTGAAGCAGGAAGTCAATGGGCAGGGTAAAAGGGTGGGCCACTGACACAAATCACGTAACCAGAACTGCCTAAAGGGCATGTCTGTTCAAAGAATTGGGGACACTGGGAGACATGGGGATACAGACATTTGGGGACACTGGGAGACATGGGGACACTGAGACACTAGGGACACTGGCTGGGAGACATGAGGACACTGAGACACAGGCTGGGAGACATGGGGACACAGACATTTGGGGACACCAGGAGACATGGAGACACAGACACTGGGAGACTGGGGGCCACTGGGAGACTAAGGGACACTGGGAGACATGGGGACACTGATACACTAGGGACACTGGCTGGGAGGCATGGGGACACAGACACATGGGGACACTGGGAGACATGGGGGCACTTGTGGACATAGACATGGGGTTAAATTTTTTTAAATTTTTTAAAAAATTTTTATGGGCCTATTCCATGGGCCTGGAGCTGCACCTCCACTAGCCCTTATGTTAATCCGGCCCTGCTAGCAATGAGCATACACACAGACACACACAACCATGGAGATCTTCAGAAAATGCAGAATACATAAAGGCATCTGTTTTATTTTGTGTTTTCATAATTATTATTTTTTGCATATTGTGAATACATTATCTACATAATAAATATTGTATTTTGAAAAATGGTGTTACCTCCAGTCTGGATTGTCCCTTTTATAAAATCACATCATATAAACATCCTGTTAATGTTTACAGAGATCCGTGTGAAAATAAAATGACAGTGTTATGTCTATATATGTATATTGTTTTTTAGTTTCCATTTGAGACCTCACCGGTAATCCACACACAATTTCTAGGAAATCCACTGAAAGGAACAGCAACAGGAATCTTTGGTAAATCTGCAAAAAAAAAAGCAACACCTACACAACAAGATATCTCCATTTACCTTCAGATTCCCAGCCCTGACATATGAATAAGCAAAACTGCAATTCCTTTGGTTCATCCTTACTAAGCATTAAAAAAGCATGATTTGTTATATATTCAATTACCTATTGCAGTGTTGTGAGCTTCAAGGTAAAAAGTAACCTCTCAGATTATAATACATTTTGACATCTAAGGCATAATTTAGTAGTAACATTATTGATAAAGTGCTAGTGGTCTATAGAAAATGTCCAAAACAGCAAATAATCCTTCAGGTACATCTTGGTAAATGATGAACAAAACCCTTAATTATGTAAAGGTTCCTTGGAACCGAGGAAAGAATTGTCTTCTAATATGGCATCCATTTTTGATGAAAAGGAAGAGGAAGTTCCCAGCATCCCAGCCTGTCACATGACATATCACTGGAAAGCCCAGGGCGTCCTCTTTACAATACAGCATAGATTGATAGAGTAGCTCAAAAGAATCAAAAGAGACGCATGTGAACGAAATGTCCAGGACAGAGGACACAAGTTAATGGGATGGGATTCAGGAGGATATAGGATCATTTACAAAAGTGAGAATTCAAGGTGAATTCAAAGTGAATTTCAAATGGTCAAAATAGACAAAAACTGGAAAATTCCTGTTATTTTAGCTTCGCTACTGATAGCCTTCAAACAGAAACACTCATCATCTAAATGATGGGTTTTCTAAACCAGTATTTTCACATAGGCAAAGCTATACATATATTTGATGGTTTCCTAATGAACACACCTATTACATTAACAAATAAAGACATGTTATATTCTGTCTCAATTAATATTGTTTTAGAAACCATCACAACCATAACATTTACTTTCTTTAAAACACTTGCTTTCTCTACAGCCCACGTTTCCCTCCTCACTAACCCAACCCTTGTTTGTATTCACTTTCCAGAATTTCTCCTTAGTTGACTCCAACTGCTTCTTACCTTTCCCATTTCACACATTTAGTTTTAATTTCTCTTTTCTAATCATCGGGGTATTTTTGTCTCTTACATCTTTGTTTTTGTGCATCTCTTCTGTCATAAATGTTGCCCTGTCCATTCTTTTTACTTGACTGTATCTCAGAATTCTATTGTCTACCTCCCGTAGCTGTAACCTGTGGCCAACAATCTCTATTTTGCTTTCACTTACAATCCAACTTTCACTTCAATTCTAATTAGTAGCATTAGCATGGCAAATGCACAATAAAAAATAAAATAATATAGAAATATGTATATATGAGAACCTATCTTCTCATTAAAATTTGGTTCATAGACATTCTAAGACTCCAGTTGTTTTTATTACAGAACTACAATGTTGTTAAAATATAGTATTTGTTGGAGCAAGTGAAGATTGCACAGAACAATAAATCCTCTCTAGTCCACTCTATTCAGAAGATTCTGGACCAATTAATAAAAAGAACAATTTGCAGATTGTACTCAGAGAAACGTAGATATACATATAGACAAATCTTCATATACACAAAAATGTTATGTCATTTTTTTGTTTGTATGATTCATGATAGTTTCCCTTTGACACACAGATTTCCACATTGATCAATGCCAACGGTTATCTTTGAGAACATAAAAACATTTGCAAAAAAGGAAGTTTATTTTAAAAGTACCTACCAATTGATGACTCAACCTGGCGTGGTCTGTGGAACTTGATTTTAAAAACAGAAATACTTGATATTCTAATTTAATATTTTTATTGTTTTTTATTTCATATACATTTTATTTAATGAATTATTTTAATGTCAAATGTTAGCTTTACATTTTAAATCTCTAGTGTAATTTGGTCCTGTAATAAAGATGCAACTGGTTACTGAGACCTAAAACATGGTACATCTATATATCAAATGATACGCCATTATAAATGGTATATATAAATGTGGATTGATAATAAAATAATTTGTATAAATTAGGGAAATCGTAAGCATATTATATTTTCTATATTTATTTTAACATGTAACAAATGGTTAAATCAATTAATGAGATGTATTAAATAAACCACATACACTACACTATTTTCGATAGAACCTAATTAGTAGGTATACTTGTCAGTTTTGGAGTTATTTAAGTATTATAATAACTAGAATTCATATAGCACCTTTCTCCCAGTTGGAATCAAAGCGCTTTTTCAGCGCACTTTTGGA